>CM044549.2:2484097-2941597 GCA_024416835.2 Perccottus glenii | reverse complement strand
TTGTTGGAAATATCAACAGGAAATCAGTGTGCTACAAACAATGCTTTGGAATCTGAAAGAGGACTTCAGGAGACAATCCCGATCACACAATGTGGTAAGACTGGGAATTTAAACTTGGATGATACAGTGTCATTTCCAAAACTGAGCAAAGCAAAGGGAATTAAACAAAATGATGCCACCTGCATAAACTTGGTGCCCAGCCAAAGCAGCACTGGATTAGAAAAAAGAATGCTGGCATCACAAGAGCATATGTAGCATCACCAGACATCCAGCTAAAAAACAGATTCCAATCACTGACTGAGCTAAAGGTGAATGAACCAGAAAACTCTGCTGTAAATGAAAAACATGGAGTAAATAATACCTATTCTATGAAAAACAGGAGACATGAATTTGTGGAAAAGCACCAGACAAACAGACAGAGATGCCAAAAGTGAAGGACAGAGATATCCTGCTGCTTGGAGACAGTGCTATCAGAGACATGGTGGGCTGCAACTGGTGGTGACCGACACTTACAGTGACACACACAAGACAAATACAAAGTTTTGTAGTATATAATTGTAATAATCATAACATTTCCAATTGAGAGAGATTAACATTGAAATTAATATGTAACACTGCTTCACAGCGCAACTCGAACTTAGAACTTGTAGAACTTATTTCAGTGAACTCAGTAAAAAGTGGTGAAAAGCCATTAGTAACCTTGTGAATCAGCAGCCGCAGATTTTTTTTTATAAATTTTTTTGCTGCGTAATAAAGAATATTTACTTCAAGGGGAAATATTTCATTAAGCACACATAAGATAACGTTTTAATGCTAATATACTCAAATGTTACAACATGTTCATTGTCAAAGTTTTAGCAGGATAATTGCGCTGTTATCCTAACTTTAGTTTGCCAACTTAAACACAACTACAGACGTGGACAAAAATGTTGGTACCCTTCCGTCAATGAAAGAAAAACTCACAATGATCACAGGAAAAAACTTTATTCTGACAAAAGTAATAATAAATAAAAATTCTATGAATGTTAATTAATGAAAGTCAGACATTGCTTTTCAACCATGCTTCATCGGAATTATTTAAAAAAATAAACTCATTAAACCGGCCTGGACAAAATTGATGGTACCCCTAGAAAAGACTGTAAATAATGTGACCAAATGAACATTCAAGGTGTGTGCACTAATTAGCATCACAGGTACGTACAATCTTGTAATCAGTCAGTGGGCCTATTTATAGGGCTTCAGGTAGTCACTGTGTTGTCTGGTGACATGGTGTGTACCACACTCAACATGGACCAGAGGAAGCGAAGGAAAGAGGTGTCGCAGGAAAATAGAAAGAAAATTATAGACAAGCATGATAAAGGTAAAGGCTATAAGACCATCTACAAGCAGCTAGATGTTCCTGTGACTACAGTTGCACATATTATTCAGAAATTTAAGATCCATGGGACTGTAGCCAAAGAAAATTGATGACAAATCAAAGAGACGGATAATCCAAATGGTAACAAAAGAGCCCAGAAAGACTTCTAAAGAGATCCAAGGTGAACTCCATGCTCAAGGAACATCAGTGTCAGATCGCACCATCCGTCGTTGTTTGAGCCAAAGTGGACTACATGGGAGACGACCAAGGAGGACACCATTGTTGAAAACAAATCATAAAAAAGCTAGACTGGAATATGCCAAACTACATGTTGACAAGCCACAAAGCTTCTGGGAGAATGTCCTATGGACAGATGAGACAAAAATGGAACTTTTTGCCAAGGCACATCAGCTCTATGTTCACAGACGGAAAAATGAAGCATATCAAGAAAAGAACACTGTCCCTACTGTCAAACATGGAGGAGGCTCTGTTATGTTCTGGGGCTGCTTTGCTGCATCTGGCACAGGGTGTCTTGAATCTGTGCAGGGTACAATGAAATCTGAAGACTATCAAGGGATTCTAGAGAGAAATGTGCTGGCCAGTGTCAGACAGCTTGGTCTCAGTCGCAGGTCATGGGTCTTGCAACAGGACAATGACCCAAAACACAGCTAAAAACACCCAAGAATGGTTAAGAGGAAAACAATGGACTATTCTAAAGTGGCCTTCTATGAGCCCTGACCTCAATCCTATTGAGCATCTTTGGAAGGAGCTGAAACATGCCGCCTGGAAAAGACACCCTTCAAACCGGAAACAACTGGAGCAGTTTGCTCATGAGGAGTGGGCCAAAATACCTGCTGAGAGGTGCACAAGTCTCATTGACAGTTACAGGAATCGTCTGATTGCAGTGATAGCCTCAAAAGGTTGTGCAACAAAATATTAAGTTAGGGGTACCATCAATTTTGTCCAGGCCTGTTCCATGAGTTTATTTTTTTAAATAATTCTGTGAAGCATGGTTGAAAAGCAATGTCTGACTTTCATTGGTTAACATTCATAGAATTTTTATTAGGCCCGAGCCGGTGATGACCGGGAGGGCCTATTGTTTTTGCTCGGATTTTTTTTTTTTCTTTTCCACCTATGATCCTAAATTTGACCCAGTGAACATGAACGAAAAGTCATTTTTATTGGTCCCAGCCTTCAAGCCCGGCGAAAAATTTATGTATTTGAAGCAAAAAAAATACGAAAAATGACTCAGTGGCGACCCTACAAAATCAAAATACATTGGGCCTATGGAAAGTGAAAGTAACTTTTTTCCAACGTAGAAAAATGAAACTTGGTACATCCATAGGACACCTAAGGGCAAACAGAAAAGTCAATGACAGTCACACCCTAAACTTAACAGGAAGTCCGCCATGTGGGGTGAAACGCATGGCCACTAAAATCGCACTTTGCGCAGAAAGATGCAAATTATTGTGTTTTAATCTAAATGGCCCCAAATTTGGTGAGTATCATCTAGACACATGTGCCAACCAAAGTTGTCACTTTGTTGTTGATATCTTGCTCGGGTATGGGTGTGGCAAGCCTGTAACGAGGTGGCCATTTTTGTGAAAATAAAGCGTCTCTTAACTCTCAACGCCTTCTCGGATCAGTTGGACCCAAAAAGCGTTTGTGCACATTCATGACCTGAACACAAAAATATGTAAATAAAAGGGTTATCTTTAGAAATGGCTCTCCAGCGCCCCTACAAACTTATAATGGGACCCAAGAATTTAGTTTGTCATAGAGACATGAAATTTGGTACACACATCTCTTATGTCATGACATAAAAGCCAATGACAACCACCCCTATCTATAAATGTGTTGCCATAACGTCCCAAATATTTGGAAAAAGTCAATGGGAAGTGAAAATTTTAGTTTGTCGTAGGCAAATGAAACTTGGTACACACATCCAGCATGGGCTTATGAACAAAAAAGCCAATGGGGACCACACCCTATCACACACGGGAAGGCGGCCATTTTGAATTGAAAATTTGGTCCAACTTAGAATACACCTCTTTTTTAAAAGAACACAGACAATAGCTGCTTCATTCCACAGACACCAAACTTGGGCAAAATGAGCTAAACACATGTATGTAAAATAGACAAGTGTTTTTCTAGACTTTTTTGCTCGAGTTATATTTTTTTAATTATAATTCGGTATATATTTTTTATTATAATTTTCTGCAAAATGATCCTCAATTTGACCCAGTAAACCAACAACTAAAAGTCATTTTTATTGGTCCCAGACTTCAAGCCCGGTGAAAAATTTATGTATTTGAAGTCCCAGAAAAAAAAAAAAATGAAAAATGACTCAGTGGCGACCCCTAGAAAAGTCAAAATACATTGGGCCTATGGAAAGTGAAAGTAACTTTTTTCCAACGTAGAAAAATGAAACTTGGTACATCCATAGGACACCTCAGGGCAAACAGAAAAGTTTATTACAGCCATATCGTAAACTTAACAGGAAATCTACTATGTTGGGTGGAATGCGTGACCACCTAAATCGCACCCCTTGTGCTAAAGGCTTTTCATCTAAACAGCTCCAAATTTGGTGAGTATCATCTAGACACATGTGCCAAAAAAGTTATCAATTTGTTTTTTGATACATTTGTGGCTGTGGTCGTAATGAGTCTGTGAAGAGGCAGCCATTTCTTTGGGAAATAAATTGCCAGGATCCTTCCTTTAGAGGAGGCCCCTCCAGAGCCACGGCTAGAGTCTTAGAAAACTCCTCAGAATCCTTTGGAACTTGTAACCTTGTACTTTTAGACAAGTTATATTTACATTTTGCCTTTTAAACAGGGGGTGCAGCGATTCCTGAGTCATCTCAAATCTCCAGCCAGTACTTTGTTTTTCTTGCCATAGCCCAAGCATAATCTATTATTTTCAAAGGTTCAGACAGCTCCCAGGAAAACCAGGGATTGTGGAGACCTTTAACTCTAAATTACAAGGTGGTGTAGCAGGCCCCAGCAGTAGCACAGGCCCGGTTATTTGACATTACCGTGAAGTTTACGCTTTAAAGCACGAAATGCGATCCTCCGAGTGCATGTGTCCCCGCGGTCTCAAGGGAGGCGAGGGCCTTTATCGCCGCTTGCGGCTTTAATTTATTATTACTTTTGTCAGAATTAAGTTTTTTCTGTGACCATTGTGAGTTTTTCTTTGACCATTTGACCATTCATTGACCGAAGGGTACCAACATTTTTGTCCACGTGTGTATCAGATTACATCATGACTTTAGTTCAGAAGATAGTGTATTGAAATATATATATATATATATATATATATATATATATATATATATATATATATATATATATAAATATAAAGCATAGTCTTGGTGTCACACATTCAACATTCAGAAGCTCTTATTGATGGAGTCTTGGCTATTTTTTAATCATTCAGCATGAGTCCCTCAAACTCACTCATTGTACTAAAACATTAAGACTTAGGACAATACCCCATGTTATTACTCTAGTACAGAGTAATAACATGGGATTATGACAGCGTTGTGAAGACCGGGTCGGCCCATTGGGAACTGTCCCGGTTCGCCTAAATGTCCCATCAATTAAGTCAGTGCACCTTGTCTGGAGAGTGAAACATTGATTTACTACTGCGGGTCTTACCCTGGATCTCTTTGGACGGAGGCAGACTGAGACTGAGGCCCAAAACACTGTTCTCATCGTGAGCACCTCCTTCCTGCACCGAACGTAACAGCTCCCTCAGACGTGTCACTTCCTCACGGAGAGACTCCACTTCCTGCTGCCTTTGTTGCTTTGCAACAGCTGTGGGGTTCATTTTGAAGTGGAGGACTCTGGTTTTAACTGGATCATAGTCTCCCTAAGACAGAACAGACAGAGGCAAATATTACAATGTCTTCATTTGACTAGACATCACACAATTTAGTATATTTGTGTAATGTTTTTGTGTGATGTGTCATGTTTTTCTGTTTCTAAAGTCACTGGCTGGGATCCCAACTTTTTTAATGTGCTGAATCTTATTAGGCGTCCAAAACCAAACTGGTTTTTACCGTTTGCACTTTTTTGACTTCTTGTATAAACCATACAACTGGTTACTGACCTTTTACAGTCAGTCCTCCAGCTGGTACACAATTCTGTAAAGAAAGAGTGTGTTATTTTACTGCTACTTCTACTGTCAGGGAATGTTGAATTCAACCCTGGTCTAGAACCTTCATGTTTGAGCACTCCTGATGATTTTAAAGCTAAGTGTGGCCTTAGAATTGCCACAGAGATTTTAATCTGGATTGGCTGACGTCTGTTTCTGATAATTTTAAAGTACTTTGTGATTCTTTTAATCTCACACAGCTGATCAGTAATCCAACACGGCCAAATCTTAAACAGCCAATAAAATCTTCCATCCTTGATCTAATTATTGCGAATGTCCCGCATAAATATACTGCTGTTGGGATATTTGCCAATGATTTAAGTGACCATTGTGTTATCACTACTGTTAGACAAACAAAAATATTTTTATTTTTTTTTTTTTTTAACTTGTGGATTTATGACTGGAAAAAGATTTTTCTTATTAATGATGTGAAATTAGCTTGAAAATAATTTTATAATGCTTTGTCTGAAATTATTTAAAACAAAATTATTTACAAAACAAACTTTTCGCAAATTTAGAGTAAAAGGTTGCAACAATCCTTGGTTTTCCTGTGAGCTGTCTGAACTTTTAAAAGAAAGAGATCATGCTTGGGCTAAGGCCAGAAAAACAAAGTCTCAGGTTGACTGGCTGAGTCTTAGAAATCGCTGCACTTCCCTTTTATTAAAAAGAGTAAATATTACTGAATATTACTTGTCTAAAACCACAAGTAATCTCAATGATCCAAAGAAATTTTGAAAAGTTATAAAATCTTCTTACGGAAATATACAGACCAACCAAAATATTCACTTATTCTCACAGATAAATCTGAAATACTACATTGCTTCAACAAACATTTTGTTTCATCGGGCTGTCTATATGAGACATTGCATCCCATCTCAAAAACCTTAATTGAACAAAAAGGGCATTCATCGCCCCCTCCATTACCTTCCTCAATTGGCTTGTTTGTTTTCAGACCAGTGACTGAGTTAGAGGTCTACAAAGCCCTCAAGCAGCTGGAAACAGACAAATCTGCAGGTCCAGACAATTTTGATCCTTTTTTTTCATAAAACATCAATAGATTTTATAACTGAACCCCTGACATATCTTTTTAACTTTAGCCTTTCAAACAATGTTGACTGGAAGTCTGCTTTTGTTCTTCCCTTACTGAAAGGAGGGGACTTGGCCGATCTTAATAACTACTGGCCGATATCAAAGATATGTATCCTGGCAAAGGCCTTTGAGAATTTTTATTTTTTTATTTATTGAGGTTCATGAAATTATTTCAAACAACGAATCTGGTTTCCGAAAACTACACAGTACAATAACTACTGCAGTTCAATTATTTAATGATATCATTGAGGCTCTTGATTGTAAAAAGTTCTGTACAGTGTTGTTTATTGACTTGTCAAAGGCCTTCAACACCGTCAAACATGTCACCTTGTTAAATTGGCTTTAAAAAATTGGTCTGTCTGACACTGCTGTTGGCTGGTTTTCTAACTATCTATCAGGTAGAACTCAGTGTGTACACCTAGCTGGCATGTCTTCCTCCTTTTTTTCAGTAACTAAAGTAGTACCCCTGGGTTCTGTTCTGGGGCCAATGCTGTTTTCTATTTATGTGAATGATCTTCGTCAAAATGTGTCAAATACTTTTTTTTCACTTTTATGCTGATGACACAGTTATCTATTGTTCCTCTCCAATTGAACAAGCCTTTGATTTCTTACATTCTGCATTTGATGCTGTTTAGTCTCATCTAAATCAGCTGAGGCTAGTGTTAAATGCAGACAAATATAAAGTTATGGTTTTCTCAAATAGAAAACGGCTACACTCTCAGCTCCCTAAAATAAAAACAGATGAAGGAAATAAAAATACAAATGGTCTCTTCTTACAAGTATTTAGGCTTTGATACTGATGAAAATATGTCCTTCGAGGAACATATTGTGCATCTTGTACGATGAACTGCAAAAGGACTTAAATCTATCTGAACTTGTGAATTTAAATCTATTCTAAAGAAGCGTGAACTGAATGAGCTTAGAAAATGTAACTGTTTTTGAACTTGAACAAATTGACTTTGATTATGTAACTTTTGATTGTAAATATTGTTATTTGTGTTTTTGTTAATGTCTTGTATTTGTCCAAAAACTGTATATAATGCTGTCGTTTAGGCCAGGTCACTCTTGGAAAAGAGATTTTTTAATCTCAATGAGTTTTTTTTCACCTGGTTAAATAAAGGATAATAATAATGAAATGCACATAAACAAGTTCTCATAAAAAACACCTACATTTGTTGTCCCAACTTTCTGACTTGTTATGTGCCATTATTATGGAGCAAAGTAGAAATTAATTTTGCATATCGGCTCTTTGACAGTTTATTAACAAACAATTTGACACTATTAATTAATAGTTAATTAATTAGTTAAAAATATTAAACATTTGAAGGATTGTGCATAACTGCATCTAAAAGACACTCTTTGCAATTGTCTAAGAAGAAAAGTTTAATTTAAAAATCTAAAGAACCCAAGATTAAATGTTGTAGTAAAATGGTTAGCAGCTCTATTTCCCCTAGACTTGATCAAAGACAACAATATGTCCTTTGACAATTCTTTTGCTTTCCCCAAATCTCAGAATACATCAGTGCAGCACTGGATGAGAGATGCAAGGGTCTGTCAGGAGCCCAGAAACTCACTGTCCGTTTATACACACACTGATTACAAGCAAACAGATTACAGGTGAGGTAAACCTGTTTGTGTAAACTTGTGTGCATGTTATTAGGCCAAAATCACCAATTGATCATGGTCATTTGAGTAGTTTGTGTTGTCATCATGATTTAAAAAGAGTTTGTAAAAAAAAAAATTGTACTCTATCTATATTTCATAACGTATTTGCCCTTCACCATCATGTTAATATTCTGACTTTTTGAGCTGAAAGCACATCAGTAAAACAAACTTACAAAACTGTGAAAGTCTCTGGATACACTGAAGTGGACAACAGACATCAGGAACACACTCAAACCAAATATTTGCTCACATTACTGCTTTATTACCTGCTGGTCTCAAGTTAATTAAACATTATTATTTTATATTTAATTTTGAAGACGCATTGTGTGCATGTGTTCTTGAACATAATCCTTAACAAAAATAGAATTAAAAATATATGTTTTTATTACAGTTTACAGGGTTATTTCAAACTAATAGAGCAATGTACAGCTGTAGGCTTTGAGCAAAAAAAACTATACCAAATCTGTCAAATGTATTTAGTTGAATGATAAAAATATTTAATAAGGATGTTTCTCTAAATGTTGATGTGAAAAACCAACAGAATGGCCGTTTAAGATCTCTTTTGTTGTTGCTATGTGAGCTCTGGAAAAATGAGAAGAGTCCGTCTCAGCCATAAGTCAATATAAGACCACACACACAGGCCTTGATTACAGACTTAAATGAGATTCTATATGCCCCTGAGGGACCGCCAAACAGCTGCAGAAAAGGGTGAGCGGTATGTCAAGAGAGGCTGGTGAACTGGAGAAGTTAGTGGAAATAATAAAGCTTATTTAATAGAATGCAAAGGACAAAAAATTATATAATTGTATTTTACAATATGGTAGAACAAAATTATATTATTTTGTAACCATACTCACAAGCCCATTTCATGCTCCCTTTTCAGAGGATAATTTGTGTTTTTTCCATGTCTCATAAGGCACAAGGCTGAGAAGATAGGCGAGAGAAATACACATCAATATTACAGAGGGTCATGTAAAGTGAGACTACAGAGACTTTACTCACAGTTGTGCTCATGAGTGATGTTTTGGCCATCTTTCAAAGAATATAAATAATAACACAAAAAACGTTTTTTCCACTCATTGTTAGAGGTTGGATGAAGCAAATAATTGGCAAACAATTGTGTTTATTCTTTTTAAATCATAATAACAAAAACTACCTAAATGACCCTGATCAAAAGTTTACATACCCTGGTGATTTTGTCCTGATAACATGCACACACAGGTTTGAATGGTTACTAAAGGTAACATCCTCACCTGTGATCTGTTTACTAGTTGTAATCAGTGTGTGTTTATAAAAAGTCAGTGAGTTTTTGAGCTCCTGACAGACCCTTGCATCTCTCTTCCAGTGCTGCACTGACGTTTCTGTATTCTAAGTCATGAGTCAGGATCTGCGAAAAAATGTAATTGAACTGTATAAAACAGTCTCAAATAATTGAGAATGCCAAACAGCAGTGTTCAAACTCTAATAAAGATTCTGTTGAAAACCAATCCAAGGTCAGGTAAACTAACAAATATTTCAGCCACGACTGCCAGGAAAATTGTTCGGGATGCAAAGAAAAACAAACAAACAACTTCAGCTGAAATACAGGACTCTCTGGAAAAAAGGTGGTGTGGCTGTATCAAGACGGACAATAAGGAGCCACTGTAAGAAGTCAAACTGCCAAAAGAAAGCCACAGTCTCCAGCTTACAATATGCCAAACATCACAGAGACAAGCCTCAAAACCTCTGGAACAAAGTAATTTGGAGTGATGAGAGAAAAAACAATTGCATTTGAGCTGAAAGGTAAAACTTTCAACATTATGCCAGGGTTCATGTGAGTAGATCAGTAATCATAGATGTATAAAACATATAAAATATATATTATTTTATAGAAGTTGGGGGAAAATATTGATATCACACATGAGTATAAGTAGTAAGTTAAAGTTATCAATGAAGTGTAGTCCTCTTGTCTCACAGGCCTTGGACAGACATGTATTTAACACAAGCAGCCGAATTTATTGATCCACCTGTCGATGTTGGGGAGTGGTCCACCGATATAATATTGCACTTCCAGTTTCTCAAGTTTATCTAAAAGGTTGGAGAAATCCTTTTAGATAAAAATTCTGATTCCCTCTTCCTGGTGTCAACTGCACCCACGTGTAACATCAGCTGTTTAATCCTTGTGTGTAGTGATGCTCCGATTGATCGGCCACCGATCATGATCGGCCGATATTGACTAAAAATAGCTTGATCGGCGAACCCCAAAAGCGCCGATCAAAAAAGCCGATCGCGTGACGTAAATCATACGACTTTCTCACACGTGCATGCACGGCGCGCTGCACAGGTACGCAACAGCAGAGCGGAGCTTGTCAGTGGCAACATGAGCTCTCCCGTCTGGAAGTTTTTCAAAGCAGACATCCCAAGTCTCCCGGAAGTTGCGGGAGTCTCCCGCATATTGATAGCAGCGCTCTGATATCTCCCAGATGCCCGCAAATTAGTTAAAATCTCCCGGAATCTAGAGCAAGCGAGCAAGAGCGCGCATGCGAGTGTTTCAAATCCATAGATTGTATGTTCAAATCGCACGGCAGAGAGGGAGAGGGAGACCTTGCGTGTGTGTGCCAGTGTGCGTGTGCGCGAAGCGCTTGTAAGACAGAGAGCATTCTGATTTGCCTGTTTCTGCAAATCAACCAATCAATTGTCAGTGTGGGCGGGCTTTTATCTCTTCTCCCAAACTAAATTAATCAGTTATGTCTATCTAAATGATTGCAAAAGGCATGCTGAGGTGAGTTGATAAGTTTCATTTTATGTGCATATTATTCAGGCTAGAGAACATGAAAACACCAAACTGCTTAGACCTGTTTAAAGTTGCAATAGAAAATCAATAAAAGCAGTTTACATAAATAGTATAAGCAGCTTATATAAATAGTAAAAGTAATCTACATATTTAAACATAATTAACGAATAATTGCATAGGCCTATAGCTTATAGAAATAATATTTTATGCTTTTATATCTTTTAGGGACCACAACATGTTAGGGAGGCTAAGCGCAGAGAAGGCTGCTCCAATATATCTCAGTTCTTCCATTCAGATAGAGCTGAGATGTATTTCACATCTTTTATTGTGGAACATAACCCGCCATTACATGTGTTTATGCACACAGGAAAGTTATTTAGGAAATAACTGTTCTGTTATATTCAGCTGTATTTCGGTATACAAGTTAAGTCATGTTCTGTGGTGAAATGTCATATACAGTTAATACGGTTAATTTAGAGTTAGTTCCATTTCTACAAATGGTGCAAACTCTGCATGATTATAGATAAAAGATTCCCATTCCCCTGCCATTCTGTGATCGGCAGTGATCGGCAGATCATGATTTTGGTGATCGGTAATCGGTGATCGGCCCCAAAAATGCTGATCGGAGCATCTCTACTTGTGTGTTTGGACATGACTTGGGGGAGGAGTGCTGTTATATCAGTGACTGTGGCACTTGGAAAGCTGCATGTAACAAATCTACTGTTGTTTATGTCTCTGACAGCACCGTCTCCAAGCATCAGGATATCTCTGTCCTTCCCTTTTTGCATAGATTCTCTGTCTCCGTTTGCCTGGTGCTTTTTCACAAATTCCTGTCTACCTTTTTCCAGAGAACAAACATTTACTACCTGTTTTTCAGTCACAGCTGAGTTTTCTGGTTCGATCACATTTAGATCAGTCAGTGGTTGGAATCTGTTTTTAGCTGTATGTTTGGGGATGCTAGATATGCTCCTGTGCTGCTAGCATTCTTTTTTTCTAATATAGTGCTACTTTGGCTCCAGGTTTATGCAGGTGTCATCCTTTTATTGAATTCCCATCACTTTGCTCAGTTTTGGGAATGACACGGTATCATCTAAGTTTAAGTTTACAGTCTTACCACATGTTGTGATTGGGACCGTCTTGTGAAGTCTTTCAGATTCCAAAGCAAAAATCTTTGCTTGTAGCACACTGATGTCGGGTGTGTGGATATTTCCCAAAAATTCTAGTTGTTTTTAGATACCAATGTTGCAGTCACTCGGCAGGTCCAACGTGTTGTTTAAAAAATAAAAACAAGTAAAAAATTATCATAAAATCATTGGCTAAAGGTGGAAATAACTAAAAAGCAAACTAAAGTAGGCAGGAGCAAGAAGAAACGTGTTACATAAATCCACCATGGTGGTATTCTCAGGTCTAATCAAAAGAGATTTGGTGAGATTTCCTAAGTTTAGAGTCGGAATTGGAAGGAACAGACACACAACACTGTTAAATGTGCCATGTGTAGTGTCTCTAAAGTAGGGTTGGGCCAATACCGATTTCCAATATTTCTCTGTCTGTTGTGGCCAACAGCCAATATTGGTTGATGTCGATATTTTAAATATTGATTGCCCTTACTTCACTGAGGGGATAAAAAAACACACATAAAATAAACCTTTCATTATTTTCATTTATTTTATTGAAAATGCACATTTGCCCTTAAACTGTGCAATCACATTAAACCTCAATCATTTCTATTTTTTTACTGGTTGTAGATTTGGCTTTCGCGGAATCTTGTTGTGCAGCTCACATTAGCAGTGCTTGCTTCTTGTGTTCGGGATGGCCGCTTCATAACCTTAATGCTAGCTTGTTGTTTTCAAACAAGTTATGAAATAACTACTGGTGTTCTTCCTGACATAACTTCTCCATTGCATATTTCAATCCGACTGTCTTCTTTTGACACCGCAAAATACGTCCAGATGGCAAACAAGGCAATGTCAAGGCAATGCATTGAACTTTAAAGCTTGTACTGCATTGGCAAAGTGCATATGCTCCCCTTAAATTAGTTGAGATTTAAAAAATATTAACAAATATTATCAATTTTCTCAAATGAGAGTAACACACCTGGATAATTTGGTTCATAGTTGGATTACTGCATTATTGCATGGCTTATTCTGATTAAGGTCAGAGACAGCGCACTGAGCATGCTCCAGAGTCGGACATAGAGTAACACATGTATGAACGTATTTAGAGCCATACTCAAAGACACAGTCACTGACGCAGTCACTGTCTCCTGTTTGTTGATTGTTTTCTCTGTCAACTTTAAAATGAAAAAGCTTGTCTACTGTTGCTTATGTTGTGTTCATGTGTTTTTAAATAGGTATTACTGTTGATATTTATACATTTTATTTACTACATACATTAGCTGATTTTATTAGCATTTTAGCTCTAAATACAATGCTGTTAGCTACAAAGACCACATGAATGCAGCATTAGTCTGAGCAGATGCTGGGACAACAGCTTTATTCTCTCGTGCTGTTTAGTTGAGCTATGAGCATAGTCTGACTTAGCTCTGCATGTAAATAAGACCTGGTTTATTTACAGCATACAGTAAAACTTCCCAAATGTAAAATTAACCTGAAGGTTTTGAGTATTTTGATCAAATTCATCTACAAACCTAGCAAAAAGGAGAACCAGCTACATTCTGCAAGAAATGAACTTAATAAATAATATGTTACTAGTATTAGGTCATTATCTAGAATTAATATTTCACTTTGTAATGCTGAGGCATCTTTGTAAAAGGCAAAAGGCGTTGCTCTTTTCCGTAAAACAAATCACATTCAAAGTGTTTTAGACCTGCATATATGTATGATTCCTTCTGTATTTACAGTGGAAGGTGCGGCGCCGCTCCGAGTGCCTCAGGCCACAATAACACATTTCAGAACAGAGCGCACAGGAGTTTACAGCAGAGAGCAAGAAGTAAAGAAGCCAGAGATCATGAGCAAAACAAAGGTACAAGGTGCAGGAGAAAGATAGGACACCAAAGTCCAGTAACACAGTAGGGCACAAACCTTAAATGTATAAAATTTCTATTGGTACTACTAAAATATTAAACCCTGCATCAGCTACTGCCATTTCTAAAATTCTTCAGTTAAATCTTGCTTATAAATCAGCATCAAGTTTTTTATAATAATCTAAATAAGTCTATGGTGGTCTGTTGTTGAGCTCACTATTTGGCAGGTCACAGCTCACCATTAACGTTTCACCTGTGTGTTATAAGAGCTTACTGAGATTTTATCATTAACAGTTGATCACATTTCCAGTGTGCAAAGGAGGCAAAGTTTCACAACTAATCAAACTTTGGTCACCTCTGGGCTGTTGGGTCCAACAGTCAATAAAACAGTGGAGCAAAATACTCAAGTCTGTTGACTGAACGAAAGAGTTTTCCCTCAGGACCAACCTTTAAAAGAAAAACAGTCAAAGGAATATGTTTGATTCCCTTAGACTGGGATTTTTTGATTGATAACAAAAATTTGATATTTTTGAGGGATATTTTTGATTCCAGGCAAAGTGATTATTTTTCCTGTCTTGTTCTCTAGATACAGTGATTATACGAGACAATGACAAATGTTGTACAAGCTAGTAAGACTATAATGTAAAGATCTTGGTCTTGTCTTGGTCTCTATCCCTATAAGACTTGGTCTTGTCATATTCTCAAACTTATTTTACATGGTCTTGGACGTCAAGACCAACCAAGATCAACTAAGAGCACAAATGGTGTATTTGTCTATTCTTGGAATTAAATGAAAAACTAAATTTTATATTCAATTAAAAATCTTCTAATTCCGCCTTCTTCTCCAAACACTAACATCCATGAGCCTGGACCTGGTCTAAGACTGGAATAAAATGTGCCTCCGTCACCAAACACTAACCTCCATGGTCCATGGTATATGACATCATTTATCTATGTTAGGGTGCTGGCCATCACCTATTTTTGCCTTTTTTCTTCTTTTTCCTTATATTTAGATATGACGCCTTCCTGTAACACCCAAAAGGGATTGGGAAGAGGTATAACCTCATTAAATCCCACCACACCATGATATCTTTTATTACAAACCTTTTACCAGCTTTCTGGTATATCAGTGTAATATCATAGGTGGGGAAAGTGTCTTGCCCATGGACAAAATGACAGTATGACCTGAAGGGAGCGGGAATTGAATAAAGCACAATTCTCTGTACAGCGACTACTCAATAAGCAGGAGTAATGGAAGAAGAGCAGAGCTTCTGATAGATTAAAACAAACCACTACAAAACAGCCTGCACATTATAACCTATTGAAGACTAGAATACCAGAATTGAAAAGGTCTCTTGAAATAAGAGACAAAACATCTTCACCTTGAAAACCTATTCCAGATGCTTTTGCATTACCCTTTTCTACGATGACCTGGATGAATGAGAACCTTTACAGACATGTTATAATCAAGTTAATCAAGTTTTAGCACAAATCTGTTGCATTGGTTATCAAAGTGTCCTTTGTTAAACTTTAAATTATGTGTTTTTGTCCTGCAATACATCACAAAAATATATTAAACATGGACTGTATGTGTTTTCTAATATACTGTACCTTGTAATATTAAAGCTGACCTTATATAATGCATCTTTCATTATAGATGCTCACCTTGTGCAGCAGCTGGATTCTCATGAGATTTATAAGTTCACAAAAACAGAAATTCCTCTTGCCTGGATCAATTCAATGTGATTCTATTCAACCTGCTAGATGTACAGATGATGGGGCAGTACCAACAGTTATGGACATGTTTAAGGTTTGACAATCAAGTGTCTCTTTGTTTTTGTTTGACCATTACTAATGGCAACAACATGATGCTGCTCTGGTTGTATAAACTGACTTGGTGATAGGTGGTTACTGACAGGTGGTTCATCCAGTTGGAGGTCTCCAGATGACTTACAGGTCATTAATACACTTAGACAAACAGTGAGAAAGTGAAGCTAGTCAAACCCAATTCCAAAAGAAAAATTATTTATGCTTTAGAGGTGTGTATAACTCTGGCCTCACACCTGCACTACGCCCAATAATCTTTATCCAAGTGGGCATTTGCTGAGAGCACCACAGGCTAAAGCAAATGAAACTGCTCTGTTTCATCTTTGGGCCATGGCCCTAACAGTGTGCTTTTGTTTACAACTTGCAAAGTGCAAAAACAAAGAACATTTGTTAATGTATTTGGCAACTATTGTCATTATATTAATTTAAACATCTGTATTGGCCTAGAATTTCCATATCATCCCCAATTATCAAAATAGGAAACACTATTTACAAAAACCATTTGCTCAATTATATGGTGACTTAAATTAAGTGTCACTAGTGTGACCTGTTGAAAGTTAGTCTAAAGCCCTGTGTACACAAAGTCTTAATATATACAGTATACACTGAACACTCTTTTTGAGACTGCTTATGGTAGAGAAATAAACATTCAATTCACAGGCAACAGCTCTGGTGGATATTCCCGCAGTCAGCATGCCAACTGCATGCTCCTTCAAAACTTGTGACATCTGTGACAGTGTGCTGTGTGCATTTTAGAGTGGCCTGCCTTTTATTGTGGCCAGCTTAAGGCCCACCTGTGAAATAATCATGCTCTCTAATTAGCTTCTTGATGTGCCACACCTGTGAGGTGGATTATCTTGGCAGAACACAGATTTGGACAGATTTGTGCACAATATTTGAGAGAAAAAATGTACATGGAAAAAGTCTTTAAGATCAGCTCATTAAAAATTGGGGCAAAAACAAAAGTGCGGCATTTAAATTTTTGTTCACTATATGTACACAACTTCCTCTTGGAAATTAAGTTCAATTGAACTAGAGTAGAGCGGTCGTCCTTCAACCGGAAGGTAGGCGGTTCGATTCCCGCTCTCTCCACAGTTCATACTGTCGTTGTGTCCTTGGGCAAGACACTTAACCCACCTTGCCTCCAGTGGTGTTCCAGCTGTAACACTGGTGAATGGAACCTTAATGTAAGTTGCTTTAAAATGAAAGTGTCAACTTTAATGTGTAAATGTAACACTGTTGAATGTAAGTCGCTTTGGATAAAAGTGTCTGCTAAATGACTAAATGTAAATGTAACTGGGACTGACTTAAATCTAAACAGGGTTAGGGTTAAATAATACTATAAAAGTCCCAATTATAATATTTATAACACTATTCACATACTTATCTATCTTTCCTCACAGCTGTCCCTGTGGTCACTCGAATCTTTAAAGTCTGTGCATTAAACCATATACGAGCCATAAAAAATGAACTCCAGAAGTGACCAGATCATTGAGGGAGGGCCCCACTCACCCTCTTACTTTGCTGCAGACACTGCTGTGCACACAGTGTTGTAAATGGCCTTAAAATTGCTGGTCATGCTTGAGATCACATAGACTGGGTTTCCACTGCAGCTAAAGGGAAGTTGAGCACTCGGCTAGGACGTTTCATTAAAGTGCTCCTGGAGGGTTTGTCTGGTGCATTGTGAGTCAGGGGAGTTAAAGGATCTGACTGCCATGAAACCAGGCGACGCATGGCCAATTTAAAAAAGAAAAGGGATCAGGTTGAACTGGGGGCAACTTTGTAGAATGAATGTAGAACCACTTTGTAGAATGAATGGAGTACCACGTCACAGTTCTCTAAAGCCTTCTTTGATTCATACACTCACAATTTACAAGTCTGTAGGAGGTTCATGTCTTGATAACTTAAATTCTGACTACATGTTATGACTACATGTTATTTACCACCACAGCCTTGACTGTAAGACTTCAGAAAAAAATAATAAACGGTATTAAATTTAAATAAAAACTTTGTGGTACAATGTCCCGTTCTTTTTAAAGCATATGAACACCTATGGTAACCCTGCAGGGACATTCTGTTGTCTATAAACAAACCCAGAGAAAATGGGCTCGATTCTAATAGTGTTATTTTAAGGAAATTTTGACCAATAATTTTATTTTGTTTGATACAATTTTCTTTTTTTTTTTTTTTTTTCAAAGCAGGTAGTGATTTTTTTTTCCAGCTGATGTCTAACTAAGCAGCGTGGTTCCAGTTTGGATCAGTATGACACAATTTGGAACACAACAATCCTGCAAAGGTCCACACTTTTGATATGTTTGGGCATTTTCACCTTATAATTAACAGAAAGAAGGAGAGCAGGCACGATATGACCTCACTGACTAAGTAGGCAGGCTTGAACCTGGGTTGCTCAGTTTCTGCGGCGCATGCTATTTTCTCAAATTGTGTTTTGTCATTCATTAATTTTCTTCCACGGTCCCATTAGGGCGGGTGACTGGAGCCTATTCCAGCAACTTGGGGCCTTGGGCGGTGTACACCCTGGACAATGGCCAGTTAGGAGACGCTCAAGGACAGATAACCATTCACTTTAACATTCATTCACTAGGGACACTTGCCAATTCACCCATATGTACATGCATGTCTTTGGGCGGTGGGAGGAAGCCGGAGCACCTGGAGAGAACCCATGGTAACACAGGGAGGACATGCAGACTCCTCACAGAAAGGCCCAAGTTGGCTGAGGATGTTTTTTGAGTCAGCCGGGGTATAACTTACAACCCTTTTGATGTGAGACAAGACCTCTAACCACTCTGCCTATGGCAAATTGTGTTCCAATAGGATATACAGTGAATCTATATGAATAAACCCTGTTGTGTAGTCATGCGAGAGGCTGGAGGAAATAAGCAATAAACAGTAGAAGAAGTTTACAGCTGTTGCAGCGATCTGTCTGTGAACCAAGAGTGGGTGTGAACAAAGTAAGGCGACCCTTCAGGCCCCATTGGCAATGTGAAGATATCTAAGGTGTGCTGTACTGCTTTACGTCTGATATCACAACAAGCTATTTTTTTCCCCAAAAACTACAAGGATCTTAATTTAAAATTGTAACAGGGAGATATTCACTACAGAATCTTTTGATGCTACTACTACAAATTGTTATGTGCTTTTCTTGGCACTGCTTGCAGGATGTAACTTGGTAGGTGATGTGAAAACTCTTTTGATTTAAATGATTGAAATCAACTGTTTACAATTGAAGTCAAGACTCCTCTAACCTAGACGTATTGTGTTGAAAACACACAGGCCACTATTCATTTCAGTGCACTCGGTCTCATTCCCCGGGGACAATGTCCATGGTCTAATCCCTTCAGCTAATAGGAAGACAAAAGCAAGAGTTTAAATCAGTCATGTTTTCTACAATTTTCTACTGGACATTGTTGAAATAACACCTGGGTTCATTTGTGTTTAAAAAACTGACAGATCCGGGAAGCATCTTTGTGAATCAATCTGCGGTGTCACACATGCTTGGCTCTTGCCCTCGGGGTTATTAAATCGGTTCCTTTGTGCCAGATGAGGAAATCTATCACCGACAACAGTTGGGGGAAAGTCTGGTACCAACCTGTAGATTGTGTCTCTCCAGTCTCATTTCCAGAAAGTTGTTTTTCTCTTCCAGGAGCTGGCGTTCGGCCTCCAAGTTTTCTATTTTCTGTCTGGAAATGCAAGTACACTTTCTCAATTGGAAATCTGTTACAGTCTATAACCACACAGTGGGAGAATAATGAGGCATTGATCGCATAACAAAAAATGTATGACAATCCACTCAATGTGTACAAATGCATGTCTGGAATGGGAAAATGCAGTGAAAATTACATTTACATTACATTTAGTCATTTTTTTATCCAAAGCGACTTACAAGTGAAGAAAACAATGGAAGCAATTTTAACAACACAAGGAACAAAAAGCATAAGTGCACAAAAAAAACTAGTCAGTTTAAACCCAGCTCAGTATACAAAGCTAAGGATAGGAGAGATTTATTTTATTTTTTCTAATATAAGAAGGAATTGATAGAAAGGAAGTAGAACTCAGTGTTTGTCAGTCAGGTGTTGATGGAAGAGATGTGTTTTTAAGGTGAAGACGTTTCATCTCTAATTTCAAGAGACTTTGACTTTATAAAGTCTCTTGGAATTAGAGATGGAACATCTTCACCTTAAAAACTGAGTCCAGATGCCTTTTTGCCTCAACCTTTTTTTCAAGATGTCCTGGATGACTGAGAACCTTCACATACAGTCCTAGTGCTTTTAATCCCCATGCGGGATACTGTTTTATACAGTAATTGTCAAAAGGCCAGATGCAACCAAGGTTCCCATTTGTGTGAGAACAAGCTGAGCCTTAAACATTTGTATAGAGAGAAAGAAAAGAGAACAAAATACATGGTCTGAAGGAGGCCTGTAGTGTAAGTCATCATCCATGCCAACTACCTGAGGTTGCTGATCTCTTCTTTGCTCGTCGAGGAGGTGCTCTCGGCAGCAGAGGCATGTTGCTTCTTCAAAGAGTCCAGCTCCAGCTCCACCTGAGGCAGACAGAGGGCAAACCGGGCCTAAGACCACCTTTGACCACGAGCCAACATCTATTTGCACCACGTGAACCCCCAGGAGCGTATTTCAGCACTGCATTATCTTCAACAGACAGACATCCAGACTCTATCTCGTCATACCATTAGTTTCATACAATCTTTCCCCTCTTAAGTCTTTCTGTATCTTAAACTCCACACTCTGCAATTAGCCCTCATTTCTATTAGCGCAGTGGAAGTGCATTTATTTTATTTTTTTTCCCCGACAGCCTCCGCCTGTTTCTCTGAGCTCATTCCCGGGCTTTTCCTCGATGGAGAAGTAATTACTGCGGTACCAGACAGGTGGATTTCACGCGTCACTACTCATTACCGTGGCTCTGTTGATGTATCCTCAGCAACCGAAAAAAAGATGATCACGGAACAAGCAGAGACGCAAAAACAGACACTGTGAAAGAGTTAAGGTCACAGCTGCCACCTCGAACTACTTCAGATTAACACTAGGTTTTCAGAATATTCTTTCATTCATTTTCTTCTGCTTAGAATTTGGTCCGTGTTAATGAGCTCTATTTCTGACAGGTTTCTTTTCAGTCATCCACAAGAAAGAGCACACAGACAACAAACAGTGACCTATAACATAAACTGCAGCGAGGGCGTTTACCTTTATCCTTCATAAAGGGTTCAGGTTCAATCAGTCTTTTGAGTTGCTGCAGAATAACTCCATGAATAACGTTTACATGCAGACAATTATTAACATCCATGTTATATGACAAACGATTGTACCCTGGATTTAATATTCATCATATTATGGTGAATAGAGGCCCACTTTTATCACTGTGTCAAACCCTTGATCAAACATAACTGTATATTGACAAATAAAACATCATTAAAAATATTGTGCAATAAAATGATCCTGTTTGCACAAAATATTTACTTTTTTGTAAACTATAAGATAGGCTTAATTATCTTGCGCACTGAAGATACAACGTAAACTTGTGTGCATAATTTCAGAGCTGAGCTGTTAATGTTGCAGTAATCATTTATTACTACAATTTCTCTGGACTAGGTTTTCAAGGTGAAAACCTAGTCCAGATGCCTTTGATGACCAGGATGTTTTCACAGACACATTTTTACAAAAATAGTTTAGTTTAGCATGTCTAAACTAAACATGATTAAATATGAGCAAGACTTTTGCCTGCAGACCTTTATCTCATGTATTTCAAAGCCTTCTTTCTATTCATTATCCACAATGATGTTTGTTAATCCTGGTTCTGAACAGGGCTAGATTATTGCTTGAAATGGCAACAACATCTTTCTCTTTTAAAGAGCTTATAAGAGGAAACTGATGTGTCTGAAGGGCACAAAAACTTGTGTACTGTTAAGCACATTAGTTATGAAACTTAATGGATTGATACAGATGTATTAGTTACGATGTGCACACAACAGACTCAGGGATACTGGGAAGATGTAGACTAACTGTTTGGAGCTGCAGTTTGAGAGAGCCGGTCTCTTCCTGGGCTTTTGTCAACTGGGCCTGAACAGAGAAAAGAAAGCAGTGGAAAAGCAGGTAAACATCTCCAGCCTAGCTCATGTTGTTGTGAATGAGCATTAGTGCGTTTGAGAACAATTATTTTGAACAATACTGTACCTCCATCTCTGCATTGTAGTTCTGGGTCTTCTGTAGCATGTCCTCAGCCTCTTTGACTCGTTTGCTGAGCTGAGCAGAGTACTCAGTGTCAGCCAGCTCGCTGTCATATGACTCCAGGATCCCACGCATCCCATCACGCTCCTGAAAATATGAAATACTTTGTAATCGGTTCACATTGTTTTGGTGAATATTTTACATTACATACGTGCCAATAACAAGATTTGATAGGCATCAACACAACAGGAATAAAAAAGGGACCACTTAAATATTTGACTGCTAAATGCGCGCTAGTGCCAGTGTTTCCTACATACTTGTACTAATTCTCATGAGGGGTATTGTTAAAAGTGTGTTGTAGGACTGTTTAAGATGAAATTGGCCTTATCTTTTGATACGGAGCTTAGTCTGCTTCAAGGACATGCAGCCCAGTGTTTGTATTAATTATATGTAGATGTATGCAAATGACCCGCGAGTAATTTAGATTTTAAACACACAGAACTCAGTGCAACAGGCTTACTGTAGAAATAGATGTCTGCTTGTAAAATAAGCTGGTATCATTAAAAAGAAGTTCACCTGGAGCTGGATCAGATAAAAGTTGCGAGCTGCTGCGAAGAGAACTTTTGCGAGGGCGCTAAAGTTTGCAAATTATTTAGCGTCTGTCCTCTGTCTCTGTTTGCATCCAACGCTTGTTGTGTCACTGCAAAGAAACTAAAGACAGTACTGGTTTTCTGCAGAGTTTGCTACAGCTAGTTCTCGTGTTCACTCCAAATCTCCGTGAAATACAGTGTATTTTAGCTTTAGTTTCTCCACTCCACACTCGCCTTAGTTTTTCATTGAGGCTTGATTGAATCAACAACACTTGACTTCAATGTTCTGTTGACACATGGTAAAATTGTCTCTTATAAACATAGACTAGTTAGCCTGGCTCTGAGGCCAGAGTGGTCTTTATGGAACAGGCTAAGCCTCAACTACTATGTTTACACTAATGCAGCAAAGATTAAGGCTGTAGGCCATGCGTTTTGTCGTTCTTCAACCAGAAGGTAGGCGGTTCGATTCCCGCTCACCCCACAGTTCATACTGTTGTTGTGTCCTTGGGCAAGACACTTAACCCACCTTGCCTCCAGTGGTGTTCCAGCTGTAACGCTGGTAAAAGGTGGAAAAGCGCTATACAAAAAAAAAAAAAAAGCCACCTTTAAAATCAATGACAAGTCTTTTGTGGTAGTTGTGGATGAGGCTCTTTATTTTCTCAGAAGGTAAAGCTGCCCATTCTTCTTGGCAAAAAGCCTCCAGTTCCTGTAAATTCTTGGGCTGTCTTGCATGAACTGCACATTTAAGATCTCTCCAGAATGGCTCAATGATATTGAGGTCAGGAGACTGAGATGGCCAGTCCAGAACCTTCACTTTATGCTGCTGACAAAGACAGGTCGACTTTGTGCTTTGGAACATTGTCATGCTGGAACGTCCAAGTAAGTCTAATGCACAGCTTCCGGGTTGATGAGAGCAAATCTTCCTCCTGTATTTTTTTTTAATATGCTGCATTCATCTTGTCAGCAATTTTGACCAAGTTTCCTGTGCCTATTCCAGCTCACACATCCCCAAAACATCAGTGATCAACCTCCATGTTTCACAGTAGGAATGGTGTACCTTTCATCATTATAATTTAAAAAGAGTAAACACAATTGTTTGACAATAAATGGCTTCACCCAACCACAAACTATGAGTAAAAAAAAAAGTTTTTTGTGTTATCTTTCATATTCTCTGAAAAAAATAATAATAATTTGCAAATTCTGCCAGGGTAAACTTATGAGCTCCAAAAAAAAGAAAAAGACAAAAAGAAAACTGGTCTGGGCTGCCAAAAAGGTCTACAGCAACACTCAAGGTGTTGCAAGAAGATCCCTCAAGAACTCAAGGGTTGTTAAGTCCCTCTTTAGCTGAGATGGGGCAAATACACACAAGTCAAGATGTGCTGATAGACTAGTAACCCCGCCATCTTGTTCTTCCTGTATTTATTTGGGTGGGTAGTATCTGAAAACAAAGCATCATTATCCTAATCTGATTGGGAACTTGTAATTAGCCAGATGAAAATCAGTAAAAAAATTTATTTGTCATGCCACATTAGACCTGAACCTCCTACATCACAGAAAGAGCTCAGAAAAACAAAGCGCACAGAGGGTAAACACAAACAGGCACAAATGTGTTTAGAGAGCACTGCTGTGAGGAGGTGTGAGTGAATTTGCTGACAGTCCTAAATGGCATGCCCGCAGGTTGTTTGCTGTCTATTATAGTGCAATGAAATTCATTTAATCTAAATCAAAAATCTGTCAGGGCTTCCTTGATAAAAAAATAAAATAAAAAATAAAAAAGTCTCATTAAAAACACCAACAGAGTGCAGGCCGATAAATCTTTCAGTACTCTTTTTATCATTTATTCTTCAAAAATGGTTTTATTGTTGTCTGTTTTATTAAGCACATAAAGAGGGGAGCATGCCTCTAACAAGTCAGTGAGTCTGTCCTCTCTGACTGTAGAATGACAAACACGGCACAAAACCTCTGCACTGTTCCAAGTATATACCACTTACTGACACTACAGAGATCTACTGTCAAGGTTAAAACAGACTGGTATAGGGTTTTGTGTTAGTTTGTGTCTAGTAATAAAATCTAGTACATGGATAAGTAACTCCAGCTAACTAACTAACTGTAATCCAGCCATGCAGCAAGTAAAGTAAGGCCTGCTTTTACCACAAGATATAACCTAAATTTAGGTACACAGTTTAGTAACATTTTTTAAGTGATACCTACATAGTCTGTTCCACAGAACTAGCTGGGAGGTATGATGCTTTAAATGAATACCTGGTCGGTGATTGGATTTATTAAGCAGAGTTTAATCAAATCAGGGCAGGGCCATGTTGTTTGTGATGGTAACATAGTCACTACATCTTCAAATCTAAAACACGTCCAGACCTGTCAGAGCTGCCACTTATTGGTCACACCGTCAAGGTTTGGACATAGTTTGGACCACAAATACTTTGGCAAACCAAAAACCAAAAATCTATGCAATGAACACCATGAATGAGACCCATTGTTTTTACTACGCTACCCGGTCTCTCTGACCATAAACCCAACCAGTCTTTCAGAGAGCTTTGCCACTGTTAACAAGTGTGCATGAGTGACTGCTGGGTTGCTCTGATAAACTAAAGAGCATGCTCTAGACCGAGGGCATAATCAGTGGTACGCAAGCAAGAGTACCATCTCAAAATCCCAAGTGAAACAAGACCTTGACTGTGGCTCATCACTCAGTGGGCCTCATTTATCAAAGTTGTCTAAAAAATGCTGTCTACTGTTATTGTTCTGTTTGAGCAAACATTGAATCAGGACAGGTCAGCGCTAAGGAACTCCTGTGCCCGCCTCATCGCACCGGGACGAGGGGGTGTGGAGCATGGTTCTCAGAAAGTTCCTGCTGCGTGTCACATTGAAAGTTAAATCTATCTTTCCCCATGTTGGCTAATAACAACACGTGTGTTTTTGCTTAAATCAACTACAACTGAAAGATTACTTCAGTTTACTTTGACACTGTAATGTGTTTCCTGAGAGCAGTGGTCACGTTAACCAAATATGTTCCGTCATTGACGTTATACAGTGGCATGACAAAGTATCTGAAGCCTTTGGAATTTCTCACATTTCTGCATAAAATCCCCATCAATCGTGATCTAATCTTTGTCAACATGACACAAATGAAAAAACAGTGTCTGCTTCAACTAAAACCACCCGAACATTTTAGGTTTTCATATTTTTAATGAGGATAACATGCAAACAATGACAGAAGGGGGAGGAATAAGTAACTGAACCATCACATTTAATATCTGGATGGTATTAATTGCTCTCAAAGTCTCCTTGGGCAGAAGGTTCAGTTACTTATTCCTCTCCCTTCTGTCATTGTTTGGGGGTGGCAGTGGCTCAGTGGTAGAGCGGTCGTCCTTCAACCGGAAGGTAGTAGGTTTGATTCCCGCTCTTCCCACAGTTCATACTGTCGTTGTGTCCTTGGGCAAGACACATAACCCACCTTGCCTACAGTGGTGTTCCAGCTGTAACACTGGTGAATGGAACCTTAATGTAAGTTGCTTTGGATAAAAGCATCTGATAAATGACTAAATGTACATGTAAATGTTTGCATGTAATCCTCTTTAAAAAATGAAAACCTATAAATGTTTGGGTGGTAGGGTTGTGCCGATGGCCGATATCATCGTCCATCGTGATGGCTGACCAACATCACGATGGAGAAACACCATCGTGATGCCCCGCCCCGCTGCGAGTCGAGTATGTGAGCGGAGTGGAGCGGCGGCAATTTCCCCTCCGCTCTATGCATTCAAGAATCACTCCGCTCCAGCTCCAGCTCCGGGTTTACCATCTCCCGCTCCCCGCTCCACTCCTCGCTCACTGATATCAGAAACACTGCTCTATCTTCGCTCCGAGGAAATTTGCGGCTAACTGCTAAAGTAGTGATCCATCTGTATCAAGCTGGTTGTTTACCGTGCGAGTTCTGAACACTGCACTATGCTTATTTAAATCTTTTTGTCTCTACATATTTCTCATGTCTGTAAGGCAAACCTGCTGAGTTTCAGTTTATTTGAGATGCGCTCCAGTTCGCTTCCGCGACCTCATAGTCTACTTATTTGCTTCTTAAATACATGCAATTGGCCGAAGCAATCTTTATTAAAATTAAGAGACAATTTGTACAAAACGAAAGAAAGGCTTTTTACAAATAAAACTTAATATTAAACTAAATATAACCACCAAAATCATTTCTGACCCACTCGCATCTTTGCATAATCAGATGAAATTTAAAAATTATATAATATTTAAACATAAATATGAAAGAAAAAAAACATTGTTTAATGGCTACAACAAGTATAGTAAGCTACAGATTTATGTCATGTCTGAGCTGGATTTGAACGAACATCATTTTACAGGTGGGTTCATGAGCGCGCGCCTGCGGATTATTGAGCTGAGTCACACCGGCTTCGCTCCGCTCATTAGTCATTACAGGCTCGTTCTCAGAACGCCCACGTATTAAAAAATGGTCGGGTTTAAATCGAGCCCGTGATGATTGATAATTGTACTCGTGATGGAGCAGCAGAGCGAGTGAAAACCACCATAGTTCTGATGTTGTTAATAAAGGTGAAAAAAGAGGACATGATGCAGTGGAGGATGAAGGAGGACAAACAGACAACACTGAACAGAGCAGACAGATCTACAGAACAGCCATTGAATTAAGTTCAGTTCATTTTTGTCTGTGTTTATTAAAAATTTGATAAATTGCACAATTAATTGTGAATAATTACAGCCAGACCTGCAATTAATTGACTGACCTGAAAGTGTAACTAGAACTGACTCTTGTGTCAGAGCTTTTGAGGCTGAGTGAACTCAGAAAACAAATTTAATCACAGTGGTGGACACAAAGTTATATAATAATGTGTTTAGGGAGATTTGTGACTTGTGATACCTTCTGCCTCTACTGCTCTAATCTGTCAGGACTTAAACAGGATGGATAATGTTTTCTGTTGGATCCAACCATTAGCAAAGTTGGGCTACTCACGGTTTGTGTTCTTGCTGTAAATGTCGGGGTCAGAATCCACTCTGACCTGGACATTTACAGCAAGAACACAAACAATGTCTTAATTTGACTGTAGTCTCCAGCCTCACGTCATTAACCTCTGTGTCCCACAGCTGCATTAACTTAATTATTTTTGTATCAGATTAATAAAGGTGTATATTTTCCAGCTGTCGTGATTCTCACGCTGCTGCCCGTTTTCCACGTCACACTTAAACACAAAGCCAATCAAGTCAGCATTAAAAGAGACAATCAGAAAGCAAGGGAGACGAGACTTATGAAAACAGCTCTGTGGTCACAAAGCATCGCTAGTGAGAAACTGTGGAGGCTTTTTTCTAACAAAACAAAATTTGTTTTGTTTTCTTTTATTTGTGAAATATGAACTCTCAATTTATGTAGATTTTATATAATTTTTTTTAATAGCTTTGGTTGGGAAGGCCAATCAGATTCCAGGGGTAGCCAGTGCCACCCCAGCGGCCATGCTACCGGCCCTACACCAGCCCCTAACCTGGCGTGGGAATCGTACACGTCCATGTTCATTTTGATAAATGCAAAAGATTGTGCAAAAATAGTACTGAGCCCTGTGGCACTCCTGTATTGAGATGTTGGGACTCAGAGACCTCATTTCTCCAGGATACTCTGCATGACCTATCCGAGAGGTAAGACTTGAACCATTGCAACACCATTCCAGAGACACCCATCGCCCTGAGAGAAGACACGAGGATGTTATGATTAACAGTGTCAAAAGCAGCAGACAGATCCAGTAAGATGAGTACAGATGACTTGGATGTTGCCTTTGCCAGTCTTAGAGCTTCGATGACTGAGAGCGGTGCAGTTTCGGTCGAATGGCCGCTCTTGAACCCAGACTGGTTCTGGTCCAGGAGGTTGTGCCGCGTGAGAAAGGATGAGAGCTGAGTAAACACAACTCGCTCCAGAGACACAACTCGCTCCAGAAATCTATTTTTTATAATAAAAATAATATATAATAAATATTTGGTTAACTAGCATAGAAATACATTTGATTGTCATTATGCATGAGTATAACCACTTGAATTCATGGAGGTGAGCGTTTGAGAGTGCAGCGTGATTTGTGTGCTTAGAGCTGGAGCATGTTGACCCAGAGAATTACACTCACTGACAAATCAATACCACAGGAAGTTGAAGTTAGGAGCTGTGAGGGGAACGCTAAGCAGACTGATGGGGGAGTCGCATGATATAAGAAGACCCATTTAATCCAGGCGGATGTGGGAGACTTGGAAATGAATAGAAACAAAAGATGCTCCATTTACTGTAGGTGTAGGCTGTTGAAGCGTGTATAAAAGCCTATAAACATATTGTTAAAGGCACTGATAGTATCTGAGAGTCATATTTAAGGCAGGATTTCAAACCTAATTCAATAGGCCTGTATCAAGCAACACCAGTTTACTTCTCTATGGAAACTCACTGCTTCTGTCTGTTTAGTTTAGTATTGGCTATATTGAACTATATTGAAAGAACTGGGGATGCAACAATAATACAATGTTTTTTTTGCTCATTTTTTGGGGGGTTTTTGGTTTAGTAAGGTAGAAATTATGGTGCCATTATATAATTATTTTATATGATTTTAATTAAACTAGGTGTAGTCATTGTGGCTGGATTTTAAAGAAACAAAGGCTGTTGTATTTTTAAAACAGTCTTTATTTTACTAATAAAGCATATAACACAAAAAGTGCTTATATAGAAACTTTGAGCAATGTGCATTTAACATTTTAAGCATCGATGTTATGAACCATGAATTGAATGCTGTGTATTGAGGTTCTTCTGTGAAAACACAAGTTGATTATTTATATTATCATATGTATAAAACATTTTTGTTATTGCACAGCTTAAAAAAAACAAAAAACATTAACATCCAGGCACAATATTTATAAACCTCAATAATGTCTCAGCTGAAGAAATCTGTTGCATAAAAAAAGACAGGGACTATTCATTTTACACACTTACAAAACTTATTGAAATTTACCAATGCACATTGAACCGTGAAGGGTGTAATAAACGATTCAATACTGTATTGAAAATTGTTGTATCCCTAAATTTGTTATTTGACCAAACACAGAGTGTATAATCCTCCTTTCTGAGAATCTAAGCCAGGTCCAGCTTTTGCTAAGAAAGTGTGATTCATACATTGTTAATTTTGATTTTTCCTTGTTTTTTTTTTTTTTTCCATATTAACATTAACCAATGAGTGGATTTCAGCTTTGGCAGATTACATAGTCATATCATAACATTGTGCTGTAGCTGGATTCTCGTGAGATTTGGGAGTTTCCAAACGCCCTATTCCTACTGGCTTTGGCATATCCTAAATACATACACGCTCTTTTCGGCTGACAACCTTGTTTTATTTACCAATTTAGTGTTTGTTAACGTTACTTTTATTTGCAGATTCAATTTGCAAAAACTGCGTTTTTTGTTTCTTCATATCTAACGCAGTCTGGTTATGTCAAATGGATCGATGCTATGAATGGCTAAAACATATGGTAGGCCAGTGTTTTTCAACCAGTGTGCCGCGGTACACTAGTGTGCCGTGAGAGATCGTCAGGTGTGCCGTGGAAAATTATAAAATTTTACCTGATTGGTCCTCTAAGCAAGCGGCGTGTAGTGAACATTTACATGCTCTTCCACTAGAGGGCAGTATCGCGCTAAATACGAAAGTACATAGTCATGCTGCGAGTGAGACAACGCCGCAGATTATCCACTGGTTATCCATCGAAGGCAATAGCGATGGATAAATATTTGAAAATAAAAAGTAGTCCGTCTGACCTGGGTCCTGGAGAACATTCTGATAAAGGCTCTAGCCTAAGTAGTGGGCAGAAGAAAGCCAAAAAAGGTAAGCTCAATACAATACAATGAAAGTTATCTTGCCTTTGGAGTCACTTAAATTGGGGAACCAACCGAGCCAAACTATTTCAGTTCTGCTCCCTTTCTTCACAACCTATCTATGCGAGGTGGGCTTTTCAAGCATGACGGCTATAAAGACGAAAAAAAAGAGAGAGACTCAGAGCTTTTGACTAAGATCTTAGTGTGTGTCTTTCTTCAATTACTTTAAGAATATTAACTTTGTGTTTAACTAAACAGGCCCAGGTTTCAGTAAACTGAGTAAATTGAGACTAGATTTTCATTATATTTAAATAAATGTAGATTTTGTGCCATTTTTGTTTGGTGGTGTGCCTTGTGACTTTTCTAATGTAAAATATGTGCCGTGGCTCAAAAAGGTTGGGAAACACTGTGGTAGGCATATACTAGTTGGCGCTCCATCTAATCACCTAACAGGTCTTCAACAGAAAAGCACCTCCCTTTTGCAACCGCTTTCAAGGGGAGCCTTCCCAGGTGGATCTGTGAAACTGTTCTGTTAGCAGTTCTATCTGGCAGAGTCAGGTTAAATTATTCAAGCAAACAGTGGCATTTGGATTTTATACTTTTATATTATATTGTTTTATAGTATTATAGTATCTGTTCCATTAGCCAGGTAAATCTAATGTGTATGTAATTTACAATATGACTCATGTGCCTCCGGGGCTTTGTCTGATGATCATGCAATGATGTTGGTGTACTGTATGTATGCATACGCAGGGGGGGGATTTTTGATTAATACGTTCATTTATGCTATCTGAAAACTATTGTTTTACAATGCAATAAAAGCGGAAAAGCCCAGATGTAACCGCCATTTTATTGCCCTGTCAATATCGGTGAATAGGGGACCAATGGGCGGAAGTTGTCCATAGTATATACTAGGGCTGAATGATATGGACAAAACTTTATATCTCGATTTTCATGCCAGAAATATCGATATCGATACAATACGATATGACTACGTGTTCGATGAAAACCAAGCATTTCATGGTCCCTGGAGCGTACGATCAAGTGCATCACATTGATCAACTGCTAAATTCAAATGTTGAATTTAGCCAGAGAAAGGCGCGCTCAGAGCTGTCATATATCACAACTTTTCAGTGTTTTCAACCACATACTGTTTATTTTAGGTTTCAAACATATAAATTAACATAAGTACTAAAAAAACAATACATTTAGAGTTTGTAAATTACACACTAATGTCTATGTAAGAAGTAATAATAATCCTTTCCATTATAATTCGACACGTTTTATTCATATCAGATACACATTGTGTAAGTAACTTCAATGTTTACTCTATTCTATTCCCAGTTCACCAGCCACTTACTTTTAAGTATTTCGAGAGAAGTGGATGAATTCACGTGTTGTAAACATAGAGGTTGTAAATCCAACAGATCCGATTCTCTGAACTGTGTCTGCGGCAAAATCGTTATAAAAGGTGTTTACACAACATACTTACTTCCACTTGCATGTATTTGACAATCGGAATATCAGATATTTCATGCCATAGCTAACACAATTGTGAATATTCTGAATAAAAAAGGAAAAATGACATAAAAGCAGATCATCATTCATTCAGCGCTGTTGCTGCTGCGGTGCGTCACGTGACAAGCAATGACGTGTCACCATGAAAACGCCACCCCCCCTCTCACAATATAGTTCCCACGTCCCTGGTAGTGTGTGCGCGCTGGCTTTAGCGGTGCATTCAAGGGCACTCGTAAAACTGATGTTTGTTGTGACTGCCAGAGTTGTATGCAGGGCGAGCGCGGAGAGGGGAAATCTGTATCGTCTATATCGTTTTTTGCATTTTATTTTCGTTTTTTTCGCTTTTTTCAATAGTAATATCTTGAAAGTTCATATCTAGATACAATAACGATATATCGTTCAGCCCTAGTATATACTGTCATTGCTCACTTCCCATTGGTTGCTCAAAAGAAAAAAAATTAAATGAATTATCTAGTAGATTGTGACTAACCTTAGTTAAAAGCAGAACTCTCTTCTGGAGCCGGCGCACCAGAGAGTCCTGGGCCTCCCTTCTCTTCTGCTCCTCCAGAGTCTTCACTCGCTGCTGGGAAAGTTCAGCAGTGAGTTCAGCCTGAGTTCGCTCCGAACTCCTCAACCTAATGACCACAGGACAGATATTACGGGGACATCCATGTGTGTCCAAGTAACAAGAAATGGCACAGGGGACAGACAGACAGAGAAGCTGCAGTTTATGCTGATAGTATACTGTTGGCTTGGTGGAAATGAGACTTTTGGCTTAGGCTCTAGTATCTGAATGACACTAAATAAAAGCCTCACACCTGTCCAGAAATCATTTGTGGCTGTGACTGTGCAGGGTAGATCAATAGTACAATAATTACACTGGAGAACAATTATTTCCCTGCCCACTCATCTCTCTGTGTTCTGCTGTTTCTAATTTTTCATAATGAGCCCGATGCAGTGGGGAGAGGAGAGCGGCTTGTTAGCTAATGAAAGCTCTCCACTTTGGGCCACCGGAGCATGCGCACTTAACTCCCAGAGGACATCACCTCCTGCCTAAACAGGACATGTTTAATTAGAGAATCCAAGCTCTCTCACTCAAATCCCCGCCTCGCACTCCGGTGGTTACAGTCAGGAGTGCTATCGAGATCGCAGCCTGTTTAATTAACTCTGACAATTAAGGAAGGATTCTCAGAGATGGGCTCTAATGGATATGTGGAGGAGAGCGCTGGCAGAATGAGAGGGCAACTGGGGGGAAAGTTTAAAAAAATAAATAAATAAAAAAAATAAGTGTGTTACCGGCTGTTCAGGGTGTAGTTCTGCTCTTTCAGTGTGACTTCCCTATGTTGGATCTGAATCACCTCCCTAGATAGATCCTCCGGTTTCCTGAGGACAGATAAAGGGAAGCACATTTGACACACGTGTGGAATCAGTATACATGTTATGTATATCATTTGACAGACATTCACACTTCACATGTCTAGTGAGTTTTGGTCATGTACTTAAACAAATTTACTTACTTGAACATTTATGATACCAAAGGGGCATTCATATTAGTGCAGCACAATATTGGAAGAATGTGACATTTAACTATTCTGATTATTGCAAGCAAATATGACCATGGCACAGTGAAAATCCTTGGACTTATGGTGCATTTATGTGGTTATGAGTTAAGGAGTCGTTCTTCCAACTTCATGTGTTTTCAGCTTGGGAAAGTTGGAACATTCAAGACCATAACAACAAAGAAGATGGATGCTAAGACAAAAATGTGCTAAAGTTATTTTCAAATGAGTTAATCCAGTCAAAAAAGCTTGCAATTATAAGTAGCATTTCAAGCAAATGTAGCCTATTAAATTCATAAAAACATAACGAATGTTGAAATGTGCATTTTCCCTTCTGCTTGGCAGTTTGATGAGTCTTCTGTTCAATTCATCAGTTTAAATTATATGTATATTATAAAAAGCAAATTTAATCTTTTTATTAAAACATTTTAACTATTGGAAGCAATTCAATTTTATATTAAATGACTAATTAACCAGAAGTCACACTTATTAATTTAATTCAGACAAAAGCAATATACCAATGTTAGCGTCTGAAGGGTGTGTTTGACACATATGGCTTGGTAAGATATAAAAGTGACAGATTGGAGCCTGGGGCTTGTTAAATTTGAATTTATGGATAAAGAGAGACATAAGTCCTTATCAGCAGCAGCTAACAATACAACTTTATTTCAAACTTCCCTGATTAGTGTTCAAAGAAAAACATGAACACCCAACAGAATCAATTAAGACTGCAGATGTTCTCCAGATGCTGTGCTGTCACAATGAACAAGTCTAAAGGCTTACATAAACATTATGTGTAAATGGCATGCCCTTATAGCGCTTTTTTTTTTACCCAAAGCTTTACATCATGCTTCACACATACATTCAGTTGTGGTTTGTTAGCGTTAGTGTTTTGACCACCACCAAACACACCATCACAATCACACATGTATGGCCAAAGTACACATTGATTAGGCTTGGGCGGTATCCAAATTCTGATACCGTCAAACCTCCTCCCTATTTTACCTCGGTATACGGTATTACCGTGAATAATTAAAAAACATATGACGTAAGGCTCAGACAGCGTCACCAAACTGTTGGCTTGTGCCTAAACTGTTCAGAAACTGAATACCAAACACTAATACTGAAACAACAACAAAATAACATGCACAACAATATAAACAACTTTTATTAGCAACAAATAGCAGTTTATAAAAAGTGCAAATACAAGAGTCAAACAGAATTAAATGAACATAAACATCCAGAACAGTTTAGTAGTTTTTTAGAGTGTGGGACCTCTCATAAAGCACAGCACACAGCCATCACTTTTATTACGATCGCTGCTTTGATTAGTGCATTCTCACTGACCATGTTTACCCCTGCCTCTCCCTCCTCGACTGGGTAAAGTGTCAGGATGACCAACACGTATTTGTCCCAAACAGCTGTCAATAGAAGCCGCATTATTCCCGACACCCCCGGCACTACCGCGGCCACTGCAGTACACCCGCCCCGGCTTGTATCACCTGTGCTAAAGGTAAAGCTGCAGGTGCTAAAGGTAAAGCTGCAGGTGCTATGCGCTCACAGCTTCCCTTCTCAACCTCCCCTTCACTACCGCGGCCAGAGCGACTAGTTTTCCTCCCGTTTCTTTCACTGATGTTTGGCAAAATGTGGAAAAAACAGCGTGTGCTTTATGAGAGACGCTGAGAAAGGCACGAGCAGCGGCGCCGCTGTCCAAGTTACCCACGCACTCACTCTCGCTCATTCTCACTTTCACTCGGCTGAAAATACTCTAAAGGTAGATGTTCTCCCTCAGAATCAGAGTCAGCCATTACTAATACCAAAACTTCATCACAGGTGTATTTTTTATTTGTCATTTTCATGTTTATCAGCTCGCGTGGAGAGAATGAGGCTTCTATTGAGCCGGTCCTGACACTCCCACTGAGACGCGTCTTTGAGGTCTTCTTCTACAAATTTTTTTAATGACAACACATGGTAATAGTGGACTAGAAACAAAGTACAGGGTGTCTGACATCTGGTGGAAGGGAGTGGAAGCATAATTTAAGCACATAAACCGGAAGTAGCGGCTGTTTTTTCCTGTTAAGTTGCTTGTGCAATTTTGCGACTTTGGCGCTTAAATATGACGGTATTGAAACTGATACCGTTGCTATCTTTAGATCCCGCAGTATACCATATTACCGTAATACCGCCCAAGCCTAACACTGATAGTATTAACTGGGAGTGGGAATTGACCGCCGACCTTCTGGTTATGGAAAAGATGAAGCTTAAAGTGAATACATGATGAAAAGGTGAAGACCATTTCATCAATGTGCCATAGTGTCTGTGTGCCAAAGACACTATGGTTTTCTATTAGACAGCTATCAAAAAAAATAATGTGCCACACTGTCCAATGGCAGTCAGTCGACCTCTTACATAGAACAAAATAGTAGCAATTCCAAAGGAAGTTGATTTATGGTTTCACAGTGGCAGTTGATAACCATAACAGAAACTCTAGAAGCACCATGTTCACATTATAAGAGCTGGTATGGCACTTCATTTTGTTATAGTAGAGAACAATGTTCTCACAGCTGGCAGCAGCAGAGCTAATGTAAAAAATCAAACAACAAAAAAAAAAAAACTAACTTAGCAACTGACAGGGTAATCAAGCTGAGGATCTGTGTGAAGTTGTGTTTGAAGAAGAATGATTCATCCCAGATTTGAGTTGAAACTAAAGCTTCACATTCTATCAAATCAAGTCTAATTGAAAAATGTCAAAATATTTATAAAAATGTCTTGTGTTTTTTGGTTTGATAAACACTAATTGTTCACATTCTAACACAGTCATATTGAGTAATATGACTGTAACCTAGCTAGGCGTTAGCGGTTGGAGCAGTGAGAATATAAATAGCAGAGGCTAAACTTGGCATGGTCCACAAGTTTTAATTTTCAATTATTCATCTTTACAAAATAGTAAAGTGCAGTACGCACTGGAGGCAACATAGCCGTGGTTTCTCCAGCAGCAGATCCAAGAAGAGGCAGAACTACAATGATTGAAAATACCTGCTACCTAAATTGGATCACCACACTAAAAACCACATGAATATACTATTAACATTAGCTTCTTAAATACCAAGTTAAACCATAAACTATAAACAAACCTATATATATATATATATATATATATAATTATATATATAGAGAGAGAGAGATACAAACAAATAAAAGCTATATAAATGCACACCATTTACATGAAGCTGGAGTTAAACTTCCTGACCCAGAGCTGGAGTTTTTGGAGAGTCTAGAGTCTTTTTACTGATGTAAAAAAAAACATCTTATACAATACAGGGCAGGCACCACACTCAAATAAATGCAGTGGAAATCCTGCTGTTAACATTAGCGTCTATCTGTCCTAAAAGGGCTATGTCGGCCAATAATATCGGCCAGCCAATAAATCGGTCTGGACCTAATTATAATATTCCTTCTATTTTATGATTGAATAAAAATATTTACCTATGCCTTTTTTTACTTGTAAAAAAAATATTTCAAGCCTTAACCAATACCGCGTTAATTTTTCCTCAAGGATATCATCCCGACATCTCGCCTTTTTTAACCAGATAATCACACTGAGATCACAGATCTCTTTTCCAAGAAGAGACCTGGCCTAAAGGCAGCCGCACAAAGTTAAAACAATCAGACAACATAAACACCACATAAAATTACATAAAAAACATAGACAAAGACAATCTGAGACTTAAAACTGTTTAGTGAAAATCTTCTGAATCTCATACCGTCATCTCACACCCATTGGCTTTGTAATGTGAGAGATCAAACACAGTACATGAAGACTGAAAGACTTTTTTTGTTGTAGAACCATTTACACCAGCTCTGTTGTCTAAGTATATTCCACTCCACATTCAGCTGAGAGGCTGTGAGTTACTCAGAGAAAATAGGCTGTGTTTAATGGATGCAGCCTCAGTGTTTCCAATGTGTCAGATGTGCTCTGCTGTGCACTGTGACCCATGTAATCAGTCTCATCACTGCTTCTGACCACAAGCACTCAACTACACATCAGAACACACTGATGGAATCAATCTATGTTAAAGCACATTTATTCTGCATTCTCACAGCTCCCCCTGCTGCCTGGTTCTCATCATTTGCCATCTCAAATCTATCAAATGTAAAATTTTCTATTTTTGTTTAAGGATTATTAGGAACACCTGTTCAATTTCTCATTAATGCTAGAATCTAATCAACCAATCACATGGCAGTTGCTTCAATGCATTTAGGGGTGTGGTCCTGGTCAAGACAATCTCCTGAACTCCAAACTCAATGTCAAAATGGGAAGAAAAGGAGATTTAAGCAATTTTGAGCGTGGCATGGTTGTTGGTGCCAGACGGGCCGGTCTGAATATTTCACAATCTGCTCAGTTACTGAGACTTTCACGCACAACCATTTCTAGGGTTTACAAAGAATGGTGTGAAAAGGGAAAAACATCCAGTATGCGGCAGTCCTGTGGGCGAAAATGCCTTGTTGATGCTAGAGGTCAGAGGAGAATGGGCCGACTGATTCAAGCTGATAGAAGAGCAACTTTGACTGAAATAACCACTCGTTACAACCGAGGTATGCAGCAAAGCATTTGTGAAGCCACAACACGCACAACCTTGAGGCGGATGGGCTACAACAGCAGAAGACCTCACCGGGTACCACTCATATCCACTACAAATAGGAAAAAAAGGCTACAATTTGCACGAGCTCACCAAAATTGGACATTTGAAGACTGGAAAAATATTGCCTGGTATGATGAGTCTCGATTTCTGTCGAAACATTCAGATGGTAGAGTCAGAATTTGGCGTAAACAGAATGAGAACATGGATCCATCATGCCTTGTTACCACTGTGCAGGCTGCTGGTCGTGTAATCTCCATCAACTGCAAGATGCTATCCTATCAATATGGGCCAACATTTTTAAAGAATGCTTTCAGCACCTTGTTGAATCAATGCCACGTAGAATTAAGGCAGTTCTGAAGGCGAAACACAGTATTAGTATGGTGTTCCTAATAATCCTTTGGGTGAGTGTGTGTATGATAGATATATATATATATATATATATATATATATATATAAATTTTATATTGATATGGGATTAGTAGGCACTCAAAGTGCTTTACATACATTAAGCTATTTACCAGTGTTACAGCTGGAACACTACTGGAGGAAAGGTAGGTTAAGTGTCCTGCCACACAGCGACAGTATGAACTGTGGGGGAGAGCAAGATGTTATGTATCGAGCGGGGATCGAACCGCCCACCCGCCGGTCAAAGGACGGCCGCTCTACCCACTGAGCTACTGATGTAAGAAGAGGGCTGGACAAGTGCACAGCTCTCTTTGGGTGAGTGAGAAATACTATAGGCCTAGCATTAATAAAAGTGACAGACTGTTCAGTTACAGTTGCCTGTTGTCTTCTGACTCTTAGCGGTAGCTTCTGTTTGTCCAAAGACATGTGTCTGGGGCTTAGATCAAGCTCATGTTCAGTGATTTTAGAAAAAAAACGTTACACGGCACCATGCTGCTTGCTTCTTTCTCTCTCTCGCCGCTAATGTATACCAATAAAAGTCTTGAAGATATTTATAATCTACAATTTCAGATAAAAAAAAATGTATACTACTAATACAAAGAATTAAACAACCACACTTTTAAAAGTATTTGCACTCTGGTAAAAGATATACAGATAATATTGAATATCGATTTACTTTGATGTTGTGTAAACTCTGTCAACAAATAAAACAAATGATGTACTTGAATGTTTAAGAACATATCTGTGCATAGAACTACAATAATCTAAGTGTATTTTTACAACTATTCTAGGGTCCCTCTACATTAAAACTAAATGTAAATATTTCCTTGCAGAAACTGCACTTTGCCTTTGTAGGACCACATACTGTGTTCCAAATGCTACCTGCTCTGATACTTTCTTGTTAGCATGTTTACAGTTTGTCAGCTAAAAAGGTGGATGGCATGTCATTACATTTTTACAACAATGCCATATTGTCCTGATTGTGGTCCAAAGTGTAGCACTGTAGTACAATTCAGTGCTGTATCCAACTCAGTCCTTTAGTCATGTGTAAGAGCAGATTCACTCAGAGCCTGAGAGCTAATAGAACACAAGCTCTCACCTGATGCTGAGTCCAGAAGACTGCCCCAGATTTTCCCAGGCTTGGAGTTTCTCAGCCAATCTCTAAAAACACAAAAGCATATTAGGTACTAGTTATATTTCAGGTCAGTAAGTCCATAAAGTCTCCAGAACCTTAATTGTACATATACGTTATGTCCATCTTAAAAATATAACATGCATAGTTTTCATCTAATCCCCATCCTTCTCACCTCTTTCTCCAGTTCCATATTGACCAAGTCTTCATTTGTTTTCTCCATCCTCTCCAGTTTCCTTCTCAGACCTTCCACTTCTTCTTTCAGCAGGCTGCAATTCTCTCGGCTCTCCCTGTGGACATAAAAGTAGAACAGCTTTTACAATATGTATCTAAGCAATGTATTTCTTTTAAATCTTGGACCATTGGTAAATGTACTGATGGTAAGTCATTTGTTTAGTGCCTAAAAATTATGACTTTTTAATGTTCTCGGTGTTTGGGAGTGAAGGATATTTATAGATATTTGTTAATACAGTAAAACAGGACAAAACAATCCTATGTTTGCAGATGACCTAAGAAAGGCATTGTCCTCTCGGAGACGCTTCAGCTCTTTCTCCAGGTCAGGGACTCGGGTTGCTTCAGACTTTACCGTCTTCACTATGGCCATGTCCTGTTCCTGGAGAACAAGACGCCGCTCCAGCTCCTGAGAAAAGAAGAAAATGGACAGTTGAAATATAATGAAACTTATCTCATTTGTCATGTTTATTGGTCCATTTAAGAACATATTTGTTTCATTACTTCATAAGAATCTGATCACATGGAATTCCAACATTATTGCGGTTGTTGTTAAGCTGTTGTGATTTGTAAATTGTAGATATTGAGACAATGATATTAGTGATATATTGTTCAGCCCAAAATTAAAGCAACCCTGTGTAACTTTAAGCCAGTAGAGGGCGCTGGGCCTTCTCTGTGCAACTGCACTGTCACCGGCATGGCCAGCGCAATGTTTGTTTACAAGTAGAGACTATTCAAGTGGACTATTTAGACCTGAATTTCCACAGTCACATTAAGTCAATTACATCATCAGCATTTTATCACCTTAAAAACATTTCCAGAGTCAAAGGGATGGTGTCTCAACCAGACTTAGAGAAACTTATCCATGCTTTTATCTCCAGCAGGTTAGATTACTGTAACGGCCTGCTCACTGGTCTCTCAAAACGAGGGTTAAGACAGCTGCAGCTTATTCAGAACGCTGCTGCTCGGGTTCTAACCAAAACCAAGAAGTACAACCACATCACTTCAAAATCTCTGCACTGGCTCCCTGTTGCTCAGAGAATAAAGTGCTTTTTATCTGCACTCTTTGTTTGCCTAGCGGCAAAACAGGAGTGTCTTCTGAAACAATAAGTCATTTTAGTGTATTTTGTACAACTACAACTCTGCTAAAGTACACTGTAGAGATGCTCCGATCAGCATTTTTGGGGCCGATCACCGATTACCAAAATCATGATCTGCCGATTGCCAATCACTGCCGATCACAGAATGGCAGGGGAATGGGAATCTTTTATCTATAATCATGCATTGTTTGCACCATTTGTAGAAATGGAACTAACTCTAAATTAACTGTATTAACTGTATATGACATTTCACCACAGAACATGACTTAACTTGTATACCGAAATACAGCTGAATATAACAGAACAGTTATTTCCTAAATAACTTTCCTGTGTGCATAAACACATGTAATGGCGGGTTATGTTCCACAATAAAAGTTGTGAAATACATCTCAGCTCTATCTGAATGGAAGAACTGAGATATATTGGAGCAGCCTTCTCTGCGTTTAGCCTCCCTAACATGTTGTGGTCCCTAAAAGATATAAAAGCATAAAATATTATTTCTATAAGCTATAGGCCTATGCAATTATTCGTTAATTATGTTTAAATATGTAGATTACTTTTACTATTTATATAAGCTGCTTATACTATTTATGTAAACTGCTTTTATTGATTTTCTATTGCAACTTTAAACAGGTCTAAGCAGTTTGGTGTTTTCATGTAGCCTTGGCAACTAGCCTGAATAATATGCACATAAAATGAAACTTATCAACTCACCTCAGCATGCCTTTTGCAATCATTTAGATAGACATAACTGATTAATTTAGTTTGGGAGAAGAGATAAAAGCCGCCCACACTGACAATTGATTGGTTGATTTGCAGAAACAGGCAAATCAGAATGCTACACACGCACACTGGCACACACACGCAAGGTCTCCCTCTCCCTCTCTGCCGTGCGATTTGAACATACAATCTATGGATTTGAAACACTCTCGCATGCGCACTCTTGCTCGCTTGCTCTAGATTCCGGGAGATTTTAACTAATTTGCGGGCATCTGGGAGATATCAGAGCGCTGCTATCAATATGCGGGAGACTCCCGCAACTTCCGGGAGACTTGGGATGTCTGCTTTGAAAAACTTCCAGACGGGAGAGCTCATGTTGCCACTGACAAGCTCCGCTCTGCTGTTGCGCACTGTGCAGCGCTGCATGCACGGTGAGAAAGTCGTATGATTTACGTCACGCGATCGGCTTTTTTGATCGGCGCTTTTGGGGTTCGCCGATCAAGCTATTTTTAGTCAATATCGGCCGATCATGATCGGTGGCCGATCAATCGGAGCATCACTAGTACACTGTATTGGCCTATTTCTTTTATTATATGCATTGTGTGGTAGAGCCTCACTCACTAATCTCCTGCAATAAGTCCTAGTCCTGGGAAAGGAAGTTTGTATTGGAGGTTTGTGTCCTGCTGAGGGTATCTCATGTCTTAAGAACCATCAATATGAGTGTGACAATATTTTGGGCTGAAGATTGCGCAGGGCTGCTTTAAAGTTGACATTATTGTCCAGAAAATATTTCATATCACTGCTACAGAAATTCTACACTCCAACACCAAATCATGTTCATAATTCATATTTTTTGAAAATTTGTAAATAAAATACTAAAGTTAAAGTTGACCAATTAAAAATAGTTACTAATTAAACACACATATTGTATTTACATTTAAGTAGCAGACATTGACTTATGAAAATAATGCATTTTATTTGTAGTTGGTCTTGTCATTGTGAACTACTGGAAAGTGCAATAAAAACCTGTGAACTTACAAAATTTAGAAGTTTAGAGACATAGATAAAAAAAAAAAAACATTATAATGGATTTTTATGGATTAATATTGTTGTTTGAACTCCATTTCCTGGAAGATCCATTCAGTTGGAGAAAAGCATTTCTATAACTCACCTTTATCTTTATGATGTGTTCAGAGCAGGACGACTGGGCCGCCTGAAGAGTCTGACACAGCTGTGAAAGCTCCTGGTACTTTCTGAAAAGAAAAAAAACAAGTTGGAGAATGTGCTGTTAGCAAAGTAGAACACTCCTTAACGTCACTGTGTTTGTACCTGTGTTGTAAGTCTAGCCGTGCCTGCAGCTCCGCATTTTCTAACGTCTGAGAGGAGATGGTGCAGTCCTGGTTCTGGACCTTCAGCTTCAGCTCCCTGATCTCGTCCCGGAGACAACTGATGGTCTGAGATCGAACAGTTAAAAGATTTCAGGAACTAACGCCAACACCAAGTGGAGACAGTCACTAGTGGAGATGTTCACAATTATTCATAAAGTCAAACTTCTGATTGCTAAGTAAAGGGATACAATACCAGCTAATTTCAAAACGTACATTTTAAAACTGTATGAACATTCATTTTCAGCCTTTTTACACACCTGTCCTTACTGCCTTTAGAGCATGTGTACCTGATCAGCCGTGCCGAGCCTGCTTTCTCTCTCCTCCAGTTTCTTGTTGAGGCTGTCCAGAGTCTTACACAGCGAGCGATGGGTCTCCACCTGCTCCATTAGGTTCCTGACCGCCTCAGCCTCTCTGTCCTCCAGCTTTTTTATTCTGCCATAAAGCTCCTGGTTACGGTCCATCTCATGCTGCAACATCAAGCATTAGAAAAATCACTCCAAAAAGTTGATGTTTAAGTTATACCCCTCACTTAGGCTCACCTCTAATCCTCTTGCACTCTCAGTGGCAGACTTCTCCAGTTCCAGGCGAGCTTTCTTGTGGCTGAGCTCCATCTGTTTCTTCTCCTGGTCCAGCTGAAGGTAGCGATTCTTGGACTGAACCCTCTCTGCTGCCGCCAAAAACTTGATAAAGATATGAACCAGATAAGGCATGTTATACAACTAATGCAATCAAGAAGAATAGATAATTATCCAGCCTGTGAGTTATGGAAATGCCCCTTTTTTTAACTGCATTGGAAACCATCTCGCAGACTTGAAATAGTTAGAGTCACAGATCAAACAAAGCAGCGTTTAAGCATCAGGCCCTTATCAGACAAATGTTTCTGTAGCTCTAAGACGCCATTTTAAGGAGGAAGTGCAAGATAGGAAAACAAATTATTATTTTTGGGCAACATAAAAAAATATGGGTCATGATGGTCATGAGCTTTGGGTCATGACCGAAAGAACAAGATCCCGGATACAAGCGGCCGAAATGGGCTTTCTCCGCAGGGTGGCGGGGCGCTCCCTTAGAGATAAGGTGAGGAGCTCGGTCACTCGGGAGGAGCTCAAAGTAGAGCCGCTGCTCCTCCACATTGAGAGGAGCCAGCTGAGGTGGCTCGGGCATCTCTTTCGGATGCCTCCTGGACGGCTCCCTAGGGAGGTGTTTGAGGGCATGTCCCACCGGGAGAAGACCCCGGGGAAGACCTAGGACACGCTGGAGGGACTATGTCTCTCGGCTGGCCTGGGAACGCCTCGGTATCCCCTCGGAAGAGCTGGAGGAAGTGTCTGGGGAGGGGAAGTCTGGGCGTCTCTGCTTAGACTGCTGCCCCCACGACCCGGCCCCGGATAAGCGGTAGAAGATGGATGGATATAATCCAAATAATCTAAATATGGTTCTCCAACAGCAGTGTTTAGTGTGTACCTCAAAGCTGCGCTTGTACTGGCTCTGCAGACTTCCAGGTCCTCCTGAGCGCTCTGAGGCTCGAGGAGGTTCAGACTGGCTGATGAAGGAGTTGAAGGACTTCAGGGTTGTTAAGACTGTTGTGTCATCTTCTAAGTCCATGTTCAGATTCTGTGGATTGAAAATAGTAGTTTTACTGTTTATTTAGGGTTTTTCCATAACTTTTTTCATAACCTTCACCAAAATTCCATAACCAAAAAAAATCATCATCTGGACATGTTTTAAAGTAAAGATGTGTCGATTTAGCTTAAGATGGATGTTGTCAAGTCAACAACTGGGATAAACAGGAAAACCATTAAGTCAACTTTTACGAAGGTTAGGCATCTATATCCACCGTTACTTTAGCAAGTTATAAAGTAATTTTTCAGAAGTACACGCACAGTTTGAAACGGAACACTTAAAACTATGCAGTGTCGCATTAAATTAACTTAGTCCAATACAACCTCATGCTAGGATAAATAGGACTGTAGAATTTAACAATTAACATGTTGTATTATAAATGCATTGTGAACCACTAAGTCACCACTCATGTAAAAATCGATCCTGTAACATCGCATGTTGATGCTGTTGTTGCTGTTATTGCTCGTGATCATATCTCATATGATCAGATCAAGCTAAACACGAAAAGTTTACAAGTCTCCATTCAGGTGTACGGGAGTTAAAATTGATATCGAACAGATATATTTCATAAATAATGGCTACAATGCACACAGTCCTACCTCAAAAAATATACGTGACGGAGAAAAAGTGTTTCCTGGCAAATAAGTTATTTAATGCCCGTTAGCTTGTAGCAGCGTAGTGCTGTCCACAATCACAAATCCCTCCAGTTTAGCTCGAGTCAAGAGAAGTATCGCGAGACTTTGTGGCGCCGGTCTAACGCAAGAGAGTCTATGGTAGAGGGAGAGAGACATAGACATACATAATAAAGGCTAGATGTCTTACGGCGCAGTCTCTAACGTCATCACCGGCGGCCATCTTGAAACAGGCAAGCTTTCTGGCGGACTCTGTGGTACCTGATGTAAGGTGAGTGATCTGCACGAACACAAATACCTTTATCTCGCTGAAATCTTGACGGATTTACAAAATGTTTGATTTCTTACAAACGTTAATAATGTGGCTATAATTCTGGATGCGTGAACATGTTGAAATTGCAGCTTTTCTTTTCGAAAGACGACTTAATCGTGCAGCATAGTTGTGTATCACGGCTAACGTTACTTGTGCAAGTTATCAAGGCTGAGACCACAATCGAGCTGTTCAGTTATAGTTTTACTGACACCAATAACGATTTTATGACAACCACTTTTTTGTCTAAATTACAGTCTTTGTGAATGTGGTTGTAGTTATTAGCTGGCTTTGAGTGAGACCTAACGTTAGTAGTTACAGTTTAGCTGCTACCCAGCAATTTTACATCAGTGGGAGAGGCAGAATTGCTCTTTCTTTTCAATATAACTTAAGTTGCACATGATTTCCAATCGGTTTGGTTTGTTAAAAACATCTTACATTATGATACAGGAAATTGCTGGCTTTATAGGAGAAGATGCCAGACTTTTGTGCAGCCTACGGATGATCCAATCATAAGATGCTCTGTCCTGTAAGATGTTCGGTCCTGTCTGCATCAAGTTCAGAAGATGCTCTTTTCTGTCTGCGTCAAGTTCATAAAGTTGTACGTATTATTAATATGATACTATCTTGCTCCAATGTGTTTGTTGTCTGCAAATTTGTTTCAGTTCCAATTCTCTTGTATTCAGTTTTTTTCTCCCCAGATGCCGGTGTTAAAATGGTATGTATTGGATGGTCTGCATGTTATGTTGTGAATTGATTCCAGAAGATTTAGTGTCCTAAAAGTAATTTTAAGAATCCTAAACCTCACACTGATTATACTTTTAAGGTCAGGGATGCAAACTAGTCAGCTTTACACCCAATTATGGCAATTACGTTAATTGTGTGAAATGTGGATTTGTGTCTGTCCTGAGAAATGCTGCTCTGAGAGCATTCACCATTTTCTCCCTGTACCGTTAGTTTGCATCCCTGCTTTCTTGTGTCCTTTTTTGGGAGGATCATCATAGTAATACAGTATTTGCTTTTGAAGATTCCTTTCTGTCCTGGGCTTCATCATAAACATTGACATATTGATGTCGATGGTTCCTGTGCTGCTTGAAGGACAGCGATATGTCCTGATCTACAGGTTCAGCCAGGACCACTTGGAGCTTCTTTTCAACTCCATCAGAGCATCCGGTAGGGTTATCATTAATATTTACCAGCCGCTACACTAAGTGACACAAAGTGTCAGCAAACGCTTGTATTGTTTTCAGTTTGTCGGTCCATATGTTTTTATTTTTTGTAAAATGTGTTTTCTGAAGACATGCACATTAACCCTAACCCTAAGACATACACAGTACCTGGAAGTGTCACAAACCATTTTGAGTATTTAGAAAAATGCCTGTATTTGACAATCTGTTTGCCGAATTTATCACCACTGATACAGTCTGAATTGTATGATAATGTCATTCAACTTAATTTATATGGAAAGATTAGATTAGATTAGATTCAACTTTATTGTCATTACACAAGTACAGGTACAAGGCAACGAAGGCAAGATCATTCAGGGGTGGCTAGTTCTAGTTTTTTTTTTTTTTTTTTTTTTTAAGCATAAAACATTTTTAAAGCATGTATTGAATATCTGTGTACTATACTCCATATATCTTTTTTTTTTTTTTTATAAGGTGGCTGGAATAACAACCGTAATGCCAGCCAGTTCAAGTACATCTTTAGGAAGCTGATGGCCCGGTGTGGGGTTGTTAAACCATGCAGAGGCAATGTGACGGCACAGGATGACACAGAGTCCCTACCAGCTGTCATTGACACCTCTACAAGCCTGTCAGCTGTAGATATGTCCTCTGCAGCAGGAGGAGAAGATCTTCCATCCCCATTTGCTGACATTCCTGCCCTAGTACATGACCACAGCTACCTTCCCATCCGCTTTGATGGTCTTGTGGACAACGCTCTTGTGTACATTTCAGGTAAAGGCTGACTGAAAGTTGATTTTGCCTATAACCGATAGTGCCAATAGTCAAATTCTGGGGGAAAACAATCTCGCGATAGTCCATAAAGAGAAATCTTCCCTTAATTTCCACATCCTTATAATTGATTATTATTATAAGTAATGATATTATTATACTAACTCAAATTTCAGTGCGCGACGGGCTCTGAAGAAGCTGTCATGTGATGTCTGCCGTGCCAGCCTAGTGACAGACGCTGCATCTGCCATCAAGGACCAGAGCTACCACCTGCTGACCTTAAAAAACAATGGAGGTCTGGTGATTCCATCAGAAGGCACAGTGAGGGTCGTCAGGGCAGTAGAGTGGGTCATTCGTCAGGCATCAGCAAGTACCAGACGATCACAGCCCATCAAACTGCTAGAGGTCGTGTACACTGTACGGAAGAGGATAGGGTCAGAGGATGTGTTTGTGCTCGGGGAGCACATTGGCGAAACGCAGTATGGCATAGACAGCCACCACCATACGCTGTTAACAGTAGTTGTGTCCCTGTTTTTTAAGCTAAGGCTGCACCACATCGCTAAAATGACTAACCTTACCTTACAGAGCAACAACATGTGACATAAGCTCAATAAAACTGTCCTTTTCAAAGGGCATTAGCCCAAGCTCTGTTATTTTGGGTCATTTTTTTTCTTCTCTGTCCTCCACAGTAGTGTAGTTCTCTCTACAGGGTGGGGATTTCAACATGCAGCATTTTTTTATGTATATTTGTAAAGGGGAATCTTGTATCTATCTATTTTTTTTATTGCAAATGTCACTTTTATAATAGTTAAAAAAATAAATTACTAGACTTTTGTGTAATTATTCCATATTTTGTGTAGTCATTCTATATCAGAACCCCTGACATACAATCCAAATAGTCTACAAGAAACTTCAGAGTGTTACCTTTCATTTGAGACCAGGAATATGCTTCTACACCAAGAGGTTACCACACAGTAAGCCTTTATTGTCAGTATGTATTTTGGGTAACCAAAAGTCCTATGGGGAGTTTCGATAGGGCATTTTACAAAACGCATGAGCATACCTTGGCAAATAAATGGTCTAAAGTACTCATATTTCATTCTATATTGATCTGCTTTTGCACACAGCTTTACAAGACCTGGTGCTTGGGCTCAGTTGTTTTTCTAAAGTCATATCAAGAGACCTAGAAGCTGAAATGTGGTCAGTTGAGATGATTGTTATCCAGCAGAAAGAAAAAACAATATTCTAGCCTCTATAACTCTGTGCCAGTACTTCACACAATCATTCTGATTGTTTCCTAAGAAACTACAGGGTCTCAGCTTTCTAAAGAGGTCAGGCATTTGATGGTAGGCAAAAATAGCTGGGAACAGTGATCTCTGAAGTAGGCGCAGTGCAATGTCGAGGGGAAAAGCCTAGTAAATGGCCCAACCCTGAAGAAGTTAAAATAAACGTAATAATTCAAATTATTTTATTATAATATTAATACTATAAAAGTGTGTGTATATATATATATATATATATATATATATACATATTCCTTGGGCGTGTGTATATTCATTGCACCTATATGTTCTGTTCAATGTTATTTTCATATGGAAGTCCATGGTTATAATTATTCATAAGTATGCAGTGTCAAGTAGTAAGTACATCTCTGACGTTTATAACAAACCAAACAGTTTGAAAATCGGTAGAAAATTTAGCAAGTTATGGTTATTTAAAAAGTACATGCACCATTAAAACAATGTTACGAGTGAGCAAGCTGACTGTGACAAGATGGCCGCCAGGTGCGGACGTCGACCTCCATTGGCCAGCAGCGCGGACGAGACATCTAGCCTTTATTATGTATATCTATGGAGAGAGATTCCAAACCACCCGTAAAAGATATACTGAAAATAATTGATTCTAAACGTATTTTACGGCTATTCTCTAACTCAAAGTTAGATTTCTGCTAACCTATGTAACCTTCGATCTCAGTAGCCTATATTTTTGCGGAATTAATATTTTTTATCAAGTAAAAAAATGAGAAGGGTCTGGCTGCAGTCTGGCTGGAGCAGTCTGGCTGCAGTCTGGCTGGAGCCTGCAACGGAAGTGTCCTGACGCTGGATGTCTGCAGCCTGCAGACATCAATGACAATGACTGTAAAAGGCCCTTTTACAGACCGCGGTGAAGTTAGATTGACGTTGGACGTTGGATATTCGGCTCCGCACTTTCAGCGGGAGGCTTAGTTGTCTGTGTCCGACTAGTGTGTCATGGTTGCGGGGAACTCACTCTCGAAGCACCGGCCTTAGCACGGAGCAATGAGACTTAGGGCGTACTCACACTGGGCACGGTTGCCATGAACCGGGCCCGAGGACGATTGTCCCCCCTCCCCACTCCCCCTCTGGCCTGCACTCACATAGGGTTTCAGCATTCGTGCCGGAGCACGCTTACGTCATTATGGTGCGACGGTTTCGGGATAAACAGGAAGAGTTTAGGGGCCGTCAATAAATGACGATCATGGGAACAAAGTAAATAAATAAATTCAATAGCTTCAAGATAAACAAATTTATTTTCACCAAACTACTTTAAAATAATAGATATAATCTAGTGGCACCATGCACACCTCTTTTTTTCCATTTTTCTCTTTTTTTGAATTTTATATGAATTTTTTATGTACAAAATCGAGGATTTTCTTCAATAGCTTTCAGGTCATGTGACCTAGTTTCTTCAATCCACTTCATATTCATAGTACTAGTCTAGTATTATCATGCACACCACTTTTTTTCCAATTTTTCTTTTTGAATTTTATATGAATTTTTAATGTAACAATTATGTATTTTTTTCAATAGCTTTCAGGTCATGTGACCTAGTCACTTCAATCCACTTCAAATTCATAGTACTAGCCTAGTATTATCATGCACACCACTTTTTTCCAATTTTTCTTTTTGGATTTTATATGAATTTTTATGTAACAATTATGGATTTTTTCAATAGCTTTCAGGTCATGTGACCTAGTCACTTCAATCCACTTCATATTCATAGTACTAGCCTAGTATTATCATGCACACCACTTTTTTCCAATTTTCTCTTTTTTTGAATTTTATATGAATTTTTTATGTACAAAATCGAGGATTTTCTTCAATAGCTTTCAGGTCATGTGACCTAGTTTCTTCAATCCACTTCATATTCATAGTACTAGTCTAGTATTATCATGCACACCACTTTTTTTTCCAATTTTTTCTTTTTTGAATTTTATATGAATTTTTTAATGTAACAATTATGTATTTTTTTCAATAGCTTTCAGGTCATGTGACCTAGTCACTTCAATCCACTTCAAATTCATAGTACTAGTCTAGTATTATCATGCACACCACTTTTTTCCAATTTTCTTTTTGAATTTTATATGAATTTTTATGTAACAATTATGTATTTTTTTCAATAGCTTTCAGGTCATGTGACCTAGTCACTTCAATCCACTTCATATTCATAGTACTAGCCTAGTATTATCATGCACACCACTTTTATTTCCAATTTTCTCTTTTTTGGATTTTATATGAATTTTTTTATGTAACAATTATGGATTTTTTTCAATAGCTTTCAGGTCATGTGACCTAGTCACTTCAATCCACTTCATATTTATAGTACTAGCCTAGTAGTACCATGCACACCACTTTTTTTTCCAATTTTTTCTTTTTGAATTTTATATGAATTTTTTTATGTAACAATTATGGATTTTTTTCAATAGCTTTCAGGTCATGTGACCTAGTCACTTCAATCCACTTCATATTTATAGTACTAGCCCAGTAGTACCATGCACACCACTTTTTTTTCAAATTTTCTCTTTTTTGGATTTTATATGAATTTTTTTATGTAACAATTATGGATTTTTTTCAATAGCTTTCAGGTCATGTGACCTAGTCACTTCAATCCACTTCATATTTATAGTACTAGCCTAGTATTACCATGCACACCACTTTTTTTTCAAATTTTTTCTTTTTTGGATTTTATATGAATTTTTTTATGTAACAATTATGGATTCTTTTCAATAGCTTTCAGGTCATGTGACCTAGTCACTTCAATCCACTTCAAATTCATAGTACTAGTCTAGTATTATCATGCACACCACTTTTTTTTTCAAATTTTCTCTTTTTTGGATTTTATATGAATTTTTTTATGTAACAATTATGGATTTTTTTCAATAGCTTTCAGGTCATGTGACCTAGTCACTTCAATCCACTTCAAATTCATAGTACTAGCCTAGTATTACCATGCACACCACTTTTTTTTTCAAATTTTTCTTTTTGGATTTTATATGAATTTTTATGTAACAATTATGGATTCTTTTCAATAGCTTTCAGGTCATGTGACCTAGTCACTTCAATCCACTTCAAATTCATAGTACTAGCCTAGTATTACCATGCACACCACTTTTTTTTTCAAATTTTTTCTTTTTTGGATTTTATATGAATTTTTTTATGTAACAATTATGGATTATTTTCAATAGCTTTCAGGTCATGTGACCTAGTCACTTCAATCCACTTCAAATTCATAGTACTAGCCTAGTATTACCATGCACACCACTTTTTTTCCAATTTTCTCTGTTTTGGATTTTATATGAATTTTTTTATGTAACAATTATGTATTTTTTTCAATAGCTTTCAGGTCATCTGACCTAGTTTCTTCAATCCACTTCAAATTCATAGTACTAGCCTAGTAGTACCATGCACACCACTTTTTTCCAATTTTATCTTATTTTGAATTTTATATGAATTTTTTAATGTAACAATTATGGATTTTTTTCAATAGCTTTCAGGTCATGTGACCTAGTTTCTTCAATCCACTTCAAATTCATAGTACTAGTCTAGTATTATCATGCACACCACTTTTTTTTCCAATTTTCTCTTTTTTTTAATTTTATATGAATTTTTTATATACAAAATCAAGGATTTGTTTCAATAGCTTTCAGGTCATGTGACCTAGTTTCTTCAATCCACTTCAAATTCATAGTACTAGTCTAGTGGTACCATGCACACCTCTTTTTTTCCACTTTTGTCTATTTTATGAATTTTTGAAATAAAAACTAAATTTTTTTTTTCAATAGCTTCCATGGCACTCACCTCAAATAACTTGATTACTTTAATATATTAGTCTGGCATAATTATTTTAACATGTCATCTAACAAAAATTAAATACAATATGCAAACTGTGTAAATACATATCCAGGGAATACCTACAGGCGCAAAAACAGCAAGATGGTAATATAGATTAGATTAGATTCAACTTTATTGTCATTACACAAGTACAGGTACAAGGCAACGAAATGCAGTTTAGGTCTAACCAGAAGTGCAATAGCAGCAAGTGCAGGATATATACAATGGTTGCATAAGTGCAGGATATGGAGATGTACAGGATTTACAGGTAATATGTACAATGAATATAAATATACAGATGGTTATTACTATAACAGGTGAGTGTGTGCCATAAATATAATTACAGGTGTCTCTTTCTATAAACAGCATTTACAGGTGAATATGTACTATAAATGTAAATGTAATAAACAGATGTCTCTAACTATAAACAGAATTTTACAAGTAGATGTATACAATTGTATGTTAGCTTAAGGTAAGCAGGAGATTTAAGGTAGTGCAATGAGCATGGACAGTGCAAATAAGTGTGATGCGAAATGTAAACAGTTGGTACTGTATGAACAGTTGGTAGTGCAAATGAGCATGTTCCAGCTAAGGTACAGTAGTGCAAGGGTAGTGGGATGGTGGGGGATGAGAGGAGAGTCTGTGAGTGGGATGGTGGGGGGTAAGAGGAGGAGTCTATGAGGGGAGTGGGATGGGGGTGAGAGAGGAGTCTATGAGAGGAGTGGGGTCAGCAAGGGTTAGAGTTCAGTAAAGAGACAGCTCTGGGGAAGAAACTGTTCTTTAGTCTGGTTCTAGTCCGGAGGCACCTGAAACGCCTGCCGGAGGGGAGGAGGGAGAACAGTCTGTGGGCTGGGTGAGAGGAGTCCTTAAGGATGCTGCGAGCTCGACGCAGACAGCGTTTCCTCTGGATGTTCTCGATGGCAGGAAGTGGAGTCCCTGTGATGCGTTGGGCAGTTTTCACCACCCGCTGCAATGCCTTGCGCTCCGCGACAGAGCAGCACCCATACCACACTGTGACACAGTTCGTCAGGATGCTTTCTATCGCGCAGCGGTAGAAGTTCACCAGGATGGCCGAGGAGAGCTGGTTCTTCCTCAGTGTCCTCAGGAAGAAGAGCGCTGGTGAGCCTTCTTGACCAGGCTGGAGGTGTTGGTTGTCCAGGTCATGTCAGCCGAGATGTGGGTCCCCAGGAACTTGAAGCTGGAGACACGCTCAACGTCCATTCCATTGATGTGGATGGTGTCGTGTGTGCCTCTAGACTCTTTCCTGAAGTCCACGATGAGCTCCTTCGTTTTGGTGGTGTTGAGGAGCAGGTTATTTTCGTTGCACCATGTGGACAGGTGCTGGATCTCTTCCCTGTAGGCAGTCTCATCGTTGTTGCTGATGAGACCAATCACTGTAGTGTCGTCTGCAAACTTGACGATGGCATTAGATCCAAACACAGGTTTGCAGTCGGAGGTGAATGGACATGAAGTGGAAAGGAGGAGTAATGACTCATCCTTTTCAACAGGATCAAAACAGCTGCGGGGTCATAGTTGTAAAGGTTGTGTCCTCTAATATTTGATAATATTGTGACAAAACACCTTTTATTAATGATATTTTTGTTTAGATGGCCAGTGCAATAATGGAGAACTTTCCATTGAACTCCCAAATCCTGTTTAACAAAAAAAAAAGTTGCATGGCAAGAGAGCGCATAGAAATGGCTCTTAAAATCCTTCAAGGATCAGGCAAGCAGACTTTATGTACGTGTGGTTCTAAAGCCGAATAAAATAAAGCAAAATTAGTTTTTACAATTTTACACTTTTAGTACACTTTTTACACAAATAATGACTTCCAACCAGTCCCACTTCTCTTTGAACTTTTGCTGTGACTTGGCATTGTGGCACAATGGCAACAATTAATTTTTTGTTTTATTCTACACCTCTGGGAAAGCTAACCAGTTTGTTTATATCTAATCTAGCCTCTGACAATTGATGACCCTCAAAGGAGTTATGCTACCAGTATATTTTCCTCTTGATCAAAAGAAATACCTTAATACAAAACTAAATGCTACTTTTTAGTGTTTCCAATGGACTCCCGGTGTGCAATGTGTGCATCAAACAGGCCAAAGAAATCTGCAGGTGCAAGTGGGAACAAGAATAACACTGACTGGGTAAGATAGAAAGACTGATAGATAAAGTGATTAAATTTTCAGATTTACAGTGTTTCTTTATCATACAACAGATGGAGTGTGACAACTGTGACAGATGGTTCCATGTAGAGTGTATTGGGATGGATGATGAAGAAGAGACAATGAAAAATGAATGGAATTGTGCCTTGTGCAAATTAATGTTTACTTTATATGTACATAGCTATTAGTAGTAGTAGTAGTAGTTAAATTACACTTTTGTGTTTATTTCATAAATGGTTATAGCTAAGCAAGAAGAAATCTTTGCAAACTGCTAAAAGACTTATCTTGTAAATACTGTGTTGGTTATATAAAAGGTTATATAAAAAGTGTAAATAGTAAAACCCTCAAATGTGTGTGTGTGATTCTAATACAGTGGCATGAAAAAGTATCTGATGCCTTTGGAATTTCTCACATTTCTGCATCAAATCACCATCAAATGTGATCTGATCTTTGTCAAAATGACACAAATGAAAAAACAGTGTCTGGTTTAACTAAAACCACCCAAACATTTATAGGTTTTCATATTTTTAATGAGGATAACATGCAAACAATGACAGAAGGGTGAGGAATAAGTAACTGAACCATCACATTTAATATCTGGTTGCCCCCCCTTCGGCAGCAATAACTTCAACCAGACGTTTCCTGTAGTTGCAGATCAGCCTGGCGCATCGATCAGGATCAATCTTGGACCATTCCACTTTACAAAACTGCTGCAGTTCAGTCAGATTCCTGGGATCTCTGGCATGAATTACTGTCTTGAGGTCATGCCACAGCATCTCAATGGGGTTCAAGTCACGACTTTGACTTGGCCACTCCAGAATGTGTATTTTGTTCTTCTGAAACCATTCTGAAGTTGATTACTTCTGTGTTTTGGGTCATTGTCCTGTTGCAGCATCCATCCTCTTTTAGCTTCAACTGTCTGACAGACGGCCTCAGCTTTTCCTGCAAAACATCCTGATAAACTTTTGAATTAATTTTTCCATTAATGATTGCAAGTTGTCCAGGCCCTGAGGTTAAACAGCCCCAAAACATGATGCTCCCTCCACCTGCTTCACGGTGGGGATGAGGTGTTGATGTTGGTGAGCTGTTCCATTTTTCCTCCACACATGATGTTGTGTGTTCCTCCCAAACAGTTCAACTTTTGTTTCATCAGTCCACAAAATATTTTACCAGAAGTTCTGTGGACTGTCCAAGTGCCTTAAAAATTTGAAAAAAAAGTGGTGTGCATGGTACTACTAGGCTAGTACTATAAATATGAAGTGGATTGAAGTGACTAGGTCACATGACCTGAAAGCTATTGAAAAAAATCCATAATTGTTACATAAAAAAATTCATATAAAATCCAAAAAAGAAAAAATTTGAAAAAAAAGTGGTGTGCATGGTACTAATAGGGTAGCACTATGAATATAAGGTGGATTTAAGTGACTAGGTCACATGACCTGAAAGCTATTGAAAAAAATCCATAATTGTTACATAAAAAAATTCATATAAAATCCAAAAAAGAGAAAATTGGAAAAAAAAGTGGTGTGCATGGTACTACTAGGCTAGTACTATGAATTTGAAGTGGATTGAAGTGACTAGGTCACATGACCTGAAAGCTATTGAAAAAAATACATAATTGTTACATAAAAAAATTCATATAAAATCCAAATCAGAGAAGATTGGAAAAAAAAGTGGTGTGCATGGTAATACTAGACTAGTACTATGAATATGAAGTGGGTTGAAGAAACTAGGTCACATGACCTGAAAGCTATTGAAGAAAATCCTTGATTTTGTACATAAAAAATTCATATAAAATTCAAAAAAAGAGAAAAATGGAAAAAAAAGAGGTGTGCATGGTGCCACTAGATTATATCTATTATTTTAAAGTAGTTTGGTGAAAATAAATTTGTTTATCTTGAAGCTATTGAATAATATCCAACGTCCAACGTCAATCTAACTTCACCGCGGTCTTTTACAGTCATTGGCAGACATCCAGGCTACCTCCAGTCTCAGTACCATAGATTGTAAATAAAAGTGGATGTAATCCGCCCATTGATCCCCTATATATTTATTTTCATTAAGACAATATTGTCATTATGACATGGCAATAAAATGGCGGTTACATCCGGGCTTTTCGGCTTTTACTGCATAGTAAAGCAATAATTTTCAGATAGCATAAATGGACATATTAATCAAAAACTAAGAGTTGTCACGTAGTAAAGACTTAGCTCTAGAGACCGGATGTTTAGTGTCACGTAAGAACAGGTAACAGTTAGACAAACAGCCGTGTGAGCCAGTTAGCTGAGAAAAAGTTCTGCATCACTGCTGTTGCAGTTTAGGGAATATAGTGAACTGTCTTTCTCCATCCATCCATGCTGTTGCTGCATCCACTCTGCAGCAGGGCTGCCTGCATGCCCCTCCTCTCTTAAACCAATAGTCTCAGTTACAGCAAAGTGAGACCGCCTCCAAATATTTCTTTGTGATGCTTTTGATTGTTCTTGAAGCTGGGAATTGGGCTTCCAGTTAGGACAATATCAAGGCATGGCGCACTGGGGCCCCAGGCTTGGTGGCCGGGTCTTTAAGGAGCGATGTAGGGCCGTGGCCCACCACCGCGGAGGAACCGTTGAAGTGGTGCAAAGTGGATTGGGTGGCAGTCGAAGATCTCTCGACGACCCAATCCCGGACACGGAATCTGGCACAGTACATGGAATGTCATGAAGTCCTGTCCAGCTTGTGCCAGGTTGAATCCAACTCACCACCGGTTGGTCAGATCAATTGACAGCTCAGCTTGGAGTCTGAACAAATCCGACAGACCTCCACTACTGTACACATTTTGCTCATGACATCAGGCTACTGTTGCTCTCAGTAAGCTAGCAGGTGGTCAGCCGCTCATGTGCTGGAGTTCACCCCGGTGAACGAGGGGCTGGGCTGCGCACTTCGGGTCAGGGAATGTGTTTACGAGCCAAATGGCAGTGCAGAGTACCCGGCCTTCTTGGAGTCTCTGGGAGGGGTGCTGGAAAGTGCTCAGACCGGGACATGTAGCATTCTACTGGGGGACTTCAACGCTCATGTGGGCAGCAACAGTAACACCTGGAGTGGCGTGATTGGGAGGAACAGCCCCCCGTGTTCTGTTATTGGACTTCTGTGCTAGCAACAGTTTGTCCATAACGAATACCATGTTCAAGCATAAGGGTGTCCATCAGTGCACCTGGAACCAGGACACCCTAGGCCGGAGATCAATGATCGACTTTGTAGTTGTTTCATCTGACCTCAAAGATCTCCTCAACCCCACCGACACGTCTTCCACTGAAGCAAAGGCCGAAGGCTCGGAGGTGGACTAGGTCCATCACCCAGGCCGAAGTCAGTTGGGAAGCTCCTCGGTAGCAAGGCACCGGGGGTGGATGAGATACGCCCTGAGTACCTCAAGTTTCTGGATGTTGTAGGCCTGTCTTGGACTGGCAGACCGGGGTGGTGGTCCCTCTTTTCAAGAAGGGGGACCGGAGGGAGTCTGGTTTGGGGACTTGTCTTGTCTTGTCTGTGCTTTTTGCATATGATGTTGTCCTGTTGGCTCCATCAAGCCAGGACCTTCAGTGTGCACTGGGACGGTTTGCAGCCGAGTGTGAAGCGGCTGGGATGAGGATCACCACCTCCAAGTCTGAGACCATGGTTCTCAGTCGGAAAAGGGTGGCTTGTCCCCTTCAGGTTGGTGAAGAGATCCTGCCTCAAGTGGAGGAGTTCAAGTATCTTGGGGTCTTGTTCACGAGTGAGGGAAGGAGGGAAGGTGAGATTGACAGACGGATCGGTGCAGTTTCTGCAGTTTCTGCAGTGTCTATATTCCAAAGAACAATATCCCGGATACAAGCGCCAAATGAGCTTTCTCCGCAGGGTGGCGGGCGCCTCTTAGAGATAAGGTTGAGAGATACTAGGTCACCGGGAGGAGCTCCACGCAGAGCCGCTGCTCCTCCCAAATCCTCGAGAGAGCCAGCTGAGGTCTCCACCATCTGTTTCGGATGCCTGCGGTGACGCCTCCTAGGTGTGGGCTTGGCATGTCCCACCCCAGGAGCCGCCATGGGGAGTTCACCCGACACGCTGGAGGGACTATGTCTCTCGGCTGGCCTGGGAATGTGTATCGCCCCAGAAGAGCTGGAGGAAGTGTCTGGGAGTGGGAAGTACTGGCCTCTCTGTCTCTGGGACTGCTGGTGCTCAGACCGGCCCCGGATAAGCGGTAGAAGATGGATTGATGGATGGATGGAAAAAAAGTTAGCAGGATTGGGAAATTGGCCATTTGCAATGCGAAGGTGTGCAACATGGATGTGGTACTAAAAAATATTTCCCCAGATTGGCAGGTCTGAAAAAAGAAGCATTCATGCCATAAGCTGGGTTGGGTAATGTTATGGGACTGTGGACCCTTTTATGCTTTAGCATGTTCCACTCAAACAGGCTATAACCTTTTGACTTCTGACTTGACTGACTATAATGAAATGATTTAGATCTATTAGATTTGTTAAAACTCAGAGCTGGTCCCTAGTGACCTGCAGGTGGGCTTGGACTCTCCCCTGTCTAAAAAAATCTCCAGTTCTGTAAAGTTGCACAGATTCTCCTGCAGAGGGCAGCATATGACAAGAGTTGTAAAAATATTATCAATATCACTATTCAGGCTATGGTTATCCTTTTTATGAAAGAAATCTACAGTCCCATATTACTATGCAACTATAGTCAGTGTTAATGCTTATCTTTTTGTATGTCCAGTCTAGTGCTAAATTACCTTTCTTTGCCAGTAGTTGAACTGAAACTACCAAATTACAAACTAATAGCATGTCATAATACAGCAGAGAGCGTAACAGCAAGTTATTTAACAGAAAGGTTATGAACATTTTATCCTGTTAATGGCCACATCACATAGAGTTTATGAGGGCAAGACAGAAGGCCTTAATCATTTACACAGGAAATTTGGAAGCACTGGGACGGTCTTGTCTGTTTTACTCCTGAGAGTCATCAGCTTGTTGTGTGCCACAGTCTTCCCAAGCCCCATCCCTTCCTGCATTTTACACTGTTTATACTATTTATTTATTTATTTATTTATTTATTTATTTATTTATTTAGCAGTCATACATAGCAACAAAATTGATATTGCAGCTGATGTGATGTCCCAGGTTAGGCTCCTCCACACAATTTCCTCACTCATCCAATCATTTACTCACCAGAATACAATATTTAAAAATGGGTACAATTTAGTTTTTTCTTAACCAAGACTTAAGAGAGGTAACCAAGAGAGCTAACCAAGACTTAGCCTAGAGGTAAACAATTTAATTCAATTTATTCAGCTATAACCTTAATCTCAGTGGGTAATACATTTCACAGTAATATACTATAAAAATACTTTGTAAATGAAAGTGGATAATAAATGTGGATGTGCACTCTGATTCAGGCTCTGAGGACAGGGTGTTCTTGCACAGTCTGTAAAGCCCTTTGAGGAAACTGCTGTTGTGATATTGGCCTATAGAAATTTCACATCACCTCATCGTCACATGTCCTAAAGCTGCCAGGGCTCTAGCATAACAATGTACGACCCAGTAGCCAAATAGAATTAATGTTCTAACTTGCATAATGGGTTGTTAAAGGAAGACCACGGGTTCCACAAACCCTTTGAGGAAACTGTTGCTGTGATAAGGCAATGTACATTTTGTACTAAGTATTTTAATGTGCTTTAAAGAAGTGACACAGGAAGGTAAAAAGAAACAAGTCAAATAACAGGAAGAATACAATAATTAAAAAAACAATACAAGTGGTTGTTATAAGGTTATTGTTGGTGCATTTTTTTATAATGTTTTGAAGTGAGTTGCATTTTTTGGAGCATAATGAGCAAACACAGCTTCACCAGCTTTGGACTGAACACAAGCTATGACAAGGAGACTATTTGCTTTTCAGTAGAGCACTAATGTAGAGAGGAGCGTTGCCATTAAGAGCTTTGTAGACTAGAAGACTTTCTAGAAGACTCTAGAAGAATTTCTATGTAATGGTCAGAATACGAATCTGTTACATTTTGTATGAGCTGACATTTTTTCTTTAGGGAGTCAGTGAATTGCAGAAGTCCAGTTTACTTGTGATAAAGGCGTGAACTATTTTTCAGTCTCTGATTTTTTCTGAAATGTTTTTAAGATGGAATAACGCTCACCTGGTTACACTGTTAATGTGACAATGAAAATTGAGATCTAAATCGAAGACGAGGCCAAGATTTCTTTAATGTCCTTTAAAAGTAAGTGAAAAGGAGCTGAGTTGAGTATGAAACTAAACTACTACTGTAAATAACCACAGCACCAGAGACTTTGCGGCCACAGCTCCGAGTGGCCGCGTGTGCCAATCTGCGGAAGATCTCTCTGACAGGGGACTTGGCCAAACGTTCCCAACAGACCCTCACAGTACGTTTGGGTCTGCCATGTCTGTCCAGCTTTCTTCCCGGCCATTGGATCCAACTCCCCACCAGGTGGTGATCAGTTGGTGACAGCTTGGCCCCTCTCTTCACCTGAGTGTCCAAGACTCCCCAGTAATATTACAAAAATGTTCAATAATCAAGAAGGGTGGTATAATTTAAGGGTACATTGGTTCATACCACATTAAAGAGGCAGTGCATTACTAGAGGTGGTGTGATTCTGTGGAATAGAAAATAATGTGAAGAATGCAGCAACATAGCTACAATATAAAAGGCTATATAAAATCAGTATTTTCAACAAATATACTGAAAGCAAAAATGAACTGTAAAACCAACAAATATTATTAATATAAATTAATTTAAATAATTGAATCAAATAATTAGACATAAAAAAGTTAATTAATGATTAAATGGCAGGATTAATATCTGTTTTTCTGTTTGTAAATTGGGTAGGCAGAGAAAGTCTTTGACTTCGGCCTAGACCCATTTAGTCTTATAGGTTTTCTTTAAAAATGGAGGAGTTGACCAAATAAATAAAAACTTATTTTAGAAAAAAGGGCTCTAAAAAGTTATTAGTAATTGTTTGTATAAAGATCCATTCATCCCATTCTTTGTAAAATGTATTGTTCTAAAATTTCATGATCTAGTTGATTTCAGTATCTTTCAAATAATGTATAAAGCATAGATTGTAAATAAACATGGATGTTATCCGCATATTGGTCCCATATTCACCGATATTGTCATTACGACAGGGCAATAAAATGGCAGTTACATCCGGGCTTTTCGGCTTTTACTCCATAGTAAAACAATAGTTTTCAGATAGCAGAGTTGTCACGTAGTAAAAACTTGGCTCTAGAGACCGGAGCCATCTTTTGTTCCAGTCTGTAAACATGAGTTTTATACTTGTAAAGTCGCCATTAAGTTTCTCCTTATATTTCCGCTTTTGGAGCCTGCCCTCTGCTGGACGGCGGTATATTGCTGTATTTCCCTGTAAAATCCTTACACAAGGACCAGAAGAAGTTCCATGGGAGAGGCCTGGTATAAAGCAAATAAGGAAACATTACCAATTAAATGTCCTATCATAAAAAAGAGAAAGTTGGTACAAGTAATCTCTTTAAAAAAAAAATTAATTCAGGACCAAAATAATGGAACGGAGTACTGCAATGAGAGGGATCAGCCTGTGGAATGGAACAGACAAATCAATCAAGGAGTGACTTTTTCTGTTTTGTTTTGTTTTGTATTGACTGAATGTTGGAAAGGGTAGGCAAGAAAATATATTTTTTTAATTCAGCCTCCAGTCAATGTGAGTTTTTTTTTTTTTTTTTCTGCAAATGATGCAGTTCAACTCTCTAAATCAGGTCGTAAAATGGTCAAGTAGGCTGATTGGCCAACAACAGCTGAGCATGGACTCGAGGCAGTTACAGCTGTTGGACTCCACTGTCAGTCAGGACCTTCCCCACCCTTTAAACAGCCTGTTCCAGCTGCGGCTGCCATGATGATAGGCAGAGATGATCTCTCCCTAAATGTAGCACTAAGAGGTACCAAAACAACAACAACAACAAAAATAAGAATCTATGCCACCAAGGGCAATTCAAACTAGGCACCTTAAAAAAATAGTCTAGAAATCTTTTCTATAATTGTACTGTATTTATGTGATGTGTGTATCAGGAGGCTTCTTTTTCTCTTGTACTGCAAAACCAATTTACCTATGGGTATGAATCTTTCTAAAAGGGGATTAAAGGACAACCTGGGGGGAGCAGTTATGTTAATGGTCCACAGCAGAATGACTCCCCCATCAGCACTCACACTGCCCATTTAACTCTTAAACATACTGAAACCAGGGTCTTGTTTCTCCAGTCACATTAGTCTCATTTACATTTACATTTATTCATTTAGCTGGCGCTTTTATCCAAAGCGACTTACATTAAGCCTGTAATTACCAGTGTTACAGAACTACGAAGGCGAATTAGGGCCACTTAATGAAAGAAAAAAAAAAAAGAAAAGCTAATTTTTGAGTTTAAACACACAAATCTGCCAGAATAAACATGAAAATTTACGACTTTTTAAACACGCAAATTTACAACTTTGATATGCGGCATGCCCATATAAGGCTTGCGGTCGAAAAGCTGTATCAGCTGCTCTGTTTTCACCGCTAGGCAGGCAAATTTACGACTTTTTAAACATGCAAATTTACGAGATTTTCACGGAAACGGAAGTACGTCTTGCTTTACTTTTTGCTGGGATTTTTTAACAAGGAGATTCTTTTGATGTTGGCACATAATGACCATGTCATAATCAGCATTAAACATTAAAAAGATATTGCAAAAGGTTCGGACTTTTCCGACAAAAAAAACATTCGTCTTTGGACGAAGTATTCACCTTTGTTTACGAAGAGCTTCAACAGCATGGCCAGATGCAGGGCTACCAATGGCTCCATCAGCGGGCTATACGACGGGGACTTGTGGTACAACAGGACACGATACGCCATCCATCCATCCATCTTCTACCGCTTATCCGGGGCCGGGTCGCGGGGGCAGCAGTCTAAGCAGAGACACCCAGACTTCCCTCTCCCCAGACACTTCCTCCAGCTCTTCTGGGGGGATACCGAGGCGTTCCCAGGCCAGCCGAGAGACATTTACATTTACATTTACATTTATTCATTTAGCAGACGCTTTTATCCAAAGCGACTTACATTACATTACCAGTGTTACAGTCACTGGAGGCAAGGTGGGTTAAGTGTCTTGCCCAAGGACACAACGACAGTATGAACTGTGGGGAGAGCGGGAATCGAACCGCCTACCTTCCGGTTGAAAGACGACCGCTCTACCCACTGAGCTACTGCCGCCCCCCGAGACATAGTCCCTCCAGCGTGTCCTAGGTCTTCCCCGGGGTCTCCTCCCGGTGGGACATGCCCGAAACACCTCCCTAGGGAGGCGTCCAGGAGGCATCCGAACCAGATGCCTGAGCCACCTCAGCTGGCCCCTCTCGATGTGGAAGAGCAGCGGCTCTACTTTGAGCTCCTCCCGAGTGACCGAGCTCCTCACCTTATCTCTAAGGGAGCGCCCCGCCACCCTGCAGAGAAAGCTCATTTCGGCCGCTTGTATCCGGGATCTTGTTCTTTCGGTCATGACCCAAAGCTCATGACCATAGGTGAGAGTAGGAACGTAGATTGACCGGTAAATCGAGAGCTTTGACTTACAGCTCAGCTCCTTCTTCACCACGACAGACCGGTACATCGACCGCATCACTGCAGAAGCTGCACCGATCCGTCTGTCAATCTCACCTTCCCTCCTTCCCTCACTCGTGAACAAGACCCCAAGATACTTGAACTCCTCCACTTGAGGCAGGATCTCTCCACAAGCCACCCTTTTCCGACCGAGAACCATGGGCTCAGACTTGGAGGTGCTGATCCTCATCCCAGCCGCTTCACACTCTGCAAACCGTCCCAGTGCACACTGAAGGTCCTGGCTTGATGGAGCCAACAGGACAACATCGTCTGCAAAAAGCAGAGACGAGATCCTGTGGTCCCCAAACCAGACTCCCTCCGGCCCCTGGCTGCGCCTAGAAATCCTGTCCATAAAGATAATGAACAGGACCGGTGACAAAGGGCAGCCCTGCCGGAGTCCAACATGCACTGGGAACAGGTCTGACTTACTGCCGGCAATGCGAACCAAGCTCCTGCTCCGGTCGTACAGGGACCGGACAGCCCTTTGCAAAGGGCCCCGGACCCCAAGCTCCCAGAGCACCACCCACAGGGCGCCACGAGGGACACAGTCGAATGCCTTCTCCAGATCCACAAAACACATGTGGAATGGTTGGGCAAACTCCCATAAACCCTCCAGCACCCTGGAGAGGGTATAGAGCTGGTCCAGTGTTCCACGACCGGGACGAAAACCGCATTGTTCCTCCTGAATCCGAGGTTCAACTATCGGCCGCATTCTCCTCTCAAGTACCCTGGCATAGACTTTCCAGGGGAGGCTTTTCTTTGAAAAGAGGGACCACCACCCCGGTCTGCCAGTCCAGAGGTACTGTCCCCAACCGCCAAGTGATGTTGTAGAGTCATGTCAACCAAGACAGCCCTACAACATCCAGAGACTTGAGGTACTCAGGGCGTATCTCATCCACCCCCGGTGCCTTGCCACCGAGTAGGTTCACAACTACCTCAGTGACTTCGGCTTGGGTGATGGATGAGTCCCTCTCCGAGCCCTCGGCCTCTGCTTCCTCAGTGAAAGACGTGTTGGTGGGGTTGAGGAGATCCTCAAAGAATTCCTTCCACCGTCCAACAATATCCCCAGTTGAAGTCCCACCTCCACTGTAAACAGTGTTGGCAGGGCACTGCTTCCATCTCCTGAGGCGCCGGACGGTTTGCCAGAATTTCTTCGAGGCCGACGGATAGTCCTTTTCCATGGCCTCACCGAACTCCTCCCAGACCCGAGTTTTAGCCTCCACGACCACCCGGGCTGCGGTCCGCTTGCCCTGCCAGGCTCGGTAGGTCTTCTTCTTCAGCCTGACGGAATCCCTTACTTCCGGTGTCCACCACCGGGTTCGGGGGTTGCCGCCACGACAGGCACTGGAGACTTTACGGCCACAGCTTCGAGTGGCTGCATTGACAATGGAGGTGGAGAACATGGTCCACTCGGACTCAATGTCTCCAACCTCCCTCGGGATCTGGTCGAAGCTCTGTCGGAGGTGGGAGTTAAAGATCTTTCTGACAGGAGGCTCTGCCAAACGTTCCCAACAGACCCTCACAGTACGTTTGGGCCTGCCGAGTCTGTCCAGCTTTCTCCCCCGCCATCGGATCCAACTCACCACCTGGTGGTAATCAGTTGACAGCTCCGCTCCTCTCTTCACCCGAGTGTCCAAGACATACGGCTGGAGGTCAGATGAAACAACTACAAAGTCGATCATCGATCTCCGGCCTAGGGTGTCCTGGTGCCACGTGCACTGATGGATACCCTTATGCTTGAACATGGTGTTCATTATGGACAAACTGTTGCTAGCACAGAAGTCCAATAACAGAACACCACTCGGGTTCAGATCTGGGGGGCCGTTCCTCCCAATCACGCCCCTCCAGGTGTCACTGTCGCTGCCCACGTGAGCGTTGAAGTCCCCAGTAGAGCAGCGGAGTCCCGGTCGGAGCACTTTCCAGCACCCCTCCCAGAGACTCCAAGAAGGCCGGGTACTCTGCACTGCCATTTGGCCTGTAAACACAAACAACTGTGAGAGACCTATCCCCGACCCGAAGGCGCAGGGAAGCGACCCTCTCGTTCACCAGGGTGAACTCCAACACATGGCGGCTGAGCTGGGAGGCTATGAGCAAGCCCACACCAGCCTGCCGCCTCTCACCGCAGGCAACTCCAGCCTCTCTCGAGGATTTGGGTTCCAGAGCCCAAGCTGTGCGTGGAGGTGAGCCCGACTATCTCTAGTCGGTATCTCTCAACCTCCCGCACAAGCTCAGGCTCCTTCCCCGCCAGCGAGGTGACATTCCATGTCCCTAGCGCCAGATTCCGTGTCCGGGGATTGGGTCGTCGAGGCCTCCGCCTTCGACTGCCACCCAATCCACTTTGCACCGGCCCCTGACGGTTCCTCCCGCAGGTGGTGGGCCCACGCGAGGTCGGCCCCACGTCGCTCCTTCGGGCTGAGCCCGGCCGGGCCCCGTGGGAAAGACCCGGCCACCAGGCGGCTGCATGCGAGCCCCAACCCGGGCCTGGCTCCAGGGTGGGCGCGCCGCGCGCCATACCGGCGGCGTCCGCGGTCCTTGGTGTTGTGCTATCCATAAGGGGGTTTTGACCGCTCTTTGTCTGGCCCGTCACCTAGGACTTGTTTGCCTTGGAAGACCGTACCAGGGGTGAGTATGCGTTTCGAAAAGGCATCGATCTAGCCACGTACACTATGTATTGTTGTTATTGCGGCTGCCCAATAAGTCCCACGAGTAATGTTCATGTTAATGGTAAAATTTTTGTCCCAAGACGTGGATTCCACCAACAATATTAATGATTTAAGGTAAAGTAGTGGTGAAAAGTGTACACTCTAGTAGAGTAAGTTTGAGATTAGTAGACAGAGTTGTCTGTGACCGCGTTAGGTGAACTCTCAAGCTAAACTTGTGATGCATCGACAGCTGGTTTTGACTTAAATTTGAAATTTGTATTGGAGAATTTGAAGTAATGTATTTAAGTAATGATGGCCTCTGGTTTCTCTGTTTGTCGGCAGAATAGCTTAGCTGTAGCCTTAACAGTTACAATGTTACGTTTGTTTTCCTCTAAACTGAAACAGCTGAAGTGTATAAGGTGAAGAAAAAATAGATTGGTTAAGACTTTACTTATTTGTAAATAAAATTTGACTGTAAAACATATGCTGTAACTAGGGATGTCACAATTGACTCCACTCACAATTTGATTCGATTGACAATTCTGATCTCACAATTTGATTTTGTCATAAATTTCTTTTATGAAATGAGTGTTTTTTTCACTGTGTGCATTTATATATATATATATATATATATATATATATATATATATATATATATATATATATATAATTTATTTATTTTTTTAACATAAACTTATCAAGAACAGCTGCATGAGTCTCCTAAATCCAGATGCTGTTTCTCTTTCACAGAGTGAGCGTTAAGGTCAGTCCACGGCCAGTCCTCACTGTGTGTGGCCTCAGTACCTCCTGGAACCATACACTCAGACGGGCACAACCAAATGCAGGTTGACTAGGTGAAAAAGAAATGGCATATCAATATGTAATAAAAGGCAGTGGACGGTGAGGGCAGAGAAATGGCAATGAAGTCATAAAAGTTTCATAGTCAAGTCATAAAGGGAGAACGAGGGATGGACAAAGAGAAAAAGAAAGGGTGACGATAACGTTAGATCAAATCAAATGAAGAAGTGATGTTGTAGTGTCCTAATGATCCAGGGCTTTAGCTCTAGCCTCGGGACATTCTTTGAACATGTTAGTATCTGGGTCAGTGGGTATTTGCAGCATTTATGTGTGTTTTATGTGTATTTATGTGTATTTTGTAAAAGACACAAGAAAAAGTAGTATAAATATTCAGGAGAAAAACAATATGGCTAATACAGCAGAGTTTCCTTGGTCAAAATGGGAACCATATTTCATTTTTCTTTTTTTTTATTGTTGGTATTTTAGCTTAGTTTTCCTCTTTCTTGGAGCTTGGAGGCTCTTCTGGTTATTTTACTGCAGTTTAAGTGATTTATTTTGCACCAGTAGCCGTAGGTGGATTTCCATCTGGAATCTTCTCAGATGGTAGCCTGGTACAGTCTGACATGAGCTCTGTATATTCTATATATCAAAACTTAGTCTGACAAAGCGACTTTGGTAGTTTCTGTACCGACCAATCACATTTGAATGCCGCTGGAGTGTTGCCTTGCGTCACACTTAGTCAAAAGGTGACGCAACTCGGGACTGGCAAGTTTGTTCGCCTCTGCTCTTCAATCAGTTATAAATAATCAAAACAACCTTACCTGTTTAAAGTAATTTAAAGGCTTTCTGCCGCATGCCATATTGGTCGTCATGTCCCGCTTTGAAGAAGACAAACTGGCAACGATTCTTTCTAGACTCCTTGCTGATACAGCGAGGAGTCTGGCTTGCCAGTTTATCCAGATGGTATTGTTGAACAGGCTGTGTACTGTGATAGAAACCAATGTGATGTGAATGTGTTAAATGTCAGTTCTAATGGTCTCAAATGTATGGACTCATGATATTCCTGACCAAAATACCACATTTTTGTTCACACTATTGTCTTGTGCATTTACAGTTGATTTGCATTAAGGACAACAATCCACAACCATTCAGCCATGAAAGCTTTGAAATCTGCAACAGAAATGTGAACATTTACATTTACATTTAGTCATTTAGCAGACGCTTTTATCCAAAGCGACTTACAAGTGAGGAAAACAATGGAAGCAATTTTAACAACACAAGGAACAAAAAGCATAACTGCACAAAAAAAAAACTAGTCAGTTTAAACCAAGCACAGTATACAAAGCTAAGGATAAAAGAATTTTTTTTTTTTTTTTTGAAGAAAGGAATCGATAGAAAGGAAGTAGAACTCAGTGTTTGTCAGTCAGGTGTTGACGGAAGAGATGTGTTTTCAGGCGTTTTTTAAAGATGGCTACGGAATCTGAGGGATTTTTTACCTTTTTGGGACGGTACCACCAGACGTTCATTTGCAGAGCGCAGGGATCTGGTAGGTCTGTATTAGTGAGTGAAGATATGAGGGTGCTGAACCAGTAGTGGTCTTGTAGGCCAAGAGCATAGCTTTGAACTTGATGCGGGCGTCAACAGGAGCCAGTGTAACCTAATGAAGAGAGGAGTTACGTGCGCTCTCTTCGGTTCATTAAAGACCACTCTTGCCGCTGAATTCTGGATCAGCTGCAGAGGTTTGGTTGTGCAGCAGGGAGTCCAGCCAGTAGAGCATTGCAATAATCCAGTTTGGACAAGACAAGAGCCTGGACTAGAATTTGCGTGGAGTGCTCTGATAGGAAAGGTCTAATTTTCCTACATTTACATTTACATTTATTCATTTAGCTGACGCTTTTATCCAGTGTTACAGCCACTGGAGGCAAGGTGGGTTAAGTGTCTTGCCCAAGGACACAACGACATTATGAACTGTAGGGAGAGTGGGAATCGAACCGCCTACCTTCCGGTTGAAAGACGACCGCTCTACCCACTGAGCTACTGCCGCCCCGTCTAATGTTGTAGAGGATGAATCTACAGGACCGGGTGGTGCTGGCGACATGACTTGTGAAGTTTAGTTGATCATCAATTACCACTCCCAGATTTCTGGCAGTGCTGGACGGTGTAATGGTTGATGGGCCTAGTTGAATGGAGAGGTTGTGGTGGGTCTTTGGATTGGCCGGAATCACAAGCAGTTCTGTTTTTTTGTGTATGTTTCATATTTTCACATGCACACCTGACATAATATTTTTGTGCAATGATATTTGTGTGCAACCTTGGAAATATTGGAAACATCAAATAGTATCAAGAATACATGTTTAATTTGGTTGGACTCTGAGGTGAAGTGGAGGTCAACACCTCAGTGGCACAACAAATAAAAAAAAAAATTTTTTTGCCGGATGCTGTCTCAGTTAGTCTGTACTACCGTACAGTAGACATTATTATTATGACAAGTTCATAGCACATATTATTTCATGTTTTCTCTACAGATTTGAATGAAAAAAGTATTGAAATGATGTGGAAGGATTGAAATAATTACATGTTTTTTTTTTTTTTTTAAATGAATGCTTTTTAAACTACAAACTCAGTACAAATTAAATCCAAAGAAATATTTGAGATTATGTAATGATGGCTGGTTAACATCTCTTGCTAAGCTCTCATTCTTACCCCGTGTTAAATAATATTTTTATCTGCATTTCTGATTTGGGAACTATTAACGCTGTTGAGGATGACTTTTGGAGGACCAAAAGATAAATAGACAAAAAAATAACCCTCAAAAGGTGACTGCTAGCACAGAAGATTGTGGTGTTGTGCAGGTGTTGTCCTGCTTTTTGTGTTCATATTTTACAGTGTATGGTTTGATTTATGTTTTTCTTTGTGTGTTCAGCAGTTGCTGGCACTGTTCATTTCAGCACAGCTCGGCTGGTTCAGAGGTTGCAAAGTGCAATTGACTACAACTTATTATCTGTTTCTGTTTACGCTGGATCATTTGTCAGGTGTCCAGGACATTACATAATGAGCAACACAGGGGTCATTTAATCATATTTTATATCAACTTTGATCCTGGAATGTGACGGGTCTGCGACGGAAAGTCAAATAGAGGGTGTTTTTTTTTCTTTGTTGAAAAGAGAAAGAATAGATGTGGCGTTATTACAGGAGACACACCTCAGTGATGGTGAGCACCTTAGCCTTAAACATGGTTGGACTGGTCAAGTTCATTCTGCCTCTTTCACCAGCAGCAGCAGAGGGCTAGTCAGACTTATGCATAAGACTCTTCCATTTCAATTACAGGCTTGCATTAAAGATAAATATAGAAGATTTGTCACCTTTAATGCTATCCTGCAGGGTGAAGAATTCACTATCAACCTCTACGGCTCACCAAATTATTCCCCTGATTTTCTGAATTTTCCTTGACAGTAACTATAGCAGGAGGTGACGCATTGGGAAGTGCACCCGGCATAAAAACATTGCCAAATCAAATATTTTCTTCAAATCATAGTTAGGAAAAAAAATGTATATATATGTATACATATATACATATATATACTATATATATACTTCTTCCTGCTCTCGGACAAGGCGGACGTTTCATTCTGCTCCTCCTGTTATCTGCCTAAGTGTACAGTGTCGTCTTGTCATAAACTTTATTTTCTTTTTGTCTCTACTACTTGCTGGACTACTAAGAAACTGGAAATGGATCTGATCTACCTGGTCTCTGAACGCAATTGACACAATTTTTTCCCAAAAGAAGGGTGCACCGGGAGAACCCATTTGCCCTGGCGGGACCTCAGCAGCAGGCTACACACGGGACGCCTGGAAGAACTGGCAGGTTCTGTGTTTAGAAGTTCTGTCCGTGGAGGACGTCAAGGATGTATTCATTTTCGGATTTATGATAGTGGGGTTCCTGCTCATTGGTCTAGGGACTGCCTTAAACTATCGGAAAATTTGTCAGACAGCTGCCTTAAAAGCTATCCAGCCGCTGTCTGCTGAAATTAAACAGTGCTTCTGTGACGTGAGTGCCAAGTTGAAGGGATTACAACAGAGTGCTGCACAGTCCGAGGAGCTGTCTCGAATCATCTCAGCCTGGACTGCGTATACTGAGAAAAGGATGGATATGATCGAGAATCAGACCTGTGAGCTGCTACGCAGTATTACGGGGCTGACAACAAAACTGGATGAAACATCAAAGCTACTTCACGAAACGGACGCACGCTGAAGAACCAGAACTGATTGACTACGATCTGGATAAATTACCGAAGATCAAAATGAATAAATTACAATTTCTGTCTCCTTTATCTCTGCCCAGTCCCTTCTCTCGATTAGAAGTCTGGCCAGCAGCTGAGTCTTATCTTAGTGGTACTCCCCGTACTCCACCAAGGACAAGGCCAAGGGACTTTCACACACAGTTCCGCTAAACACCTCAAGGCCTCCCTACCACTCCTATCACATCTCGTCTGCCACTTGACATCTGTCTGACTCTTTCCTCTACTCCCCGCTCCCTCCCCTAACCCCACTACGTATGTAATGTTGTAACTGCGACTGTAGTTATGTGTCTGCTGTCTGTACAATGCGTTATTTTTTTTTCCTGAAGATCATTGCGCCGAAATATGGCTGCATTGGTGTAGTCTGTAATCTTTGTGTGTCTATCCATGTATAAATGTAATATGTTGCACCGTTATCACCGAAGCAAGTTCCTAGTTTGTGAATTCTGTTCACTGACAATGGCAATAAAACCTTCCTGATTCCTGATATATATATATATATATATATATACACACACACTTGCCAACTGTCTGTGTGGATGTGGTGTACACTTTGCGATCTGGAAAATAACCTGCTGGAGATTTATTTTATCCAAGAAACTCATTGATTATCCAGATGAATAGATGTGCACTGTTTGGTGAGTCACAATAACAGACATGGAATAAGTAGAGTTAAAAATAGTGCGAGGAAATAGAACTGAGGAGATGAGATGGTGACAGAAACCAGAGTGTGAGCAACAAACAGGGAACAAATGGGGACAGTAAATGGGATATGAGCTATTGAAGTAGAACACAGAGTACGACAGCCGAGAACTATGAGAAAAGCTCTCTGTGGTGATACTGCTGCGCTCTTGCTGGATTCTGATGGCTTATACCAGTGCCAATCTCCTCTTAGTTAATACATGTAATATTATCAACAGCCGTAGAGAAATGGCATTGTGCAAGATGTTCTGCTCCAAAGGAATAATAAAAAATTCAGAGACAACCATGTTAAATCAAGGTTAACAAAAACAAAAAGAGTACTTGTTAACCATTACTTACCACTATGATTAATGTTTTCTTAAAATTTGGATTTTCAAAAAGGCTTTCATGGTATAAGTTGGTTTAATAAAAACATATTTTTCTAGAATATTTCACAGTTAGATTTATGTAAATGATGTGTTGGTTTCCAACTCCAGGGCCTAATCAAAGTCACGCCCCTACACTCATTGACCAGCGCTGATCCCTGATCACCTATGGTAGTGTAGGCAGTTCAAGAGCATTTAGTGCTACTCAGTCCCCTCACCAGAAAGGTGAACATTTAAATCAAATGTGAAATAAGGTGAAATAAAATTATCTCTCCTACCAGTTGATCTCAGAATTGATAAAGTCTCTTGGAATTAGAGACAAAACGTCTTCACCTTAAAAAAATGAGTCCAGATGCCTTTACTTTAACCTTTCTTTCTTTCTTTTGGTATGGATAAATGACCTACAGATTTCACAATTCAGAACCTCTTAAAAACTGTCCTTCTAAGGTAAAAGAACTGATACAGTAGTCTCAGAAAGCTGGAAAAGAATTTAGCAGGTGAGTTAAGGAGTAGCCTTTATATATTGTAATGTGATGCACAGGACTCAACACACAACACAGAGTTTTGGCTGATGTTTATTGATAGGAGAAGGTGTGAGTTAGCGGGGCTGGACCAAAACAATAATGAATAATTTACAGTGTAAAATTAAAAACCTTTTAAGTTCAATGTCAAAATCCTGATTTGTTCTGGTTGGCTAACAGTGAAATGTTGAGTTGGCTATTTAAAAAGGGTATATTTGGTTTGTAAAGCTTTCTAGAAAGGCATAAACATGGAGAGAAAGTACACTGTATCCTGAGTTAGGATATGTTCATATATATGAACATATATGCTATATATGCTCATATGGGCTGGGCAAATTTGTGTATGACTCTTACATTTTACATTTATTCATTTAGCAGACGCTTTTATCCAAAGCGACTTACATTACATTACCAGTGTTACAGTCACTGGAGGCAAGGTGGGTTAAGTGTCTTGCCCAAGGACACAACGACAGTATGAACTGTGGGGCGAGCGGGAATCGATCCTACTACCTTCCGGTTGGAGGACGGCCACTCTACCACTGAGCTACTGCCTCTTAAATAAAATATTAATTTATTCATTCAGTCATTCGTTATTTCATTACACAATACAGCCAGTAATGCTTTCAACAAAGTCATCTTATGTTAGGGTGTAAGTCTAGCCCAGTGTGTGTTGTCTTGTGTCCCTAGTCTTTGTCTCCCTCGTGTGGTTATGTTGTTTTTAGGTGTGGCTGGTGGGAGTGGTCGGCAGGCAGGTGCAGCTGTTTCTCATCTTTCATCAATCACAATATAAAGATTCTAAGCATTCCTCCACTCATTGCCAGATTGTTCCATCTACTCAGTGGTAGAACCCTACGGCCTAGCATTTTGATCTTGTGAAGCCTTTTGCCTTAAAGTATCTAATTTGTTTTTGTGCTTTCCCCCCAGTATTCTCTGCCTGCCTACGAGCCCCTTTGCCAGGACTACGCCACGCTTCTACCACGCCAAGTCATTAACCTTATCTGTTGTACAATAAACCCATCTTCTAAACCTCACCAACTTCTGTGTCTGCTTTGGGTTCCTGCCTCCGGCTCCCTAACAGAACAATCTGGTCAGAAATGGTCCCCGCGGACTCCGAAACCAATCTCAAGGCCCTTGCTCATCAGGGGAAAACCATTGGACGCCATGAACAAGGACTGAAGTCATGAAGGCTATCAGAAGTCTTTCCGCTCATGTTGCTGGATTTGGTACTCAGCTCACTCATGTCATGACCCAGCTTTCTACAGCCACCACAAACTCCTGCACCACCAGCTTTTTAGTTCAAAATCAGTGAGTCAGCAACCCGCACAACTACTGTCCCCACGTGAGCCCTTCATCCCAACCCCACAACCCTATTCTGGTGATTTGGGCTCTTGTGAGGGGTTCTTGTTAAAATGTGAGCTTGTTTTTGAACTGCAGCCATTAACGCATAGCTCCGAAAAAGACTGTATTGCTTATGTAATAGGATTACTTATGGGAGAAGCTTTGGAGTTTGCTACTGCAGTTTGGAAAAATAATTCTCCCATATGCCAATCTTACATACTTTTTACTACTGAAATGAAGCGCATTTTTGATCACCCCACTCAGAATAAAGAAACGAGTGGGATCAAGTTGCTCTTCAGGGAGCATTTTTCTTCATGGCGGAAACCTCAAGGATGAATTGGCAGCCAGAGACGAATGCCCTGATTTGGATTCTCTAATATCTTTGTCTATACGGCTTGACAATCGACTGAAAGCCAGACATTATGAGAAAGTTTAGCCAACTCACGCAGCAGCAGTGATCTTCACCAATATACTTACCTAAGACCAGAACCAGAGTTAAGAACGTCAGCGGAACGTCAGTGCTGCATGAAGTCCCACCTGTACTTCTAAGGGTGGAGCATCAGACCATTCCCGGAACCACTGTCACCTACAGCTAAAAAGATGGGACTCATCAGAAGGAAAGGGGTGGCTGATGAGTCCCACCACGTCCACCGTGAAATCCCATCCTCGTCGCCTTCAGCTCCAGTCAATTATTGTGTCTATGGTTGAGTCCTTTTCAGTTATCACCCTTATTGACTGATAATAATTTCATAGACTGATAATAATTTCATAGATGCAGACCTAGTTAAACATGCTGATATTGCCATCATTCCCGTTGAAAAACCAAAACCGGTTAGGGCAATAGACGGCCGACTCATTGCTAATGTCACACATTTCACACTGCCCCTGACCCTTAACCTTTCGGGCAACCACAGCGAGACCATCAAATTATTTGTTTTTCCCTCTCCAACATCACCTGTGATCCTGGGTATCCCCTGGTCAGTACACAACTCGCAGTTCAATTGGTCCGCTGGTGCTCTCACGTGGAGCCCTTTTTGTCATGCAACCTGTCTTCGTTCTGCTCAGTCCTCTGTTCAGGTTAGTGCTCCTATTTCTGAACCACTTTAACTTTTGTATCTCCGCTCGGCACCCACACTCAATTCACGCCAAGCACGCAAGACCCTGTTCTCAGGAAGGTCTAATTTTAAAATCACCCACCGTCCTGGTTCCAAGAATGCCAAGACTGATGCTCTATCTTGGCCCTTCACTCCAGATTCAGCTGCCTCCAGTCCAGAACCCATCCCCAACCGTCCCGGTTCCAAGAATACAAAGCCTGATGCTCTATCCCAGCCCTTCACTCCCTTCAGCTGCCTCCAGTCCAGAACCCATCATTACCCCACCTTGTATCATGGTGGCGGCTCACTGGGAGATTGAGGAGGTAGTCACAGAGGCCTTGCGTTTAGAGCCGGCCCCAGACAACTGACCCGTTAACAGACTTTTTGTTCTGACACCTGTCCGTTCTCAAGTCCTCCAGTGGGGTCACTCCTCAAAGCTCTTATGTCATCCAGGAATCCATTACACCAGAACCTTCATTTCTCAGAAATTCTGGTGGCCCGCTCTGGCTAAGGATGTTCGGATTTTGTCTCTGCCTGCAACATGTGTGCTCGCTGCAAATCCTCCCACACACCTCCTGTAGGATTGTTGCATCCTCTTCCTGTGCCCTCTCGCACCCTGGTTCCACATTGCTGTTGACTTTGTTACCGGGTTACACCCTTCAGAAGGTAATACTGTGATCTTGACTTCTGTTGACCGCTTCTCTAAAGCTGTTCACTTTGTCCCTTTTACCCAAACTTCCTTCAGCTCTAGAGACCGCCGACATCCTGGTCCAACAGGTCTTTCGGGATTCCATCGGACATAGTGTCAGATCAGGCGCCCCAATTCTTCTCTCAGAATTGGAAAGCATTCTGTCAAGCCCTGGGAGCCTTAGCCAGCCTTTCCTCTGGATTCTATTCCATGGCCAAACGGAGCGAGACAACCAGAGTCTGGAGACTGCCCTCTGTTGTGTGACAGCCTGCCATCCTTCGCTCTGGTCCACCTTCCTTCCATGTGTTGAGTATCCCCACAACTCCATGATCCGCTCAGCTACCGGTATGTCCCTCTTCATGGCTTCCTTGGGTTTCCAGCCACCCTTATTTCCTACACAGGAAGAACAGGTGGCAGTTCCATCAGTCCAGTTTTACCTTCGTCCGTTCCCGTAGCACATGGCGTACGGTCCATCCTACTCTAGTTCTCTCACTAGTTATTTTTATGATGCTGATAAGAAAAGTGTCTTATTTTGAGTCTTTTAATTAATTGAATGTGTCAAGCCCGGGAGCCACTCTAGGGCTTGACACATTCAGCAAATAATGTCAAAGCAGTACATCAAATTGATCAGCTGAGACTCAGCTACAAGCACATATAAGCCATTTTTCTCCAAATACAGACCAAACAGCAAGCAAACAAAAACAGGTGGTGCCAAAATATGCCAAATTCTGCCCTATTCTTTAGAATGGAGACTCAGCCTGACCATTTCATTAAAAAAATCTTAATAGTTTTGGTTTGTTTCACATTAGAACAATTATATTTGGTGCAGGTAAATGTTGATGTGGCTGTAATTTAAAATAGTATTTGAGCTGCAACTGCCTTCATCTAAAGGGATATTAATCCAAATATATATATATATATATATATATATTATTATTATTATTTTTTAGGCGGAAATGTTTTTGGGGTTATTTTGCTGTTTTCCATCTTGATTTATTTTGAAACTGTAACATGCACATTCAAAATGTCCAGAATTATTGAAATACACCTTGTAGTTGCAGAGATATAGTCAATTTTCTGTGGACATGTCCTTTTTTCGAACAGACACACCAAAAAACAGGCTCGGGTTTAAAGGGTTAAAGTTTGTAACTGCCCCTGTAACATTTTCCTGTAAGCATTTAGTCAGGGCCCTGATGACCATTGACCTTCTGAACTGTTAAGGTTTTGGAAATGCTTACAGAGCTATCAAAAGGACACATGTTTTCTAAATTTCACTTCTGTTCAGAAGGGTAGGTAGATTAGCAGGTACCACACACAGGAGTGACGAAAACGTGCCGTTCAGCCAAATGACAGGAAAAAAAGGATAAGAAGCACATCTCTGAAAGACAACTCCCAAGGGAAAGCAGAAAAGGGAAGGGCTGGGAGTGTAGCATAGAGTAATATAAAAGTTAGTGCTGATGGCAGGAGATGCACTCTGGTGAATGTTCTGTCGATCATGTACTCTACATGTGATTTGTTGTTAGCGCTGTGTTTTCAGAGTTCAGCAGATCACTTTCAGACCTGTGTAATAGGCTTTACAGTATATGCTGTAACTTAACAATGACAGAATGTAATGGCTCTATGATTTTTCACATCATTGGTCCAATAGTGCGTATTTGACCATTTTAATTGGAAATTACTTTGTACGCTAATGTTTGTCCATCAGGGAACAGTGGATTATATTTATCCTTTTATATTAATCATTGTCTTATTTTTAGAAAACTTTCCAGACCATAAATCCTGTGCCATTGAACAAGAAGACTGGTTTTGGAAATACAGGTAAAACAAAATTATGAATAAAAGTGAGACTATAATCACAATTACTTTCTTTATTCAAGGGTTTTCATCTTCATTCTGATGGTGACATTGAAGCCAGTGTTAAATTCCTTAAAGACATTAGTGTGACTAGCTGTCTTTGCTTGGCAAAAATGGTTGTGTTTTTTGTTTTTGGAAAATGTTGGCCTTTTTGAAGATGAACTGCATGAATCCTACATTTACAGTATTTCTTTATCTCTCTGTATCTCTGTGTAACCAGATCCATGGCAAATTGTTAGCCCACTGGACTGATGAAGCAACGGCCCTCCTCCGAGGCACCAGTGTTCAGACTCCAGAAGTTAGATGACATAACTGAGGTCATGTTTAACCTATTGTATTTAAGATAAAATAAAATAAAAATATATATTTATTTATTATTTTATAAAGAGAATGTCAAGCCTCAGACCGCTCACAGCTCAGTCCCAAAAGATATTGACAGAACTGTGGAAGTGATTGGTGTTCGATCAACATCATTTTCCATCAGTTCTAATCTTTCTGTTTTCTGTCTTTTTCACAGTGACTACAGAAAGGCAGCTGAATGAGCCCCACAGCAGTAGTAGAGTAGAGTTTCCTCCAGCTCTGCAGACAGGTGACAACAACAGCAATCTGTGGCTGCAAGACAATTTGCACTTTTCTGCAGCGGTTAGCAGTAGACATCAGTTGTGGAAGTTTTGTGAGTAAAAGGCTGAATGCCACATTCATGACAGATCATTTCTATTACATCTTCCTTACCCATTATGGGTTGTCGGGGGCCTTTCTTAGCAGCTTTGGGGCTGATGAGGACAGTGGCCAGTTACATAGTTGTAGAGCTGCTAGGTTCAGGAAAATTTGTCTTTACTGAGATAATTAGATCTCTTTTGGCTTTGTCTATATGCCTCCTATTTTCTTCCAATAAGCTGTTTATTGAGTTCTGAACCTGTTAGTGTTTTCATTCTTTTTTTTTTTAGATCTCTATTATAATTCAGACAACTTGTTTTTTTTTATCCTGCTCTGTTTAGAACAGCAAGATTTCTAATTATCAATGTACGCCAATTGGTTACATGTCTATCTTTATTTGTTTTTGGCAGATTTTTTTTAATACTATAAGACAAATTTAGGCCAAAATTGGGACTACATTATCTTACCTCCCTGAAATTACTTTTTGCAGATATATATAAATATAAAAACAGAGCACTCAAAATATAAAATGTAAAAATTAAATATGTAAAATATAGGTCAATAAGATATAAATGAATAAGGTGCTTAAACAGTACATTAAGTTAAATTGTTTATTAAAGTCCAGGTTAAGAACCAGAGTTGACCAGGACTATGTTTATAATACCAAAACTAAGCAAACTATGACTTATTACAATGTTGTTATGTTTTTTTTAAGTCTTTATGAAAACTATATTTTGTTTTTTTTGTGTGTGTGTTAATAAATATATAATTTTTATTATACACATACAATTTAAAGTCAAGTAGGTTTATTAGGAGACTATTGAAATGCAAAAACGTGACTGCAGTTATGCTTCAAGTTACATGAAAAACTATAACAAACATATTTCCTTGATGGATTTTTATTTTCCATAATTATTTTATTTTGAAGATTTCCATGTATTTCCTGTACTGAGTCTGGAGGTGGCCTCCGAGTGGAGCCTGCAACGGAAGTGTCCTGACGCTGAAGGTCTGCAGCCAGGCTCTCTTGGAATTCCTTCACAGAACCCAGTAGGAAGAGCTCTTAACTCACAGATCTACAGACGATGAACACAGAGTACACACATATGACATGAGACTCAACAGCCTTAAACTGGATCTCTTGGTTACTGTAAAACAACAATTAGAGCAGCATCAATTCTCAAAATAAAAACATCACAATAAAACACACTTAGTGAATAAAGTGAAACCCTAAGTTTATCACTGTCAATCACTCATACTTGGATGTTACCTTGTTTATCCTTCTGTTTGCAGGCCTTTATGTTAAAGCAGGAGTTTGTAACTTTTCGAAATCAGTAAAATTGTTTAAAATGATTAAAACTGACCATCTGGCCTGATGCTATGATCTAAAGTTGATACACTGATATAATTATTTTCATTATAATCATTTATTTTATTATTTTTAAGTCCCTCCCCTTAGTTCTGCAGGGATTGGAAGATTTCACAGGCGCTGACCACACGGACCAATCACAGGCGAGCTGTAGGGATGTCAGCTGTCAATCAAGGAGCTGCTCCTACGTCCCTCACTCACGCACACGGACGCTGGCCTATCAACTTTTCCAATAAGCCTGTGGTCATTAAAGTAAAGTTCAGATGTTGAAAAACTGACTCTGGATCTGCATAAATGCTCCAATTACAGTACATCTCTAATGAACTCTTGTGAGACAAGTGCAGGTTGCCCGCTTTTATTCTGCAGTGCTGCAACTTGTTGTGCACTTGTTTCCAACCTGAGGTTCTTTTGGATCACCAATTGTACCACAGAGAGCGATGCCAAAGCAGTTTACAAAGGTTTATTAAAACAAAGTTAAAAATTGTGGATAAAAAAGGTTAAAAAATCTTAAATAAATAGTTAATAAAAAAACAAGTTATTCTTAAAAAGATAAACTGCCGAGGAAGACAGTCTATTAAAAAAAAAAAAAGCACCGTTTGTTAAAAGAGAAATGGAATTCCTCTTGCCCATTAGGCCAGGTAAGAGACGTCATAGCAGGCAGGCCTGCGTTTACAGGTGGGCCATGCAACGCCCAAGCGCCCTCTCGCGTCCAAACGTGGAGTGAGCGGTCCAGTGCCCAGGATCCAACCCTCAGCCTGCGTTGCCCCTGCGACCCCGGTTGTCCTCCCAATCCGGTCACTCCGCTACAGAGACAAGCTAAAAAAGACACACACACACACACCAAAACTCCAAATCAACTAACCACACTAAATAAATATAAAAATCACACAGCAAGGGTTAGGCGGGACACATCCCTTTACTTATCAGTTCTGTAGCGTTGTACACGGTCTCTTCCTTCTGACCTCAGGTCTGCAGCGGCACAGCATGGCAGGGCATCCCTCTACTGGTCTCGACTCGGCCCACTCTTCTCCCGTAGTGATGAGGCTGATCTTCTCTCCGTTTCGTCTCTATAATTTTTTTTTGAAATTAAATGATTAATAACAGTAACTTGTAAAGCAAAATTAGTAAACTACAGTACAACTACAACTTCTAATATACCATAACTAGTAAAATGTATGAAAATAGATCTGAGAAATATACACATGTACTGTAGGTGTTTGGTTGCACAAGCTTTATCTGTTCTTATCCAAATGGTATAGTTAGTAGTTTTTTAGAGTGTGGGACCTCTCATAAAGCACAGCACACAGTCATCACTTTTATTACTATCTATTACTTGCTTTGATTAGCGCATTTGCGTTGACTATGTTTAGCCCTGCCTCTCCCTCCTCTACTGGGTAAAGTTTCAGGATGAACACGTATTTCTCCCACACGGCTGTCTCTGGAAGCTGCATTATTCCCAACCTCCCTGTCACTACCGCGGCCACGGCGAGAACCCCCGCCCCGGCTTCTATCACCTGTGCTAAAGGTAAAGCTGCAGGTGCTACGCGCTCACGGCTTCCCTTCCCAACCTCTCCGTCACTACCACGGCCAGAGCGACTAGTTTTCCTCCCGTTTCTTTCACTGCTGTTGGGCATTTATAGAATAAAAATACAATGTTGTAATGTTGTAAAGCTATTTAATTTAATAAAAATGTAATTTGAACCAAGTGAGCTAGTCTTTTGAATGGCTCTTTGAAAGGAACTGATCCACAAGATCTGGCTCCCTTTTAAGAGCCATAAATCCCATCTCTATAGTGGAGCAAGTGAAATACTAGATTATCAAGTGCACACCATAAGTTGCACCAAACATTTTGAGGCTAAAATTGAGTAACCTTGAGTCCTCGATACATTGCTGCGCCATTTGAGAGCAACACAAAACTGTGCTTAAGTTATATGTCAGTCATTCAAAAAAGTCAAAAAGTCCTTTGAAAAAAGTCCTCATGTTTGGTTAATCTGGAATACAACATATTCTTTGTCCTACATTTACTAAGAACTAGAATTGTATAATTCTTCCAAAATAATTGTATGACATTTTAGAACTAGCACGGTAACAAGAACAATCTGCTGGACCAAACAGTATTATTATTATTCTCAAACGTAGTTCTTATTTTAGATCAAAATTTGAGAGCCCTGACATAGCCTCACGTATAATGAGCCTCATGTAGCCTCACGTATAGTGAGCCTCATGTAGCCTCACGTATAGTGAGCCTCATGTAGACTCACGTATAGTGAGCCTCATGTAGCCTCACGTATAATGAGCCTCATGTAGACTCACGTGCTTGCTTCATTTTCAAAGCCTGGGACGTGCACGCGCTCGGGCTATTGTTGCCTGGGCTCTCTCTGGCCAAGTGCCCCTCCGAGAACAAATTAATAACATTAGTTTTGATTGTTTTCAATCAAAACTAATTTTGATTGCTCCCCCTCTCTCACAGCCTCTGCCCGGTGCAGCCTTCGTGCCAAGGAAGAGGAGTTTTTCTCGTATTGCCTCACACACCAAAAGTAGCTCGTAGGAAGCAGCCTGATGCAAACCCAATCGGCGGAATTTTCGGCGCTTTTCCTTTTGCATCACAAACCAAACTGGCAACAGCAATAAATCTGTGCACGTTTTTGCACACCTTGCGCTGGATTGACTAGACAGGAGTGACATCACATGGATGCTCACCATAACATTTAACACTTAGAAAAAAGAACATCAGTGTGAGAAAGAAACAGCAAAAACATGCACATGAGCAAACAAACAAAAGGTAGAAAAAATCTGCAAATCCAGACCACTGTAAGAGAGAAAATTGTCTAATGGATCGGGAGGAAGCCAGGATTATAACAACGAGGAGAGCGAGCGCCACAGATGGATTAAGGAGACAATCAAGATCCCGAGGTCAATGAACAGGGACAAGAGCAACACCACGTGACCAGAGGAAAACTACAGAAGGGTGGTCAAACAGACAGAAGAGGCGCTCTTCATCTCCAAACTCCTCATAATGGTCAACGTCCATCCTGTTGACGATAAAATTGTCACTGATAACAGCTGCTGCTTGGACCTAAGGTTCTGGTACACTGGAACAGCATTTCTTTTTTCTCTTTTTTTTTTTATGATCTAAGATAAATTTTTTTATGGACGCCACGCGTCTATAGGATTTTTGGGGAGAACAAAGAAATTTAACTCCCATTCAGACTGCTTTGACCTTTCTCAAGACATTACTTTTAAAGTATTTTTTATACTGATCACCACTGCATCCGTCTAAAAAAATCCAAAGGTAAAGGAGCCTGTAACAGTTATAATAGCCCGTATATCCGGCCTGTTTTGCCCCTTCAAATACCAAATCCGCTTGTACCGGATAAAAATGAGCAACCCCGACAGTCCTCCTATGTCTACGCCCTGGTTCACAAAGCACTGCAAATCAGTACTCTGGTTCTGCAACATGTCCCCCATCTTTTTTTTTGTCATTCCATTCAAAATAGGGAAAATAGGTATTTCCACAGCCATCCTACAGCGAGTTGGGCGCTGGTTCTTCCTTTACAACCTACATCCGCCCTGTCTCTGCCTCCATCCTGGCGGCCCATCGTGCCTTTAGTGATATTCAAGGTGTGTATCACAGCAGATAACTGGTGGTGGTCGTAGCGCTCATCGTCGCTAGCAACTGTACTGCACGCTACTCCACCATGTAACTGCGGATCACATAATCACGACGGACCGCTACCGCCCGCATCCCTCTCATTCTGTTTCAGCACGCTACCCTGCTCAGCCCATGGATCATAGCAATGCGTGTGCTTCATGACTCCGCCCCTTTGACAATTTTGTCAGCTCTCACTCCGCCGAATCCACATTTGGCTCCCTCACTGATCAACCTGCCCATTCTCCCAGTCAAATGCTGCACAGCAACAACGCACGGTACCCTGTTCAGTCTACAACATTTGACGTGAGTATTGCACACTGCTAGACTCGCCAACCATAGTCATAAACAATGCAGGATAATACATCAGCTGACTATCACGTCAGCCCTACGGAACAATCTGCCTCTTTCTCTCATTCTCAACGTAAGCTATATAGCACAGCCTGCTGACAGCCTCTAGGAACGTGTGCGCTACCCAGCTTACTATGGCGTTAGCCCTCACTCCACTGACTTCACATCAGCCCTCACAGAACAATCTGACTTTCAGTCTTAAGCCCACTGACATAGCCTGCTGACTATTGTGCCAGCCCTCACTTCACTGACTAGCGCGTCATCCCTCACTGAGCTACCTGTAGCCACTTGTCTCACTGGCCTTACACTCCAGCACTCATACAGGGGCATCTCGTCATGTCCTTTTTTGGGTGGAAGACTAGTGTTGTGGGATGTGTCTCCAGTGTGTTTAGTTAGGAAAGCTCAGGGTGTGTGTGAATGACAGTGAGCGCATGCGCGGATCGAGAGAGGGTGCGCTCTCCCTTCCCTAGGAGAGTTCCCGCGGAGCAGCGGAGAAGTGTGTGTGAGAGGAAGGCGGTGACCAGTGTGCAGCTAGAAGTGTGTTGTATTCATGTGCAGCCAGCAAAACAAATAAAGCAGCAGAAACGGCGACAAGTCGGCTCATTGTTCTTATATGCCACCATCACACTAAACAGCGTGAAGTTTAGGGAGTTAACCCCGGGAGAAGAACTTCCGGCCCTGGAGAAGACGGATCTCCCCTGTATCTCCCAACCACGGTTAAGAGACAGAAACAGGAAAGGTTAACACTAGCAAACATCACTCCGCTCTTCTCCCGTCACGCATCGCATGTTGCCTCTCCCGCCGGAGTCTAAGCGGGAGCGACTTACATTTACATTTACATTTATTCATTTAGCTGACGCTTTTATCCAAAGCGACTTACATGGTTCTAATGTATATATGTATGTCTAATGTATCACCAGTGTTACAGTCACTGGAGGCAAGGTGGGTTAAGTGTCTTGCCCAAGGACACAACGACAGTATGAACTGTGGGGAGAGTGGGAATCGAACCGCCTACCTTCCGGTTGAGAGACGACCGCTCTACCCACTGAGCTTCTCCCGCCCGACTTAGTCTAAGTTTTCGCAGTATAAATACTTGTCACACCAAAGAACTATAAGGAGAGGAGTACTTCCTTCGTGCGTAAGAAGTGCGAATAACGCCCAAATATTGCCCAAAAACTAATACATAAAGACTCCTGTACACTGTCTGACTTGCAGAAACAATACATTTTATTTACAGGTGAATCAAAGCAACATTTTGACCATGGACGTTTATCAAGCAAATGGCAGTGCAGTAAGAAGAAGCCATCTTAAATAGGGAGTGGCTGGGTCATATCCCAGGATTCAATGTTATGTAAAAAAATATTTTTATCTTATTTACAATATCACGTCAACAAAAAGCCAAGATAATACCATAATCCTCTAAATAAATCAACTCATTTCATTTAGAAGATTATGGTATTATCCTAGCCTCACATTGACAGGTTACAGTGTCGTATTTACAGAACTTTAGAAACTTTTTATTTGCCAATGCATAATACCGCTTTCTGTTTTTTTCTATCAATACAAATTGATATGTTCTAAAAAAAACAGTCCTGTTGGTTTTTGTGCTGGTTGTATCTTATGTCTATGACAGGGACTAAGAAAACAGCCGGTTCAGCGCAAGACTCAAGTCAAAATACTCACAATAAACTGTTCATACACATTTACATTTATTGATTTAGCTGACACATTTATCCAAAGCGACTTACATTATTCTAATGTAATTACCAGTGTTACAGCCACTGGAGGCAAGTTAGGTTAAGTGTCTTGCCCAAGGACACAACGACAGTATGAACTGTGGGGAGAGCAGGAATCGAACCACCTACCTTCCGGTTGAAGGACGACCGCTCAACCACTGAGCTACTGCCGCCCCATACACTGTATGATGATGACGTACACCAACTCATATATTATCAGACCTTATCATACTATTATGTCATGTATTTAGAAACTATATGAGATATAGCCTATTTTATAAAGACTTTTAGGACCATTATAATATATGGTTTATAATAAAATATATAATAATAATAATAATAATAATTAAAGCCGCAAGCGGCGATAAAGGCCCTCGCCTCCCTTGAGACATGAGGACACATATATTCGGAGGATTGCATGTCGTGCTTTAAAGCAAATTTGGAGCTGTTTAGATAAAAACCCTTTAGCACAAAGTGTACGATTTAGGTGGTCATGTATTCCACCCAACATAGTAGATTTTAGAAGTTTTGTATTTCTACATTGGAAAAATTTACTTTCATTTTCCATAGAACCAATTATTTTGACTTTTCTAGGGGTCGCCACTGAGTCATTTTCATATTTTTTTGGGGACTTCAAATACATATATTTTTGCGGGCCTGAAGTCTGGGACCAATAAAAATGACTTTTAATTGCACGTTTACTGGGTCAAATTGAAAATCATTTTTCAGAAAAATTATAATAAAAAAAAATATACCAAATTATAATAAAAAAAAATATAACTCGAGCAAAAAAGTCTAGAAAAACGCTTGTCTATTTTACATACATGTGTTTAGCTCATTTTGCCCAAGTTTGGTGTCTGTGGAATGAAGCAGGTATTGTCTGTGTTCTTTTAAAAAGAGGTTTATTTTAAGTCGGTTCACATTTTCAATTCAAAATGGCCGCCTTCCCGTGTGTGATAGGGTGTGGTCCCCATTGGCTTTTTGTTCATAAGCCCATGGTGGATGTGTGTACCAAGTTTCATTTTTCTACGTTGGAAAAAGTTACTTTCACTTTCCATAGGCCCAATGTATTTTGATTTTGTAGTCGCCACTGAGTCATTTTTCGTATTTTTTTAGTGACTTCAAATACATAAATTTTTCGCCGAGCTTAAAAATTGGACCAATAAAAATGACTTTTCGTTCATGTTCACTGGGTCAAATTTAGGATCATAGGTCGACAGTAAAAATAAAAAAATAAAAAAAATAATCCGAGCAAAAACAATAGGCCCTCCCGGCCATCACCGGCTCGGGCCTAATAATAATAATAATAATTAAAGCCGCAAGCGGCAATAAAGGCCCTCGCCTCCCTTAAGACCGCGGGGACACATGCACTCGGAGGATTGCATTTACGTGCTTTAAAGCGTAAACTTCACGGTAATGTCAAATAACCGGGCCTGTGCTACTGCTGGGGCCTGCTACACCACCTTGTAATTTAGAGTTAAAGGTCTCCACAATCCCTGGTTTTCCTGGGAGCTGTCTGAACCTTTGAAAATAATAGATTATGCTTGGGCTAAGGCGAGAAAAACAAAGTACTGGCTGGAGATTTTAGATGACTCAGGAATCGCTGCACCCCCCTGTTTAAAAAGGCAAAATGTAAATATTACTTGTCTAAAAGTACAAGGTTACAAGTTCCAAAGGATTCTGAGGAGTTTTCTAAGACTCTAGCCATGGCTCTGGAGGGGCCTCCTCTAAAGGAAGGATCCTGGCAATTGGGAAATGGCATTTATTTCCCAAAGAAATGGCTGCCTCTTCACAGACTTATTACGAGAGTTTACGATATGGCTGTAATAAACTTTTCTGTTTGCCCTGAGGTGTCCTATGGATGAACCAAGTTTCATTTTTCTACGTTGGAAAAAAGTTACTTTCACTTTCCATAGGCCCAATGTATTTTGACTTTTCTAGGGGCCGCCACTGAGTCATTTTTCGTATTTTTTTTCGGGGATTTCAAATACATACATTTTTCGCCGGGCTTGAAGTCTGGGACCAATAAAAATTACTTTTAGCTGTACATTTACTGGGTCAAATTGAGGATCATTTTTTAGGAAAAAATTAATAAAAAAAAATATACCAAATTAAAGCCGCAAGCGGCGATAAAGGCCCTCGCCTCCATTGAGACCGCGGGGACACATGCACTCGGAGGAGTGCATTTCTTGCTTTAAAGCGTAAACTTCACGGTAAAAGGATTCTGAGGAGTTTTCTAAGACTCTAGCCGTGGCTCTGGAGGGGCCTCCTCTAAAGGAAGGATCCTGGCAATTGGGAAATGGCATTTATTTCCCAAAGGTTGCCTCTTCACAGACTCATTACGACCACAGCCACAAATGTATCAAAAAACAAATTGATAACTTTTTTTTGCACACGTATCTAGATGATACTCACCAAATTTGGAGCTGTTTAGATGAAAAGCCTTTAGACACAGGGGTGCAATTTAGGTGGTCACGCATTCCACCCAACGTAGAAGATTTTCTGTTGAGTTTACGGTATGGCTGTAATAAACTTTTCTGTTTGCCCTGAGGTGTCCTATGGATGTACCAAGTTTTGTATTTCTACGTTGGAAAAATTTACTTTCATTTTCCATAGAACCAATGTATTTTGACTTTTCTAGGGTCGCCACTGAGTCATTTTCATATTTTTTTGGGGCCTTCAAATACATAAATTTTTGCCGGGCTTGAAGTCTGGGACCAATAAAAATGACTTTTAGTTGCACGTTTAATGGGTCAAATTGAAAATCATTTTTCAGAAAAATTATAATAAAAAAAAATATACCAAATTATAATAAAAAAATATATAACTCAAGCAAAAACGACAAGAAAAACGCCTGTCTATTTTACACACATGTGTTTAGCTCATTTTGCCCAAGTTTGGTGTCTGTGGAATGAAGCAGCTATTTTCTGTTGTTTTTAAAGAGAGATTGTATTCTAAGTCGGTTCACATCTTCAATTTAAAATGGCTGCCTTCCGTGTGTGATAAGGTGTGGTCCCTTTGGCTTTTTGTTCATAAGCCCATGCTGGATGTGTGTACCAAGTTTCATTTGCCTCACAAACTAAAAATTTCACTTCCCATTGACTTTTTCCACATATTTGGGATGTTGCTATGGCAACACATTTATAGATAGGGGGTGGTTGTCATTGGCTTTTATGCTCGTCATGCCATAAGAGATGTGTGTACCAAATTTCATGTCCCTATGACAAACTAAATTCTTGGGTCCCATTATAAGTTTGTAGGGGCGCTGGAGAGCCATTTCTAAAGATAACCCTTTTATTTACATATTTTTGTGTTCAGGTCATGAATGTGCACAAACGCCTTTTTTGGGTCCGACTCGATCCGAGAAGGCGTTTGAGAGTTAAGAGAGCGTTTTATTTTCACAAAAATGGCCACCTCGTTACAGGCTTACCACACCCATACCCGATAAGATATCAACAACAAAGTCACAACTTTGGTTGGCACACGTGTCTAGATGATACTCACCAAATTTGGGGCCATTTAGATTAAAACACAATGATTTGCATCTTGTTGCGCAAGTGCGATTTTAGTGCCCATGCGTTTCACCCCACATGGCGGACTTCCTGTTGAGTTTAGGGTGTGGCTGTCATTGACTTTTCTGTTTGCCCTGAGGTGTCCTATGGATGAACCAAGTTTCATTTTTCTACGTTGGAAAAAGTTACTTTCACTTTCCATAGGCCCAATGTATTTTGACTTTTCTAGTCGCCACTGAGTCATTTTTCGTTTTTTTCCGGGACTTCAAATACATAAATTTTTGCCGGGCTTGAAGTCTGGGACCAATAAAAATGACTTTTACTTGTTGGTTTACTGGGTCAAATTGAGGATCATTTTGCAGAAAAATTATAATAAAAAATATATACCGAATTATAATAAAAAAATATAACTCGAGCAAAAGTCTAGAAAAACACTTGTCTATTTTACATACATGTGTTTAGCTCATTTTGCCCAAGTTTGGTGTCTGTGGAATGAAGCAGCTATTTTTGTTGTTTTATAAAAAGAGGTGTATTCTAAGTCGGACCAAATTTTCAATTCAAAATGGCGGCCTTCCGTGTGTGATAGGGTGTGGTCCCCATTGGCTTTTGTTCATAAGCCCATGGTGGATCTGTGTACCAAGTTTCATTTGCCTACGACAAACTAAAATTTTCACTTCCCATTGACTTTTACAAATATTTGGAACGTTGCTATGGCAACACATTTATAGATAGGGGTGGTTGTCATTGGCTTTTATGCTCGTCATGACATAAGAGATGTGTGTACCAAATTTCATGTCTCTATGACAAACTAAATTCTTGGGTCCCATTATAAGTTTGTAGGGGCGCTGGAGAGCCATTTCTAAAGATAACCCTTTTATTTACATATTTTTGTGTTCAGGTCATAAATGTGCACAAACGCCTTTTGGGTCCGACTCGATCCGAGAAGGCGTTTGAGAGTTAGAGGCGTTTTATTTTCACAAAAATGGCCACCTCGTTACAGGCTTACCACACCCATACCCGATAAGATATCAACAACAAAGTCACAACTTTGGTTGGCACACGTGTCTAGATGATACTCACCAAATTTGGGGCCATTTAGATTAAAACACAATGATTTGCATCTTGTTGCGCAAGTGCGATTTTAGTGCCCATGCGTTTCACCCCACATGGCGGACTTCCTGTTGAGTTTAGGGTGTGGCTGTCATTGACTTTTCTGTTTGCCCTGAGGTGTCCTATGGATGTACCAAGTTTCATTTTTCTACGTTGGAAAAAAGTTACTTTCACTTTCCATAGGCCCAATGTATTTTGACTTTTCTAGGGGTCGCCACTGAGTCATTTTTCGTTTTTTTTTTTCCGGGGACTTCAAATACATAAATTTTTCGCCGGGCTTGAAGTCTGGGACCAATAAAAATGACTTTTACTTGTTGGTTTACTGGGTCAAATTGAGGATCATTTTGCAGAAAAATTATAATAAAAAAATATATACCAAATTATAATAAAAAAAAATATAACTCGAGCAAAAAAGTCTAGAAAAACACTTGTCTATTTTACATACATGTGTTTAGCTCATTTTGCCCAAGTTTGGTGTCTGTGGAATGAAGCAGCTATTTTTTGTTGTTTTATAAAAAAGAGGTGTATTCTAAGTCGGACCAAATTTTCAATTCAAAATGGCCGCCTTCCCGTGTGTGATAGGGTGTGGTCCCCATTGGCTTTTTTGTTCATAAGCCCATGGTGGATGTGTGTACCAAGTTTCATTTGCCTACAACAAACTAAAAATTTCACTTTCCATTGACTTTTTTCACATTTTTGGGACGTTGCTATGGCAACACATTTATAGATAGGGGTGGTTGTCATTGGCTTTATGCTCGTCATGACATAAGAGATGTGTGTACCAAATTTCATGTCTCTATGACAAACTAAATTCTTGGGTCCCATTATAAGTTTGTAGGGGGCGCTGGAGAGCCATTTCTAAAGATAACCCTTTTATTTACATATTTTTGTGTTCAGGTCATAAATGTGCACAAACGCCTTATTGGGTCCGACTCGATCCGAGAAGGCGTTTGAGAGTTAAGAGACGTTTTATTTTCACAAAAATGGCCACCTCGTTACAGGCTTACCACACCCATACCCGATAAGATATCAACAACAAAGTCACAACTTTGGTTGGCACACGTGTCTAGATGATACTCACCAAATTTGGGGCCATTTAGATTAAAACACAATGATTTGCATCTTGTTGCGCAAAGTGCGATTTTAGTGCCCATGCGTTTCACACATGGCGGACTTCCTGTTGAGTTTAGGGTGTGGCTGTCATTGACTTTTCAGTTTGCCCTGAGGTGTCCTATGGATGTACCAAGTTTCATTTTTCTACGTTGGAAAAAAGTTACTTTCACTTTCCATAGGCCCAATGTATTTTGACTTTTCTAGGGGTCGCCACTGAGTCATTTTTCGTTTTTTTCCGGGGACTTCAAATACATAAATTTTTGCCGGGCTTGAAGTCTGGGACCAATAAAAATGACTTTTACTTGTTGGTTTACTGGGTCAAATTGAGGATCATTTTGCAGAAAAATTATAATAAAAATATATACCAAATTATAATAAAAAATATAACTCGAGCAAAAAGTCTAGAAAAACACTTGTCTATTTTACATACATGTGTTTAGCTCATTTTGCCCAAGTTTGGTGTCTGTGGAATGAAGCAGCTATTTTTTGTTGTTTTATAAAAAGAGTGTATTCTAAGTCGGACCAAATTTTCAATTCAAAATGGCCGCCTTCCGTGTGTGATAGGGTGTGGTCCCCATTGGCTTTTTGTTCATAAGCCCATGGTGGATCTGTGTACCAAGTTTCATTTGCCTACGACAAACTAAAATTTTCACTTCCCATTGAATTTTTCCAAATATTTGGAACGTTGCTATGGCAACACATTTATAGATAGGGGGTGGTTGTCATTGGCTTTTATGCTCGTCATGACATAAGAGATGTGTGTACCAAATTTCATGTCTCTATGACAAACTAAATTCTTGGGTCCCATTATAAGTTTGTAGGGGCGCTGGAGAGCCATTTCTAAAGATAACCCTTTTATTTACATATTTTTGTGTTCAGGTCATAAATGTGCACAAACGCCTTTTTGGGTCCGACTCGATCCGAGAAGGCGTTTGAGAGTTAAGAGACGTTTTATTTTCACAAAAATGGCCACCTCGTTACAGGCTTACCACACCCATACCCGATAAGATATCAACAACAAAGTCACAACTTTGGTTGGCACACGTGTCTAGATGATACTCACCAAATTTGGGGCCATTTAGATTAAAACACAATGATTTGCATCTTGTTGCGCAAGTGCGATTTTAGTGCCCATGCGTTTCACCACATGGCGGACTTCCTGTTTAGTTTAGGGTGTGGCTGTCATTGACTTTTCTGTTTGCCCTGAGGTGTCCTATGGATGTACCAAGTTTCATTTTCTACGTTGGAAAAAGTTACTTTCACTTTCCATAGGCCCAATGTATTTTGATTTTGTAGGTCGCCACTGAGTCATTTTTAGTATTTTTTTGCGACTTTAAATACATCAATTTTTCGGGCTTGAAGGCTGGGACCAATAAAAATGACTTTTCGTTCATGTTCACTGGGTCAAATTTAGGATCATAGGTGGAAAAGAAAAATAAATTAAAGCATAGCGGCGATAAAGGCCCTCGCCTCCCTTGAGACAGCGGGGACACATGCACTCGGAGGAGTGCATTTCGTGCTAAAGCGTAGACTTCACGGTAAAAGGATTCTGAGGAGTTTTCTAAGACTCTAGCCTTGGCTCTGGAGGGCCTCCTCTAAGGATCCTGGCAATTGGGAAATGGCATTTATTTCCCAAAGAAATGGCTGCCTCTTCACAGACTCATTACGACCACAGCCACAAATCTATCAAAAACAAATTGATAATTTTTTTTGGCACACGTGTCTAGATGATACTCACCAAATTTGGAGCTGTTTAGATGAAAAGACTTTAGACACAAGGGGTGCAATTTAGGTGGTCACGCATTCCACCCAACATAGTAGATTTCCTGTTGAGTTTACGATATGGCTGTAATACATTTTTCTGTTTGCCCTGAGGTGTCCTATGGATGTACCAAGTTTAATCTTTCTACGCTGGAAAAAAGTTACTTTCACTTTCCATAGGCCCAATGTATTTTGACTTTTCTAGGGGCCGCCACTGAGTCATTTTTTGTATTTTTTTTTCGGGAACTTCAAATACATAAATTTTTCGCCGGGCTTGAAGTCTGGGACCATTAAAAATAACTTTAAGTTGCACGTTTACTGGGTCAAATTGAGGATCATTTTGCAGAAAAATTATAATAAAAAATATATACCAAATTATAATTAAAAAAAATATAACTTGAGCAAAAAAGTCTAGAAAAACGCTTGTCTTTTTTACATACATGTGTTTAGCTCATTTTGCCCAAGTTTGGTGTCTGTGGAATGAAGCAGCTATTCTCTGTGTTCTTTTAAAAAAGAGGTGTATTTTAAGTCGGTTCTCCTTTTTCAATTCAAAATGGCCGCCTTCCCGTGTGTGATAGGGTGTGGTCCCCATTGGCTTTTTTGTTCATAAGCCCATGCTGGATGTGTGTACCAAGTTTCATTTGCCTACAACAAACTAAAATTTTCACTTCCCATTGACTTTTTCCACATATTTGGGGCGTTGCTATGGCAACACATTTATAGATAGGGGGTGGTTGTCATTGGCTTTTATGCTCGTCATGACATAAGAGATGTGTGTACCAAATTTCATGTCTCTATGACAAACTAAATTCTTGGGTCCCATTATAAGTTTGTAGGGGCGCTGGAGAGCCATTTCTAAAGATAACCCTTTTATTTACATATTTTGTGTTCATGAATGTGCACAAACGCCTTTTTGGGTCCAACTCGATGCGAGAAGGCGTTTGAGAGTTAGAAGGCGTTTATTTTCACAAAAATGGCCACCTCGTTACAGGCTTGCCACACCCATACCCGATAAGATATCAACAACAAAGTCACAACTTTGATTGGCACATGTGTGTGATACTCACCAAATTTGGGGCCATTTAGATTAAAACACAATGATTTGCATCTTTCTGCAGAAGTGCGATTTTAGTGGCTGTTGAGTTTAGGGTGTGGCTGTCATAGACTTTTCTGTTTGCCCTGAGGTGTCCTATGGATGTACCAAGTTTCATTTTTCTACGTTGGAAAAAGTTACTTTCACTTTCCATAGGCCCAATGCATTTTGACTTTTCTAGGGGTCGCCACTGAGTCATTTTTTTGAATTTTTTTTCAGGGACTTCAAATACATAAATTTTTCGCCGAGCTTGAAGTCTGGGACCAATAAAAATGACTTTTAGTGCATGTTCACTGGGTCAAATTTAGGATCATTTGCAGAAAAAGAAGAGAACAAAAAAAAAAAAAAAAAATCCGAGCAAAAACAATAGGCCCTCCCGGTCATCACCGGCTCGGGCCTAATAATCTTCTTCTTCTTCTTCTTATAATTATTATTAGGCCCGAGCCGGTGATGACCGGGAGGGCCTATTGTTTTTGCTCTGATTTTTTTTTTTTTCTCTTTCTTTTTCAGCAAAATGATCCTAAATTTGACAGTGAACATGAAACAAGTCATTTTATTGGTCCCGAACTTCAAGCCCGGCGAAAAATTTATGTATTTAAGAAAATACAAAATTACTCAGTGGCGACTAGAAAAGTCAAAATACATCGGGCCTATGGAAAGTGAAAGTAACTTTATTCCAATGTGAAAATTGAAACTTGGTACATCCATAGGACACCTCAGGGCAAACAGAAAGTCAATGACAGCCACACCTAAACTCAACAGGAAGTCCACCACTAAAATCGCAAAATCTTTAGAAATGGCTCTCCAGCGCCCCTACAAACTTATAATGGGACCCAAGAATTTAGTTTGTCATAGAGACATAAAATTTGGTACACACATCTCTTATGTCATGTGAGCATAAAGCCAATGACAACCACCCCTATCTATAAATGTGTTGCCATAGCAACGTCCCAAAAATGTGGAAAAAGTCAATGGGAAGTGAAATTTTTAGTTTGTTGTAGGCAAATGCAACTTGGTACACACATCCAGTATGGGCTTATGAACAAAAAAGCCAATGGGGACCACACCCTATCACACACGTGAAGGCGGCCATTTTGAATTGAAAATGTGAACCGACTTAAAATACACCTCTTTTTTAAAAGAACACAGAAAATAGCTGCTTCATTCCACAGACACCAAACTTGGGCAAAATGAGCTAAACATATGTATGTAAACTAGACAAGCGCTTTTCTAGACTTTTTTGCTCGAGTTATATTTTTTTTATTATAATTTGGAATATATTTTTTTTATTATAATTTTTCTGAAAAATGATTTTCAATTTGACCCAGTAAACGTGCAACTAAAAGTCATTCCCTTTCGAGGGAACTCAACACTGCGTCGTAAAACGACACTTTGGGGAACGCCCTCAGCGTGACGGCCCTGAAGCATGAATGAAACTTAGACCAATCTTGATTGGTACCATGTCACAGCGTAGTGAGTGCCGGCCTACCCGGAAGTATAAAGGGACGCCGCATCACGCACACGCCAGCTTTTCGCTCTTCAGCAAATGCCCTGGGTGTGAACGAGAGACTTGTTGAGAAACTTTTGAATGAAAAGTATGGCAGAACAGTGTAAGAAGTGTCTGTACCCCTGCCCTCGTTACACTACGGGTAGGGACACGCACTCGTGGTGTCTGATCTGCTTGGGAGCACAGCACGCTTGGTCAGCTCTCGAGGAGCTGGCTGTGTGCACTGAGGGCAGGGTGCTGCGCTCCGCCTGGCCGTGTTTGACCGGGCCGGCCAGGCTCGCGTTCCCGTGGTTGAGGTCCCGTTGCCGCCGGCGCGCGCGGCGGCTGAGATTGTGGGGATCGCAGCTGGGACTGTTTGATGCGATTGGCACAGCTGAGGCTGTTCTCCGTCCTTCATCAGACAGCTCGGATGCATTCCTCCCTGTGCAGGAGCCCGCAAGGCGCTTCTCCGGCAGGGGAGACGGTCTGATGCTTGAGCTGTCCACGTCTGAGGACGTGGACTTGCTCAGCATTAAAAGAGGTGTGCGTGCCCCTGCCCTCGTTACATTATGGGTAGGGACACGCACTCGTGGTGTCTGATCTGCTTGAAAAAATAAATAAATAAAAATAAGTGGTCAGCTCTCGAGGGAGTTGGCTGCGTGCACTGAGAGGCAGATCAAAAGGCGTTCCCCGTGGTTCAGGTCCCGTGGCCACCGAGGCGGCGCGGGGGCTGAGATCGTGGGGATCGCAGCTGGAGCTGTTTGATGCGATTGGGCCAGCTGAGGCTGTTTCCCAATCATCGTCAGACAGCTATGATGCTATTCCCACCTGTGCAGGAGCCCGCGAGGCGGCTTCTCCGGCACAGGGAGAGGATCCAAGGCTAGAGCTGTCCACATCTGAGGATGTGGACGTGCTCAACGTTGAGGCGGGTGACATGGAGGCTCGAGCTGGTCACCTAGTGTGCCCGCGTATGAGGAGCTCATAGAGGTTGTGACTCGTGCGGTGGCCAGATTAGATATTAGCTGGCCACCAGAACGGCAGGAAGCGACAGTAAATAGAAATAAACTGGATGAGCGCTTCCTGCAGCACAGAGTTCGGCCCAAATAGCGGGGTTTGCCATCTTTTTCCGGACTTGCACAACGAGTTGTGTAAGTCCTGGAGTAAGCCACACTCTTCCCGCATTTCTCCCCATGCAGGAGCCCGCGGCCGCTTCTCCTGTGCGAAGGGAGGGGGCGATGCTTGAGCGGTTTACGTCTGAGGATATGGACTTGCTCAGCATTTACAGAGGTGTGTGTAACCCGGCCCTCGTTATATCAGCCGCCGAGGCGGCATTCGTCACCTCACGTGCCCGCTAAAAATATGAGGAGCCCGTTGCCGTTGTGACTCGTGCGAGTAATACAGGGCCAGGTTTAACATTATCTGGCCGTCAAAAGGGGAGGGAGCTACAGTAAATAAAAGTGGCTTTTCCTGCAGCGCAGAGCACGAACTGAGCATTAGAGCTTACACACGGGTTGTGTGGCCTGTTCCATGACCTGCGCAATGAGTTGTGTGGGTCATGGGGCAGGCCACATTTCTCGCCAATGAGATTGGGACTGCGGAGGCATTTTCTCAATCATCAGGGGGTAGCTCTGTGGTCATTCCTTCCAGAGCGGGAGCCCACTAGGTGGCTGCTCCTGCACAGAGAGAGTGTCCGAGGCTTGAGAGGTCTGCATCTGAGGATGTGGACGGCCTCAGCAATGCGGCGCATTCATTAAAGCCTCGGCGCTGCCCACCAGGCCGTGTAGAGTTACATCGACCATGGTGGGCGGGGCAGCAGGGCTGCATACTACAAATGCGGGCACGCCAGGCCGACCTGTTAAAGGACTCGGAGGAGACACATCTGTGGATGTGGCTGAGAGAGTCCCCTCCGGGAGAGGCGGCTGAGGCCGTTTTCTCTGCAGAGCCCCTTGGACACCGGTGTAGTAAGTCCGCCGTCTATGGCGCCGGGCCTAGCGGTTTTCCAGCATACGAGCTGCCTCACAGCCCACCCGGGGGTTTTGGGCGGGCAGCAACGTTGTATGCGCTCGAGGATCGTGTGAGACTTATCCCTGCCGTGCAGCGGTTCAGAAGCGACAACGGTCTTGAAGCAGACCGAGATAGGCCTCGAGAGGCGGTGTCCGTGGTGCGGGACCGCAGTGGTTCGAACGGGCTCGGGTTATGGAACAGGAAGTACACTCCCTGCGGAAAAGGAGGCCATAGGTCGGTTTCCTCCGCCAGAAATGGAGTCGGGTTTCTACAGCCGGTACTTTATAGTTCCAAAGAAGGGAGGTCTGCGTCAATGTTAGATCTAAGGTATTTGAACCGGTCTCTGAGGAGGCTCAGGTTCGAGATGAAAGTAACTAATAATACCTATTACCGTGAATTAAATTCGGTCCGAGGACTGGTTTGTCACGATGGATCTGAAGGACGCATGCTTCCATAAATCCTTCTCACAGGAAGTTCCTGAGGTTCGCTTTTTGGGGGCGAAGTGTTCCAATATCGGGTGCTTCCATTCGGCCTAGGCAGAGCACGGCCTGAGCATCAGAGCCTACACCACGGGTGGCGTGGCCTGTTCCATGACCTGCGCAACGAGTTGTGTGGGTCATGGGGCAGGCCACATTTCTCGCCAATGAGATTGGGACTGCTGAGGCATTTTCTCAATCATCATGGGGGAGCTCTGTGGCCCTGCCTTCCGAAAGTGGATGCGGTCTGGCTCCACTGAGATTCCAGGGCATCCGGAGGTTTTCCCTGAGGGGGAATCCATTCCGGAGTATCAGGGTTACGCACAGATGCTGTCGTTCCCTAGCAATATGGAGGAAACCCTGGTTTCTGTCCCAAGGACCAGTACTGGGAGCAACATGTCGCCGGAAATCCGTTTCGACAGATGCCTCCCTTACGGGCTGGGGCGCGGTCATGGACGGCCGCTTTGCCCAGGGTCTATGGCAGGACCATCATCGCTCCAGACATATAAATTGCCTGGAGATGTTGGCTGTGTTCAGGGCTCTGAGGAGCTTCCTGGTGGACCTGAGGGGCTGTCACGTTCTGGTGCGCTCCGACAATATGTCGGTGGTAGCGTACCTGAACCGTCAGGGGGGTCTGAGGTCTCGCCCTCTGTGCAGATTGGCGCATCAGATCCTCCTGTGGTCCTAGGGGAAGTTATTGTCTGTCAGGGCGATGTACATGCCCGGGGACCAGAATCAGGGAGCAGACACCCTGTCGAGGCAGGGGCTGAGGCCCGGGGAATGGAGACTTCACCCAGAGGTGGTGAGGTCTATATGCGAGAGGTTCGGCCCAGTGGAGGTGGATTTGTTCGCGTCTCGAGAGACGTCCCACTGTCCACTGTGGTTCTCCCTCACGCCTCCAGCCCCGCTGGGGTTGGATGCCATGGTGCAGACGTGGCCGAGGCTGCGTCTGTATGCCTTTCCCCCGGTGGCGCTGCTCCCGGGGAGCTCTGGAGAGGGTCCGGCAGGAAGGGATCAGTCTACTTCTAGTAGCCCCGTACTGGCCGGCCCGAGTAGGTTTCTCAGACATTATAGCACTGCTGGCAGGTCTTCCATGGCAGATCCCTTTGAGGAGGGACCTGCTGTCCCGGGCAGGGGCACAAGACTGCATCCCGGCCGGGCTGTGGGAACTCTGGGTCTGGCCCCTGAGGGGGATCAGTACCTAGAGGTGGGCCTAGCGGCAGGGGTAGTAGAAACCATACGCAGTTCCAGGGCTCTGTCCACGGGAGGTTGTGCGGCTTAAAGTGGAATGTCTTTTCCACTTGGTGCAGGGGCGTGAGGTGGACCCAGCTGACTGCCCAGTGGCCGGTCCTGGAGTTCCTCCAAGAGCGCTTCACTGCGGGCTTACCCGTCCACTCTTACGGTGTACGTGGATGTCATTTTGGCGTTCCACGCTCCGGTAGGTGAGGGGCTTCTGGGAGGCGCCCATTGGTCGTGCGATTCCTCCGTGGCACCCGGAGGATGACGCCTGCACGCGCCCTGGGGTTCCAACTTGGGATCTGTGGTGGGGCTTGAAGGATTGGCTGAGGCCTCCTTGAACCACTCGAGTTGGCGACAGAACAAGTTCTGTCGCTCAAGGTGGCGCTACTTTTGGCTATCACCTCACTTAAAAGGGTTGGAGATCTCCAGGCACTGGCTATAACGCCATCTTGCCTGGGTTTGCCCCTGGTGGGGTTAAGGCCATTTACGGCGAGGCCAGGCTATGTGCCTAAGGTGCCATCTAACGTGGGCACGGCCGACGATTTGCAGGCATTTCATCCTCCACCTCATGTGTCGGCCGAAAGGAGACTTCATCTGCTCTGCCCGTTAGGGCACTGCGAATCTATATACAGAAGTCTTCGTGGAGAAAGTCAGAACGACTGTTGGTGTGTTTGGATCTCCTAGGAAAGGTCGGCCAGCGACCAAGCAGGCGGTCAGTAATTGGATCGTCCAGGCTATTGCCTTGCCTTATCAGGTGCGGATTGCCTTCACCTTTGGCCTTAAGGCGCATTCTACTAGGGGCATGGCCTCTTCTCGGGCCCTTCAGATGGGGTCCGCTTCCAGGAGATCTGCGAGGCAGCCGGCTGGGCTGCCCACACACTTTCATTAGGCTCTACGGTCTATATCTCCCTGCGATGCCTGGAGCTAGGCTGCTCGTCCTAAGTGTGCCTGAGTATCCAGTTTCACACTAGGGCAGGCACGGGTCGTCGTGGCATAGTGGGTATTCGTTCCCAAAGTGTCGTTTCTGACGCAGTGTTGAGTTCCTCGAAGAACGTCTCGGGTTATGCATATAACCCTTGTTCCCTGAGAAGGGAACGAGACACTGCGTCGCTCCGCCACGCCTACCCCGCCTGAGGGCGATTTGCTTCATCGCGAAGGGCTGGCGTGTGCGTGATGCGGCGTCCCTTTATACTTCCGGGTAGGCCGGCACTCACTACGCTGTGACGTGGTACCAATCAAGATTGGTCTAAGTTTCATTCATGCTTCAGGGCCGTCACGCTGAGGCGTTCCCCAAAGTGTCGTTTTACGACGCAGTGTCTCGTTCCCTTCTCAGGGAACAAGGGTTATATGCATAACCCGAGACGTTTTTATTGGTCACAGACTTCAAGCCCGGCAAAAATTTATGTATTTCAAGTCCCCGAAAAAAAAATATGAAAAATGACTCAGTGGCGACCCCTAGAAAAGTCAAAATACATTGGTTCTATGGAAAATGAAAGTAAATTTTTCCAATGTAGAAATACAAAACTTGGTACATCCATAGGACACCTCAGGGCAAACAGAAAAGTTTATTACAGCCATACCGTAAACTCAACAGGAAATCTACTATGTTGGGTGGAATGCGTGACCACCTAAATCGCGCCCCTTGTGCTAAAGGGTTTTCATCTAAACAGCTCCAAATTTGGTGAGTATCATCCAGACACGTGTGCAAAAAAAAGTTATTAATTTGTTTTTTGATACATTTGTGGCTGTGGTTGTAATGAGTCTGTGAAGAGGCAGCCATTTTTTTGGTAAATAAATGCCATTTTCCAATTGCCAGGATCCTTCCTTTAGAGGAGGCCCCTCCAGAGCCACGGCTAGAGTCTTAGAAAACTTCTCAGAATCCTTTCGAACTTGTAACCTTGTACTTTTAGACAAGTTGTATTTGCATTTTGCCTTTTTAAACAGGGGGGTGCAGCGATTCCTGAGTCATCTCAAATCTCCAGCCAGTACTTTGTTTTTCTAGCCTTAGCCCAAGCATAATCTATTATTTCCAAAGGTTCAGACAGCTCCCAGGAAAACCAGGGATTGTGGAGACCTTTAACTCTAAAGTTAGGTTACAAGGTGGTGTAGCAGGCCCAAGCAGTAGCACAGGCCCGGTTATTTGACATTACCGTGAAGTTTACGCTTTAAAGCACGAAATGCAATCCTCCAGTGCATGTGTCCCAGCAGTCTCAAGGGAGGCGAGGGCCTTTATCGCCGCTTGCGGCTTTAATTATTATTATTAGGCCCGAGCCGGTGATGACCGGGAGGGCCTATTGTTTTTGCTCGGATTTTTTTTTTATCTTTATTGTGACCAAATGATCCTAAATTTGACCCAGTGAACATGCACAAAAAGTCATTTTTATTGGTCCCAGACTTCAAGCTCGGCGAAAATGTTATGTTTTGAAGTCGCGAAAAAATAAAATGAAAAATGACTCAGTGGCGACCCTACAAAATCAAAATACATTGGGCCTATGGAAAGTGAAAGTAAGTTTTTTCAACGCAGAAAAATGAAACTTGGTATATCCATAGGACACCTCAGAACAAACAGAAAAGTCAATGACAGTCACACCTAAACTTAACAGGAAGTCCGCCATGTGGGGTGAAACGCGACCACTAAAATCGCACCCCTTGCGCAAAAAGATGCAAATCATTGTGTTTTAATCTAAATGGCCCCAAATTTGGTGAGTATCATCTAGACACATGTGCCAACCAAAGTTGTAACTTTGTTGTTGATATCTTATCGGGTATGGGTGTGGCAAGCCTGTAACGAGGTGGCCATTTTTGTGAAAATAAAACGTCTCTTAACTCTCAAACGCCTTCTCGGATCGAGTTGGAACCAAAAAGGAGTTTGTGCACATTCATGACCTGAACACAAAGATATGTAAATAAAAGGGTTATCTTTAGAAATGGCTCTCCAGCGCACCCTACAAACTTATAATGGGACCCAAGAATTTAGTTTGTCATAGAAACATAAAATTTGGTACACACATCTCTTATGTCATGACGAGCATAAAAGCCAATGACAACCACCCCCTATCTATAAATGTGTTGCCATAGCAACGTCCTAAAAATGTGGAAAAAGTCAATGGGAAGTGAAATTTTTAGTTTGTTGTAGGCAAATGAAACTTGGTACACACATCCACCATGGGCTTATGAACAAAAAAGCCAATCGGGACCACACCCTATCACACACGGGAAGGCGGCCATTTTGAAATGAATATGTGAACCGACTTAAAATACACCTCTTTTTTAAAAGTACACAGACAATAGCTGCTTCATTCCACAGACACCAAACTTGGGCAAAATGAGCTAAACACATGTATGTAAAATAGACAAGCGTTTTTCTAGACTTTTTTGCTCGAGTTATATATTTAGGCCCGAGCCGGTGATGACCGGGAGGGCCTATTGTTTTTGCTCGGATTTTTTTTTTTTTTTTTACATTTCTTGTCGACCTATGATCCTAAATTTGACCCAGTGAACATGCACGAAAAGTCATTTTTATTGGTCCCAGACTTCAAGCTCGGCGAAAAATGTATGTATTTGAAGTAGCCGAAAAAAAATTACGAAAAATGACTCAGTGGCGACCCCTACAAAATCAAAATACATTGGGCCTATGGAAAGTGAAAGTAACTTTTTTCCAACGTAGAAAAATGAAACTTGGTAGATCCATAGCACACCTCAGGGCAAACAGAAAAGTCAATGACAGTCACACCCTAAACTTAACAGGAAGTCCCCCATGTGGGGTGAAACGCGCGGCCACTAAAATCGCACCCCTTGCGCAGAAAGATGCAAATCATTGTGTTTTAATCTAAATGGCCCCAAATTTGGTGAGTATCATCTAGACACGTGTGCCAACCAAAGTTGTGACTTTGTTTATGATATCTTATCGGGTATGGGTGTGGCAAGCCTGTAACGAGGTGGCCATTTTTGTGAAAATAAAACGTCTCTTAACTCTCAAACGCCTTCTCGGATCAAGTTGGACCCAAAAAGGCATTTGTGCACATTTATGACCTGAACACAAAAATATGTAAATAAAAGGGTTATCTTTAGAAATGGCTCTCCAGCGCCCCTACAAACTTATAATGGGACCCAAGAATTTAGTTTGTCATAGAGACATAAAATTTGGTACACACATCTCTTATGTCATGACGAGCATAAAAGCCAATGACAACCACCCCCTATCTATAAATGTGTTGCCATAGCAACGTCCCAAATATTTGGAAAAAGTCAATGGGAAGTGAAAATTTTAGTTTGTCGTAGGCAAATGAAACTTGGTACACACATCCAGCATGGGCTTATGAACAAAAAAGCCAATGGGGACCACACCCTATCACACACGGGAAGGCGGCCATTTTGAATTGAAAATGTGAACCGACTTAAAATACACCTCTTTTTTAAAAGTACACAGAAAAAAGCTGCTTCATTCCACAGACACCAAACTTGGGCAAAATGAGCTAAACACATGTGTGTAAAATAGACAAGTGTTTTTCTAGACTTTTTTGCTCGAGTTATATTTTTTTTTATTATAATTTGGTATATTTTTTTTAATTATAATTTTATTGAAAAATGATTTTCAATTTGACCCAGTAAACGTGTAACTAAACGTCATTTTTATTGGTCCCAGACTTCAAGCCCGGCAAAAATTTATGTATTTGAAGTCCCGAAAAAAATATGAAAAATGACTCAGTGGCGACCCTGACAGTACCCCCTCTATGGGCGCCACCTGGCGGCTATCCGCTTCTCCGGATGGCGAAGAAAAAACTCCCGAATCAGGGAAGGGTCAAGAATGTTTCTCCGGGGCACCCAACAGCGTTCCTCCGGCCCATAACCCTCCCAATCCACTAAAAACTGAAGGCCCCGACCCCAGCGCCTTACATCCATAATCCGCTGTACCGTGTATGCGGGATGATCGTCAATCATCCTGGGAGGAGGCGGGGGAGGACAGGAGGCATCAGGAACTGGACCTGACCGGCTTGATCCTGGAAACGTGGAAGGTAGGGTGAATCGAAGAGACCTAGGAAGCTTCAGTCGAACTGCTGCAGGGTTGATGACCTTCTCTACTTCAAGCGGGCGATGAATCGTGGTGCCAATTTTGTAGCCTCAACCCGCAACGGCAGGTCCCTGGAGGATAGCCAAACCTTCTGTCCCGGTGAGTACCTAGGGGCAGGAGTGCGGTGGCGGTTGGCTTGAACCTGTGACTGGGACGAGGTGCGTACAAGAGCTGAGCGGGCTCGTCTCCAGACCTGATGGCACCGTCTCAAGTGTTCCTGAACCGAAGGAACTGCCAGCTCTTGTTCCTGATCTGAAAATAGAGGTGGTTGATAACCGTAACAACACTGGAAGGGAGACATACCTAGGAGGCGTTCACCAACGTGTTGTGGGCATATTCTACCCAAGGCAGCTGGGCGCTCCAACTTGCAGGATTGGCAGATGATGTGCACCTCAGTGCCACCTCCATCTGTTGATTTGCCCGTTCCGTCTGTCCATTGGTCTGGGGATGGTAACCAGAGGAGAGACTCACCTTGATGTCCAACGCAGTACAAAACGCCTTCCAAACCTGGGAGGTAAACTGTGGACCTCTGTCTGACACAATGTCCCAAGGGATCCCGTGTAGCGGAACAGATGACTCACCAGGAGATCAGCGGTCTCCCGAGCGGACGGCAGCTTGGGTAACGGCACGAAGTGAGCTGCTTTGGAAAAACGATCGACAATCGTCAGCACAACCGTATGTCCGTTAGATGGTGGAAGCCCCGTGACAAAGTCCAATGCCACATGAGACCACGGCCGGCTAGGGATGGGTAGTGGCTGTAACAGTCCTGCTGGGGGTCGATGGAGGGTCTTATTCTGGGAACACACGTGACAGGCCGAAATGTAGTCCTTGGTATCCCTGTCCATGGTGGGCCACCAAAACTTGCTGCGTAGGACAGCCAGGGTGCGACCAATCCCCGGATGGCACGTGAGACGGGTCCCATGGGCCCAGTGCAAAACCTCCGACCTGACAGGATCTGGAACGAACATCGCGTTAGTCGGCCCCGTCCCCGGATCGGGGTGCCGACGCTGGGCAAGCCGGACCCGATCTTCTATTTCCCAGGTGAGGGTAGCCACGATGCGCGACTGGGGCAGGATATGCTCTTCCTCTGGAGATAGCTGCTCCGTGGGAAAGACTCTGGATAACGCATCTGGCTTGATGTTCTTGGACCCTGGGCGATAAGTAAGAACAAAATTAAAACGATCAAAAAATAATGCCCACCTAGCCTGCCGGGAGTTCAGCCGCCTTGCCGTCTGGATGTAGGTCAGATTCTTATGGTCGGACCAGACCACAAACGGCTGAATGGCACCTTCCAGCCAATGACGCCATTCCTCTAATGCCAACTTTACCGCCAGGAGCTCTCTGTTCCCCACATCATAATTCCGCTCGGCTGGAGAGCTTACGAGAGTAGTAGGCGCAGGGTGAAGCTTCTGGTCAGTGGAAGAGCGCTGGGAAAGAACAGCTCCTACTCCCGTCTCCGAGCGTCGACCTCCACCACAAACTGTAACTCAGGATCCGGCTGGATGAGCACAGGGGCCGGCGTAAACCGATGCTTAAGTTCATTAAATGCTCCTTCTGCCTCCGGTGTCCAGACAAAAGGTTGTGCAGTGGAAGTGAGGGCCGTCAAAGGGTTTGCCAGTCTACTGAAGTTACGGATAAATTTCCTGTAAAAATTAGCGAACCCCAAGAATCGCTGAACATCCCTGCGGCTGGACGGGACCGGCCATTCCCGTACCGCCGTGACTTTCTCCGGGTCCATCTGGATCTGCCCCTGAGCGATGATGTAGCCGAGGAAGGTAACTGATGGTGCGTGGAACTCGCACTTCTCGGCCTTCACAAACAGCTTATTCTCCAATAGTCTCTGTAAAACTCCCCGGACATGTCTCTGGTGTTCCTCCAAGTCTTTAGAAAAAATCAAGATATCATCCAAATATACAAAAACAAAACGTCCAATCATGTCTCGTAAGACATCATTAACTAAATTCTGGAATACGCGGGGGCATTCGTGAGTCCAAACGGCATCACCCGATATTCGAAATGTCCTAAGGGTGTGTTAAAAGCGGTCTTCCACTCATCCCCCTCCCTAATACGCACCAAGTGGTAGGCGTTGCGGAGATCGAGTTTTGTGAAAACCATGGATCCACAGAGGGGAGTAAAAACGGAGCTGATCAAGGGAAGTGGGTATTTGTTCTTTATAGTAATCTTGTTCAAACCCCGAAAATCGATACAGGGTCTCAAGGATTTGTCCTTCTTGTCAACAAAAAAGAATCCTGCACCTACCGGAGAGGACGAGGGTTGTATTATCCCAGCTGCCAATGACTCCTGGATGTACTTTTCCATCGCCTCGTTCTCCGGCCTCGAGAGGGTATAGAGACGGCTGCGGGGCAGAGGAGCACCGGGGAGGAGGTCGATGGCGCAGTCGTATGGTCTGTGAGGTGGAAGCGACAAGGCCTGATGCTTACTGAACACCGCCGACAAGTCATGGTAGGTAGACGGAACCGAGGACAGATCTGAAGGTTCAGGTACCGGATTGGACCTAGAAGAAACAGGAGGCAAAGCAGACTGCAGGCAATGTAAATGACAAAAATTACTCCATGACAACACTTTGTATGCGGCCCAGTCTATGTGAGGGTTATGTATTTTCAGCCAGGGTAACCCCAAAACTATTGGAGTGTGCACACAGTCGAAAATGTAAAAACTAATAGTCTCTTTGTGATTACCCGACAGAAGGAAGGTTACGGGAATCGTCTGTTCCCCGATCTGGGTCAAAACCTCTCCGTTTAACGCCTTAACCTCCAAAGGCACCTCCAACGGCAAAGTCCGGATACCCAACATTTTAGCCACCCCACGGTCCAAAAGGCTTTCATCAGCTCGAATCGATCAGTACATCCAAAGTCCGAGTCTGATCAGCTAAAATAATAGTTCCCTCCATTCGCACCCGGCTTGGGAGATGAGCAACGGACTTGGCTCAGCAGTACTTCTCCCATTACTGCCGAGCCCACCCTTTTCCCGGACGGAGGCGGACAGGAAGCACGAAAATGTCCTAACCTCCCACAATAGAGACAACTTCCTGTAGTGGCCGCGCGCTGTCTCTCCTCCTCTGTCAAATGAGTCCGGCCCAATTGCATGGGTTCGGTGCGGCTGGTTGCAGTGGACGACCGGTGGATCTGTAGTAGAACTGGCTGAGCCTCTACCATCGACTGTCTCGTCCACCACCCCGGTCCTCTCGTTGAGGCTGGGAAAGCCCCTGATGTGCGGTGGATCCCGACCATGGATTAGTAGAGGATCCCAGCGACGCCTGTAGGCTGGCCTTCTCCCTCTTACGCTCCCGGAGGCGGTTATCCATCCTAATGGCCCCCTTTATGAGTTCGTTAAGACTAGTGGGTGGCTCCCTTGCCGCCATCTCGTCCTTCAGTTCATCAGAAATCGCATTCAGAAATGCTCCGTGAAGAGCGTCCTCATTCCAACCGCTCTCCACTGCGAGTGAACGAAACTCAATGGCAAATTCAGCCACACTGCGATTCCCCTGTCGAATGGAAAACAGTCTCTTAGTTGCCTCCCCTCCTCGAACTGGGTGATCAAAAATCAATTTCATCTCCGTGATGAATGCGGAGTACGAGAAACACACAGACTCCTGCTTTTCCCAGACAGCAGAGGCCCAGTGTAGCGCATTACCCCTTAGACAACCAATTAAAAAGGCAATCTTTGAACGTTCACTCTGATAAGTCTGTGACTGCTGTTCAAAAACTAATGAGCACTGTGTTAAAAACGCCCGGCAAGAGCCGAGATCTCCACTATATGGTGAAGGCGGCGGTACATATGCTTCTTTGTACACCGGAGGCGGGGCTTCCATAGTCGGCGCGGAGAGGGCTGGAGCGCTGGTAGACGGTGGTGTGTTCAAGGAAGCCAACTTATCACTCAGCACGGATAAGTTGCAGGAAAACTCCTTCATATGGCCCATTAGAGACTGGAGAGTGGCGTCATGCTGCTCCAGAAGCGCGGTCTGAGCAGCGACAGTTTGCGGAAGAGTGTGAGGCTCTGCTGGGTTCATTATGGCCAGATCGTACTGTTATGGACTGGCAGATAACCCAAACGCAGAGACACACGTAAAGTAACAAAAGAGATTTATTTGGACAAAAGGACAACTTAGGAATAGATTCTTCGAGGATAGCGATGTGCAGCAGGACAAGACCGGGACTGGGCTGGAGCGGGACCGATGACAGGACTTGACGGTACAGGAGAAGACAGAGGTGGAGCGGGAACAGGACTGACGGCAGGACTGGAAGGATCTGAGATGAACAAAAGGAACAGATAAGTAATCAGAAATATCACAAGGCATACGAACGCGAGACGTAGTACTAACGGTAGTAAGTGTTACGATCTGGCATCGATGAGCAGGCTGCGGCGCTTCTTAACCTCTGTTGATTATCAACTCGGATCAGCTGGGCTTGCTCCGCCGGCGCTCCCGCACACCTGTTTCCCCTCTGCGAATCAGTAGGGGCGGGGGAGCTAGGTGCGGAAGCCGCGGCCAACTGTGCAGAGTCCTGATCCACCGTGACAGTTTTAATCTAAATGGCCCCAAATTTGGTGAGTATCATCTAGACACGTGTGCCAACCAAAGTTGCAACTTTGTTGTTGATATCTTATCGGGTATGGGTGTAGCAAGCCTGTAACGAGGTGGCCATTTTTGTGAAAATAAAACGTCTCTTAACTCTCAAACGCCTTCTCGGATCGAGTTGGACCCAAAAAGGCGTTTGTGCACATTCATGACCTGAACAAAAAAATATGTAAATAAAAGGGTTATCTTTAGAAATGGCTCTCCAGCGCCCCCTACAAACTTATAATGGACCCAAGAATTTAGTTTGTCATAGAGACATAAAATTTTGTACACACATCTCTTATGTTGTGACGAGCATAAAAGCCAATGACATCCACCCCCTATCTATAAATGTGTTGCCATAGCAACGTCCCAAAAAATGTGAAAAAAGTCAATGGGAAGTGAAATTTTTAGTTTGTTGTAGGCAAATAAAACTTGGTACACACATCCAGCATGGGCTTATGAACAAAAAGCCAATGGGGGCCACACCCTATCACACACGGGAAGGCAGCCATTTTAAATTTAAGATGTGAACCGACTTAGAATACAACCTTTCTTTTAAAAAAACAACAGAAAATAGCTGCTTCATTCCACAGACACCAAACTTGGGCAAAATGAGCTTAACACATGTGTGTAAAATAGACAGGCGTTTTTCTTGTCGTTTTTGCTCGAGTTATATATTTTTTTATGATAATTTGGTATACATTTTTTGTATTATAATTTTTCTGAAAAATGATTTTCAATTTGACCCAGTAAACGTGCAACTAAAAGTCATTTTTATTGGTCACAGACTTCAAGCCCGGCAAAAATTTATGTATTTCAAGTCCCCGAAAAAAAAATATGAAAAATGACTCAGTGGCGACCCCTAGAAAAGTCAAAATACATTGGTTCTATGGAAAATGAAAGTAAATTTTTCCAATGTAGAAATACAAAACTTGGTACATCCATAGGACACCTTAGGGCAAACAGAAAAGTTTATTACAGCCATACCGTAAACTCAACAGAAAATCTACTATGTTGGGTGGAATACATGACTACCTAAATCGTTCACTTTGTGCTAAAGGGTTTTCATCTAAACAGCTCCAAATTTGCTTTAAACCACGACATGCAATCCTCCGAATATATGTGTCCCCGCGGTCTCAAGGAGGCGAGGGCCTTTATCGCCGCTTGCGGCTTTAATTTTTATTATAATTTTTCTGAAAAATGATTTTCAATTTGACCCAGTAAACGTGCAACTAAAAGTCATTTTTATTGGTCCCAGACTTCAAGCCCGCAAAAATTTATGTATTTGAAGTCCCGAAAAAAATATGAAAAATGACTCAGTGGCGACCCTAGAAAAGTCAAAATAATTGGTTCTATGGAAAATGAAAGTAAATTTTTCCAATGTAGAAATACAAAACTTGGTACATCCATAGGACACCTTAGGGCAAACAGAAAAGTTTATTACAGCCATACCGTAAACTCAACAGAAAATCTACTATGTTGGGTGGAATACAAGACCACCTGAATCGTACACTTTGTGCTAAAGGGTTTTCATCTAAACAGCTCCAAATTTGCTTTAAAGCATGACATGCAATCCTCCGAATATATGTGTCCCCGCGGTCTCAAGGGAGGCGAGGGCCTTTATCGCCGCTTGCGGCCTTAATTAGGCCCGAGCCGGTGATGACCGGGAGGGCCTATTGTTTTTGCTCGGATTTTTTTTTTTTTTTTTTTTATCTTTCTTGTCGACCTATGATCCTAAATTTGACCCAGTGAACATGCACGAAAAGTCATTTTTATTGGTCCCAGACTTCAAGCTTGGCGAAAAATTTATGTATTTGAAGTCGCGAAAAAAATTACGAAAAATGACTCAGTGGCGACCCCTACAAAATCAAAATACATTGGGCCTATGGAAAGTGAAAGTAACTTTTTTCCAATGTAGAAAAATGAAACTTGGTACATCCATAGGACACCTCAGGGCAAACAGAAAAGTCAATGACAGGTGAAATGTGGGGTGAAACGCGCGGCCACTAAAATCGCACCCCTTGCGCAGAAAGATGCAAATCATTGTGTTTTAATCTAAATGGCCCCAAATTTGGTGAGTATCATCTAGACACATGTGCCAACCAAAGTTGTGACTTTGTTGTTGATATCTTATCGGGTATGGGTGTGGCAAGCCTGTAACGAGGTGGCAATTTTTGTGAAAATAAAACGTCTCTTAACTCTCAAATGCCTTCTCGGATCGAGTTGGACCCAAAAAGGCGTTTGTGCACATTCATGACCTGAACAAAAAAATATGTACATAAAAGGGTTATCTTTAGAAATGGCTCTCAAGCGCCCCCTACAAACTTATAATGGGACCCAAGAATTTAGTTTGTCATAGAGACATGAAATTTGGTACACACATCTCTTATGTCATGACGAGCATAAAAGCCAATGACAACCACCCCCTATCTATAAATGTGTTGCCATAGCAACGTCCCAAATATTTGGAAAAAGTCAATGGGAAGTGAAAATTTTAGTTTGTCGTAGGCAAATGAAACTTGGTACACACATCCAGCATGGGCTTATGAACAAAAAAGCCAATGGGGACCACACCCTATCACACACGGGAAGGCGGCCATTTTGAATTGAAAATTTGGTCCGACTTAGAATACACCTCTTTTTTAAAAAACAACAAAAAATAGCTGCTTCATTCCACAGACACCAAACTTGGGCAAAATGAGCTAAACACATGTATGTAAAATAGACAAGTGTTTTTCTAGACTTTGCTCGAGTTATATATTTTATTATAATTCGGTATATATTTTTATTATAATTTTTCTGCAAAATGATCCTCAATTTGACCCAGTAAACCAACAACTAAAAGTCATTTTTATTGGTCCCAGACTTCAAGCCCGGCGAAAAATTTATGTATTTGAAGTCCCCGAAAAGAAAATACAAAAAATGACTCAGTGGCGACCCCTAAAAAAGTCAAAATACATTGGGCCTATGGAAAATGAAAGTAAATTTTTCCAATGTAGAAATACAAAACTTGGTACATCCATAGGACACCTCAGGGCAAACAGAAAAGTTTATTACAGCCATACCATAAACTCAACAGGAAATCTACTATGTTGGTTGGAATGCGTGACCACCTAAATCGCACCCCTTGTGTCTAAAGGCTTTTCATCTAAACAGCTCCAAATTTAGCGAGTATCATCTAGACACGTGTGCCAAAAAAGTTATCAATTTGTTTTTTGATACATTTGTGGCTGTGGTCGTAATGAATCTGTGAAGAGGCAGCCATTTCTTTGGGAAATAAATGCCATTTCCTAATTGCCAGGATCCTTCCTTTAGAGGAGGCCCCTCCAGAGCCACGGCTAGAGTCTTAGAAAACTCCTCAGAATCCTTTGGAACTTGTAACCTTGTACTTTTAGACAAGTTATATTTACATTTTGCCTTTTTAAACAGGGGGTGCAGCGATTCCTGAGTCATCTCAAATCTCCAGCCAGTACTTTGTTTTTCTTGCCATAGCCCAAGCATAATCTATTATTTTCAAAGGTTCAGACAGCTCCCAGGAAAACCAGGGATTGTGGAGACCTTTAACTCTAAATTACAAGGTGGTGTAGCAGGCCCCAGCAGTAGCACAGGCCCGGTTATTTGACATTACCGTGACGTTTACGCTTTAAAGCACGAAATGCGATCCTCCGAGTGCATGTGTCCCCGCGGTCTCAAGGGAGGCGAGGGCCTTTATCGCCACTTGCGGCTTTAATTTATTTTTATTTCTTTAATAAATGGAGCCAGCCTCCAAAAGGAATCTTTGATTCATGGCTTGTTTCTCATTAATACAACACTGGTCCAATCTTAAATAACTGTTTTCTTACTGTACTATTGTAGATGTGTTTGCAATAGAATATAATTAAAAATTAACAAATGTTTACCATAAGTAATCTAGTCTTAAATACTGAACATTATAAACTTTCTTTTATTTATTCTAAATAAATCAGCCTAATATATTTAAATGTTTATGACAAACACATCAAAACCTTTGGTCATTATATAAAACATTTATTAAAAAAAAATGGAAATAAGAAATAATATATACACAAAACATAATGTACTATTACCGAGCAGGAATAAAATAATCCTAAAGTGAAGGAGAGGAGAACAGAGAGAGTCTGGTTTATTTCCTGCTGTGACAGGATCTGCATCATTTTAAAAAATTACATTTCACTCACAGCAGGTGAAAATGGACCAATCCATTCACTGTGTCACTGCATCGAACAGATTGATGTGTGGATGCAAAATAATTTCCTTCAACTGAACAGAAACAAGACTGAACTAATCATCTTTGGGCCACAGAAACAAAGAGAAAGTGTCAGCAGTCACCTCGAGTCTCTTTCTCTAAAATCTAAAAAACAGGTTAGAAATCTAGGGGTCATCATGGACTCAGACTTTCCACAGTCACATTAAGTCAATTACATCATCTGCATTTTATCACCTTAAAAACATTTCCAAAGTCAAAGGGATAATGTCTCAACCAGACTTAGAGAAACTTATCCATGCTTTTATCTCCAGCAGGTTAGATTACTGTAACGGCCTGCTCACTGGTCTCTCAAAACGAGGGTTAAGACAGCTGCAGCTTATTCAGAACGCGGCTGCTCGGGTTCTTACCAAAACCAGGAAGTACAACCACATTACGCCAGTTTTAAAATCTCTGCACTGGTTTCCTGTTGCTCAGAGAATAGACTTTACAACAGCACTGCTGGTTTACAAGTCTATTAATGGTTTAGCACCAGAATATATTTCTGACATGCTAGTTACTTATGAACCTCCTCGGACTCTGAGAACATCTGGGACAGGCCTTCTGCTCGTGCCCAGAGTTAGAACTAAACATGGTGAAGCAGCATTTTATTTTTCTTATGTTTCTTAATCTAAATCTTGTGAATTGTCTTTTATTCCTGTAAAGCACTTTGAGTTACCCGGTGTATGAATTGTGCTATATAAATAAAATTGCCTTGCCTTGCCTAAAAACTATACACTGGGTTCCAAATGAAGCAGAACTGTGCTGCTTTCATAGATTAATGTATGTATTTGAAATTTGACAAATTGTTTCGTCCAAGACAGTTACTTCTGCAGAGAAGGGACCAGACTCAAGAGAAGAGCTCATCCTCTGAACATGGAGCTGGAGCTACAGCATGTGTTCTGAGAGCTTCTGAACTTCTCTGGGGGTCTTCTCTTTGGTTGCCCTGTATGAAATGACACATGAAAAAGAGAGAAAAACATTATCTACTCATTAACAAACCACCAGGGTTGTGTTTGTATCTGAATGTAAGAGGCTATGAGGGCTTACTGTAAATGACATGTTAGTTTACAATTACCTTTTTATTTACTTATTTCTCATTAACTTTAAACTTTTCAAATAAAACCTTGAAGAGCGTTTTAACAGTTTGAACAGCTTTAAGATATACTAATTTACATTACAGTTTAAATCTTTATTGCATAGATGTCACTATATCTTAATTATAAAGTACCAAAATAAATAATGATTATTATTTATTTCCAACTATCTTTATTTCAGTTTTCCAAATTTCTTAATTTTTTTTTTTTCTCAAAAACCATATTCAATCTTATTCCATATATTCAATAAAACTCAAATGTGGACTATATCCGTATCAACAGACCTGTCAGAAGGCAAACAGTTTTCATAATTAAGTATCATAAACTTTATTTAACACATTAGTTCAGTGCAGACTGTTTCTGTCACTGACATTTATAACTAAGCATTTTTCAACATTAAAAGGTTTGTTTAATGTAAAGGCTCCCACCAGGTCTGTGGAGCTAGAATTCATCTCTTAAAAAATAAAACACAGAAAAACAAAACCAAAACATTTCTAGCTCCGGAAAGTGAGCAAAGAAAGGGAGGGTGATGTTATCTTGTGTTACTTTGGAACATTCCTCGTGAATCCACTGTCTACAATTATTCATCAAAACAAAACCAGAAAAATACATAATTGTTTCTTTTCTTTTCTTAGGTTCTGGTAACATTGTTTTCTTTTAAATGTGGGCTTATGGCCCAACTATCTTTAAATTTGATTACTCTGCGCAATTCAAATTTAAGACACATATTTAAATTCTTCCCATTACAAAGTGATCATTTTCATTCTTTTACATCATCAACGATCATCTGACGTTATATCGTGTGTGTTTGAAACCACACTGATATTAAGGACCTCTCTTAGTTCTCGGACTAATACACAAAATTGTTTGGCAAAATACCAATCACTACTTTTATTTTAAATCCTGCGTTTAGATCTTTATCTTCTTCAAATCTTTAATTTGAAAATGTAATACAATCTCTGTTCTTTAACAGACTGCTCATTATTTTCTTTAATAATCCACAAGCACATCCAAACTCTGTAGATGTGTGTCTCATTACTTTCCTATTCCTTCTATTCTTCACCTGTCTATCTCATTCTATCTGTTCACCTGTCTCTGTCTTTCTACTCTGTGGTCCACCTCTTCTTCACCTGTCTTTCTCTTCACCTGTCTTTTTAGTCTGTGATTTGTCTTCACTTTCTCACATCCAACTTTTCACTTGCTTTGTCTTTCTGTCTTTACTTCCTTGTTCTGTCTTTGTATCTTTATGTGTGTGTATTGACATGTGTTTATGTATGTGTATTTACATGTGTTTTTATGTGTGTGTATTTACATGTGTGTTTGTGTGTGTGTATTTACATGTGTGTTTATGTGTGTGTATTTACATGTGTGTTTATGTGTGTGTATTTACATGTGTGTTTATGTGTGTGTATTTACATGTGTGTTTATAGGTGTGTATTGACATGTGTGTTTATGTGTGTGTATTTACATGTGTGTTTATGTGTGTGTATTTACATGTATGTTTATTTGTGTGTATTGACAAGTGTGTTTATGTGTGTGTATTTACATGTGTCTTTATGTGTGTGTATTTACATGTGTGTTTATGTGTGTGTATTTACATGTGTGTTTATGTGTGTGTATTGACATGTGTGTTTATGTGTGTGTATTTACATGTGTATTTATGTGTGTGTATTGACATGTGTGTTTATGTGTGTGTATTTACATGTGTCTTTATGTGTGTGTATTGACATGTGTGTTTATGTGTGTGTATTTACATGTGTCTATGTGTGTGTATTTACATGTGTGTTTATGTGTGTGTATTGTAGCGACCAGGACCACAGAGCAGGTCATTGACTGTATCACACTCAGGTCAAACCAGGGTTTACAACATAAACGTCACGCCCTGACAATTTATGCCGTAAAACCCTTCTCCAGGCTCAAAGAAAGTGTTTGCTTTGCCAGCAGACCAGGACTTTAACAACCCATGTTAATGAACAACAGATGGTCGTTGCTTTTCCAAGGAGAAAACTCAGGAAATAATTCTAAATTAACGACTTTTACCCCACTCCATCTCAAAGCAGATCAAAGGCGTTATCTCAGAGCCTCAGACTGGCTGGAGCCAGGACGACAGTTACAGCTCTTTGAAATACGATTTTTGTGTATTGGCCTCAGAAGCAGAGACACTGATGACCGTTGAGGTCAAGGAATCTGAACTTTCTGGATGATACCATACTGCCCTCTAGCGAGAGTATGGATGAACGACACTAAGGATTTAAACTTTTACTTTCAGGAGAAAAGACTTTCCAACTACATTGATATTGTGTTTATGCCATTAAAAGTGTGTCTCTAAATATATGGTAATGTTTTCCCCCACAGGATTTAGAGTCACAACGGAAGAATCGACTCTTTACATCAGTCTTACAAGCTTACAGTTAATAAAATGGTTGAATGAATTTATGTGTGTTACAGCATGCTTAAATGATGCATTCTATCGGTACCAATCTGCAGTATCAAATTTATGTGTATGCTTATGATTGTGCAAAGACTAAATATTCAATGTGACTTTGTGGAAGATAAAGTTATGTGAATTAAAAATTTAGGTGGGATAGGCTTTTCCCAAACCAGGCCGTCCCCCCAAAAGAAGCACGCCCCAAAAACACGCCCCCTCAAGCCGCACAAAACCCCGGTGCGCGCCGGAAATCTCCCTCTTAAGCCTCTCTTGAATCTCTCGAAAACCTCCTCTTGAGCTCTCTTGCGCTATTTTTCCGCCCTCAGGCGATTCTTAGATTTTTCTTAAGCTTTCGGCCAGGTCCGTCTCGGACCTCTACTCTTTAAACTTTCTAGACCCGTTGCCGCCAGGCAACGTGATTTTATTTTTAAAGCTACACATCGCTTATTTTGTAAGAAACCCTCGTGACGTCACTTACACGAGAGGGAAGACATTTTTGTAGTTCTTGTGAAAGACCAAGAACCCCGCTCGAACTAACAGACTCTTTAAGCCAGAGGAACGACTCCAGAGACCTCCTTTTTCCAGTGGTCCAGCGATATTTTTCAAAGACTCTAATCGGTTCTTGCCTAATGCCAACGGCAAGGAAAGAGACTTTTACGGCTTTATACAGTTGACGCCTTCCACGACTCCATATCCCGGCAGCCCGCGTAACCAGCCAGCGGCCAGTCAGTGACGGACATCTTGTGAACGCGGATCCTTTGAATCCCGGACGCCGCTTCAGAACCCGAAGCAAAACTTTGGACCTATGACGGAAGTCCGCGCAACCGGAGCCAGCGAACAAAGTAAGCCGCACTTGACACAGCAGGAGTTTGGCGTTTAAACTGTATCTCATAAGCCCAAGTCAATTCACCTATCTCATTCCTAAACCCCCTTTAATAATCCGGTAATTAAACTCCCCAGCCGAGTTGTAATCAGTCAAAGCATTCATTATTCTCCACAAAGTTCTAGTCAGTAAAGTTTATGGTTTATTGTATTAATCATTATTCCCATTATATGTCAATAATTTACCCTTTGTGTCATTTCCCATCAAATATGTTAACTTTGTATAATCTTTAATAAAACCCCATAAAACGTTAAAGATTTTGATTTGGTGTTTTATGTTATATCAGACATATCCGAAAACAGGTTGAATTCTATTCCTTCAGATTAATTGAGACTTGGTAAATATAATTGGTTTCCCAGAGCCAATCTGGGTAGTGCCCCTCAACGAGACAAAGTTGATAATAAAAATATTAGTTGATAATTTACCCAAATTAATCAATTAATATTTCTTATTACATTATATTACATAGTACACTACACTACAGTTATTTTGGTGCCCCGTGTGAGGCCTGAAAGGACTTATGTTCTGTAACAAACATTAAAAACCCTTCAAATCATTTTATAATTATTCATTAATACCCTTTGAAAAACCCAAATCGCTGTTCCCTGAAAAGCTGTGTTTTTATCCTGGCTATATGTCTGAAGCAATGTATTAATGTGTGTGTGTTGGGCTGTTTTGTTTGTTATTAAGCGCTTGTGAAATTGTTCTCAGAATTTGAAAATCAGCTGGCCTGATATTTCATAAACCCCGAGACGTTGTAATACTGTACGTACATTCCATATGTCCTGCGAATTCCAGGTTGCTAAGTTGTTTTTAGTGTAAGACAAAAACGCTTGGTTAAAAGTTGAAGCCGTGCAAGAGCCGGACTTGAGTTATTGAGATAAATGCATGCTTAAACGCTACAAAGTGTGATTTGAATGGCCTATGACAATTGAGAATTGGCGCGTTATACCGGGATTCAGGAATAAATTGTCCATATCACGTGAATTTAGACAGATTTTCTGGTTGTCGCGTTTGCACCGAAACCTAAGATTAATTTGTCCGTTCTAGAAAGTTAAATCTGTAGGCGCCAAACGGATTTAAACTACTAGACTGGGAGACTTTAGCGCTGCTAAAAATCTCCATGCTAACCAGCTGATCGCTGTGTTGAAACGTTACTGCCTTTGTGCAAAACTTGCTGGCACACAGCGCTGCTCTGTGTAAAAAGCCACGTGCTTGTGTTAAAACGGGACCCGCTGAGGTCTTTGTTTGAAACGTTGTATGCTGCTTGGGGCCTCAGAGGTGTTCTTCCCTTGAGTGAACAACCATCACTGAGGCCAAAAAGGCTAAGCTCACACGCGTCTTCCTGGGGGCGTGCCAGAAACGTCACCCCCGGAACCAGAGACTCACGAGAGCCTCTACTGCCCCCTTGCGGAAAAAGGCGGCAAAACCCAGACTCACCAAGAGTCTCTACCGCCCCTAGCGGAAACTAGAGGCGTAACACCCATAATTCCTTAGAGAAGCTCTGTGCCTCCCCCGGGTGGCCACTCTAAGTAATTACACCCCTGTCCTGAAATTAATGACGCTTAGAGCGTCTTACAACCTAATGAATAGTTTTTAAGCTTTCATTGACCCTGAGATACCTCAGTAATTAGATAGATCCAAGATGGCGGCGCGAGTACATCGCGAGGCTCGGGTTCTCTCCAGTTTCTGCAATTTTGCAGTATTACTCTTGCTTATCTCGGGACTGTTTGTGCAGAACAGTTGTGCCTTTACATCGTACACCCGGAGTGAGCTTTTGGATATTGGTTTGCAATTTTCCGACGGTTTTATGGACATCCTTCCACTCCCTCCTGAAATCACTAGGGCGCCGGTGGCAGCTCATTCTTCGGCCGGGCGGAAGTGCTCGCAGGCGGCGTCGAGCGTAAACAGAGAAGGGGTACACGGGAGGACTTAGAGCTAGGCTAAAGCTAACACCTCACCGGCTCTCTTTACCCAGTATCTTCCTCGCCAATGTACGATCGCTAGTGAACAAAATGGATGAGATTCGACTCAACATGACACACAGCAAAAGACTTCTGAACTGTAACGTCCTTATCTTCACGGAGCGTGGTTAAATAGCGGAATACCAGACTCTGCTATTGAGCTCACGGGACATCACATGCTCGCGGACAGAACAACAGATGGATCCAGTAAGACAAGGGAGGCGGATTGTGTATTTATATTAACAAAGCTTGGTGCACAAACTCCGCTGTTGTTGGGAGCCATTGTTCAGCTAACCTAGAGTTTCTCATGGTTAAATGTAGACCGTTCTATCTCCGCGGGAGTTCACCTCCACCATTATAACTGCAGCTTATATTCCCCCGGACGCTGATGCCAAGCTTGCTATGAAAGAACTTTATGCAGCCATCAGTAAACAACAGACTATTCACCCGAAGCAGCGTTTATTGTTGCGGGTGACTTTAATCACTCCAACTTAAAGACTGTGCTACCCAAATTTCATCAGAATGTTTCCTGTCACACCAGAGGGAACAAAACCCTAGACCATGTCTACACAAACATGGCTGGTGCTTACGTGGCAACACCCCTCCCCCACCTTGGACAATCAGATCACATATCTCTGTTCCTCACTCCCAAATATACACCCCTCATCAACCGTGTGAAGCCATCAGTGAAGACCATCAAGGTGTGGCCTGCAGGGTAGATTTCACACTCCAGGAAAAGTTTCTACACACAGACTGGAGTATGTTTGCTTCCCAAGCCACCAGTGGTGCTCACACAGACATTGACTGCTACACCTCCTCTGTATTGGATTATATTAATACCACCATTGACAGTGTTACAACCCAGAAACAGATCACCACATACCCAAATCAGAAGCCATGGATGAATCAGGAAGTGCGACTCCTGTTGAAGACACGCAATACTGCCTTCAGATCAGGAGACGCACAAGCCTACAGCACATCCAGAGCAAACCTGAAGAGGGGCATCAAAAGGCCAAGCACTGCTACAAGCTGAAGATAGAGGACACTTCTCCAACTCTGACCCTCGCGCATGTGGCAGGGCATCCAGGCCATCAGTGACTACAAACCCACCCACTCCACCCCTGCAGCCACCGATGTCAACTTCCTGAATGAGCTAAATGACTTTTATGCTCGCTTTGAAAGAGACAACAGAGAAACTGCAACCAAGCTCAAACCCTCAGTTGACCACCCCCCATTCACACTCTCATCCACTGATGTCTGCAAGGCACTGAGCCAGATCAGCACACACAAGGCTGCTGGACCAGACAACATCCCTGGTCGTGTTCTCAGGGCATGTGCGGAGCAGCTCGCTGGGGTTTTTACAGACATTTTCAACCTGTCTCTTGCCCAAGCAGCTGTACCAACATGCTTCAAATGCACTTCCATTGTGCCAGTGCCAAAACACTCTAGTCCAAGGTGCCCCAACGACTACCGCCCTGTAGCACTCACACCCATCATCATGAAGTGCTTTGAGCGGCTGATCCTGGAACACCTAAAAGACTCCATACCACCCACATTGGACCCGCATCAGTTTGCTTACACCGCAGCAATAGGAGCACAGAGGATGCAGTTGCTATGGCACTGCACTCTGTGCTCACCCACCTGGACAATAAGAACTCTTATGCACGTATGCTGTTTGTTGACTTCAGCTCAGCATTCAACACTATCATCCCGACCAAGTTAATAGCCAAACTTGAAGACTTGGGCATCAATACCTCACTCTGCAACTGGATTCTGGACTTCCTGACCAACAGACCCCAGAATGTCCGATCTGGATCCACCTGCTCCACATCCATCACACTTAACACTGGTGTACCACAGGGCTGTGTGCTAAGCCCATTTCTCTACTCCCTCTTCACCTCCGACTGCAAGCCTGTGTTTGGATCCAACGCCATCGTCAAGTTTGCAGACGACACTACAGTGATTGGTCTCATCAGCAACAACGATGAGACTGCCTACAGGAAGAGATCCAGCACCTGTCCACATGGTGCAACGAAAATAACCTGCTCCTCAACACCACCAAAGCGAAGGAGCTCATCGTGGACTTCAGGAAAGAGTCTAGAGGCACACCGACACCATCCACATCAATGGAATGGACGCGTCGGCGTGTCTCCAGCTTCAAGTTCCTGGGGACCCACATCTCGGCTGACATGACCTGGACAACCAACACCTCCAGCCTGGTCAAGAAGGCTCACCAGCGCCTCTTCTTCCTGAGGACACTGAGGAAGAACCAGCTCTCCTCGGCCATCCTGGTGAACTTCTACCGCTGCGCGATAGAAAGCATCCTGACGAACTGTGTCACAGTGTGGTATGGGTGCTGCTCTGTCGCGGAGCGCAAGGCATTGCAGCGGGTGGTGAAAACTGCCCAACGCATCACAGGGACTCCACTTCCTGCCATCGAAAACATCCAGAGGAAACGCTGTCTGCGTTAAGGACTCCTCCCACCCAGCCCACAGCCTGTTCTCCCTCCTCCCCTCCGGCAGGCGTTTCAGGAGCCTCCGGACTAGAACCAGCAGACTAAAGAACAGTTTCTTCCCCAGAGCTGTGTCTTTACTGAACTCTAACCCTTGCTGACCCCACACCTCTCACAGACTCCTCTCTCACCCCCCACCATGCCACTCCCCTCACAGACTCTCCTCTCACCCCCACCATCCCACTACCCTCATAGACTCTTCTACCCCCCCACCACCATCCCACCATCCCACTCCCCTCACAGACTCTCCTCTCATCCCCCACCATCCCACCATCCCCTGCACTACTGCACCTTTGCTACCAACTGTTTACATTTCACTGTTTGCACTACCTTAAATCTACTGCATACCTTAAGCTAACATACAATTGTATACACCTACCTGTAAAATTCTGTTCATAGTCAGAGACATCTGTATATCACATGTGTGTGTGTGTGTGTGTGTGCTTGTGTGTGTGTGCGTGGGTGTGTATATGTGTGTGTGTAGGTATGTGTATGTGTGAGTATGTATGTGTGTATGTCAGTGTGTGTGTGTATGTGTGTGTGTGCTTGTGTGTGAGTGCGTGTATGTGAGTGTGTGTGAGTGTGTGTATGCATGTGCATGAGTGAGTGTGTGCATGTGAGTATGTGTGCATGTGAGTGAGTGTGTGTTTGTGTGTGTGAGTGTGCGTGTGAGTATGCGAGCGTATGTGTATGTGTGTATGTGAGTGAGTGTGTGTGTGTATGTGTGTATGTGAGTGTCTGTGTGCATAGCTCTCCCGGTTTAATTCCCCTGTGAGTAAGTGTGTATGGTGTGTGTGTATGTGAGTGTGTGTATGTGTGTGTGTGTGTATGTGTGTGCGTGTGAATGAGTGTGTGTATAGCTCTCCCGGTCTAATTCCCCTGGGTGTATGTGTGTATGTCAGTGTGTGTATGTGTGTATGGTTGTGTGTGTATGTGAGTATGTGAATGTCTGTGTGTACAGCTCTCCCGGTTTAATTCCCCTGCGTGTATGCGTGTATGTGTGTATGGTTGTGTGCGTATGTGTGTATGGTTGTGTGTGTGTGTGTATGTAGTGAGTGAGTGTGTGTGTATGTGTGCGGCGCGATGCGTGTGTATCACATTACATTTAGAGTACATATTCAACTGTAAATGCTGTTTATAGAAAAGAGACACCTGTAATTATATTTATGGCACACACTCACCTCTTATAGTAATAACCATCTGTATATTTATATTCATTGTACATATTACCTGTAAATCCTGTACATCTCCATATCCTGCACGTACGCAACCATTGTATATATCCTGCACTTTACTGCTATTGCACTTCTGGTTAGACCTAAACTGCATTTCGTTGCCTTGTACCTGTACTTGTGTAATGACAATAAAGTTGAATCTAATCTAATCTAATCTAATTAAACTTTATGAGTAATTACCCTCTGTTTTAACCCTACTCAATTTCAAGGACTCTGTTAACTGCACTGCTGTCGGTTAAATGCCTGCTTTATCTGCATACATGCAAACCTCTGCAATATTAATGCTGCTGTTACATGTTGAATGAATGTTTCTGATAACGGTTAAATGCACGATATGTTTTGAGACTGAACTTAACTCATATTGTTGTTCATCACGCCTGTTTTGAGAAGCTTTGTTATTTAACCCATACATTTAATGCAAGACTGCTTATGACTTTTCTCCCTGCATAGGATCTGTTAAATTTGAATGACGCATTAAAAGCTTGTTCACCCAGCTGCATGAGACACCCACTGCTGTTAAAGTTAACAACATAACTTAACCTCGCATGTGCCCTGTCCTAAGCTGTAATATAAGCTGATTACATGCATGATTTTTGAATTGAATTGCCACTGCTGATACCTACTTGAAGTTACTTGATTCACCAACTAACTTCTTTTTAACTGTATTGCAAGAATTCCTCCCTTAATTGATTTAAATTTGACTTAGTCAATTTGGTCCACTTTAATTGAAATTTGGAATTTAATTGAAATTTTTATAATTTCTTTTAAATTAATTTCGATTTTTTTTTTTTTTTAATTTTTTTTTTTTTTTAACTTAGCATCTAGAAACACCGTTTCTGCTTCAGTGAGGAATTCTCTAAATACAGTCTGATTGTCACTTACCTTCTTTTCTGTGCATACTCCACAAGTATCCACTCTATCTTTACAGATAAACCCAATTAGCTGTAAATAACATACTAGCCCAATAGAACCACATCCCTCAACATGTCTGACCAGTCCCCAGACTCGCCCAATTCCATCAGCCCTCTAGACCATTTAGATGAAGTCCTGAGTGAGTTAACAGAGAAATTAAGTCCCCAATACGTAGACGAGATCCGGGACACCAAGCCCGAAGAACTCAGTGCTACGCTAGGCTCCCTGGTTAGCATAGCACTAACCACCACGCCAAAGGACAAAAACCTAGCAACGCTGCTAGGGCAAATGGCTATTGTCATGCGCGCTCAACAGAAACACACAGAGGATCTCTTGAGACGCAGTCATGAGAAAATGCAGAGCCAAAAGCAAGACCTCGCCTCCCTCCAACGCGACAACACAGCGTTGAATCAGGAGCTCCGGTCGACCAAGGAATCCAGGGCTGATTTCGAAAAACAAACCCAAGAACTACAGTCTTTGGTCAAAACCCTCCAAGGGACTGACCCGGACTTTGAGGAGTTACAGACAAAACTCCAGAAAACTGAGGAAACTCTCAGCGAGTTAAAGAAGGAACTGAGCGACACAAGAGCTGCACGCGACGTAGCAGAACTCGAGCTCAGTCATCAAGCAGGTGAGTATGGACCTCTGCAGGAGGAACTCACCAAATCAGGACAAAGTGCACAGTTGGCCGCAGAAATGCTATCTCAGGCAACTCAGCGAATAGAGTCCCTGAAACACAACAGGAGGCTCTCACTCACCAGAGAGACCTAGACCGACTGCTCATTGACCAACTCCAAGCACAAATAATCGAAACCGCTCAAAAGCAACCAGGTAAGAAAACGGAGTTTAAAAGCACCCCGAACCTAGAGCCGGTTACTCCAGTATACCGACCTATAGGGCGAGAGGACAGCTTCCTGGAGGGAGCTACCTCACAATCCATCCCGGCGTTCCTACCTCAGCAACTGCGCTTTGGCGCAACGGAAAGAGGACGCGCGAGCCCGACCCTCTTTTAGCTCCTACAGGTAGACCACGGATTTTTACCCCGATGCTACGCGCAATCGGACTTTGTCCCACAACCAGCTCCAACTCGGAGACACGTGGGCTACGGTCTCACTGACCGAGACCTCGACAGACTCGCGCGTCATATCACTCGCTTTGAGCCCCATCAAGGAGCGGCTCACGACACTAGCGCGTATCTTCGAGACATCGACTTCTACCTCCAAAGGGTACCGAACGCTACCGTAGAAGATAGAATCTTCTTAATTAAGCTAACATCAAGCAGAGATGTTAGTAGCTTTATCGAACGTCAACCTCCTCGAGTCCAAGCTGACTTCGACCTCCTTCGTGAAGCCCTCATGGAGGAATTCTCTGACGTCACAGTAAATGTGGGTCTGACCGCCGCCCTGATGATCAAACAGGCACGGCAAGTCCCCACAGCTTTATTATCAACGCTTACGCAAAGCGTACTTTGGTCCACTCAATGAACCAGACATGGAGGAAGACAAAAACTTCAAAGCTCTTTTTGTACAAAACCTCCATCCAACTACCAGCCATCATCTTGGCGTTTCTGCATGTCCGCTAACGCAGACCAGCCACCAACTTCGCGAGCGGACCATGCGAGCATTCACTAAACAGAGGCTAACTCATATTAGACATCAAGAGCCAGCCGCGCTCTTAACTGTAGATCGGAGTTTAGCACTCGAAGGAGCACCCACCTCCAGGCCAAGGTGGCCAGAAACCTCCCGCTTCCCGGACGGGAAGAAGGGACCTCGGCCACCCAGAGGTGAGCCAGGTCAACACCCGACCTGGACTGAACGTAGATCAAACGATCAGGGTCCTCAAGGGAAACCCCGGTTCGAGAATAAACCTCGAACCAATGCACACCGAAGCAAAGGGGGGTCCTACCCAGATCGTGAAGACCGGAGAAATTATTCCCGTGGGTCACAAGACCAACGATCTTCCGGCAGTCCACCTGCCGAAAGACGTAACAATGCGAGAGACCGAGCCCCTGAAGCTCAGACTGATCGCGCGAGAAACCCCGCTGGCGAAAGTAGTCTGACTACAGAGGAGGCTCAGGCCATAGAACGCATACTCAGACAGATGCGTGAAAAGTCTAAAGGTAAGGCTGATCTGTATGCGGTCGGTCGGGCCTCTAAGGCCCGATCCAGAAACAGTCACCACCGCTCCAAGCCGACTTAACTCGCGATGTAAATGCAGAGTCCACCGAGAGGGTGAACACACCCCGGACCTGTACTTAGGCTCTGACTATCCAGAGCCACCCAATAACATCCAGGACCCTAGCAAGGACCCTACGGAGGAAAGTGACCCAGATCACAAAGACCACTCCGTCCAGCGCCGTCCTGGTGGTTCAACGAACCCGCTGTGCCATGACCACACCCGACCATCGAATGTGAAACACCCTTTCACCAATTCCTGGGTCACCTAACCGAAAAGGAGTAGCTCAAAGCTTTACCTCTGTCTTGTTAGAAGACCACTTGACACACGAAGCACTTCTCGACACAGCCGCTGACATCAGCCTAATATCAGGCAGCCTGTTCAGATCACTCCAGGCTATAGCGAGAAGGTCCCACAGAGACTTGAAGTCCCACCCGTGTGTCCTAGAAATAAGGCCTTACTCGGATGATCGGACGATCATCAACGAAGTTGCCTTAGTACAACTGTCCATCGGACCAATGACACTGATACACCCAGTGTACGTGTCCCACCTTGACAATGTCCCACTCCTGATTGGCAAAGACATCCTCAATCACTTCGAACCATTGATCGATTTCAAGCAGCTAAAGATTTGGGCACAAGTGCGAGAACCACTCCCAATCTCTCTGACTGAATCTCAGTGCTATGCGATCGAAAGGTCCTCGCCGGTAGACAGGGTCGCCACCGACACCGCTGGAACCGCAACCACGCAACCTTGGTGCGAACCAAACCCCTTTGAATCGCGTGATAGCTTCCTATGCACGCTGGAAAACCCTTTGGTGATGACACCTCAAATCGTCAATGGCATCATACTGGAAGCAACTCCAGTCGACGATGTCGTCATGGCCTTATGGGCCGACAAATCTGCAATCAGCCTAGAGCTGTATGACACTTTAACGCGGGTAAATCCGAGCCTGACCTTCGTAAAGAAACACATTCGGTTCCCGGCTAACCCCACACCGACTCATGTGTTAACCGCCGTAGGTCTCTGCTCGGTCACCGCACAATGGAACAAAAGAGAACTGACACACACCTTTGCTGTCATCCCTGATCTCCCACATTCAGTGTACATCGGGGCTGACATGCTGGTCGACTCGGCGTCAAGTCGATACCATCAACAACGTTCTTTGGTCCCTAACGGGAGTACAAAAAGACTCACCCAAACTGACCGAAGAAAACTTGAAATCGGGACAAACAATACCCGACGTGTGCCAGGTAAGTAACGACTACCACCTCACGGTACCGCCGCGTAGCATCTTGTCCATACGTCTACAAGTCATTCCCGGACAACAAGCTAACTCCTCACAAGCGTTCTTCCAACCGTCGCCTCTGTTCTTTGAGTTAGGCTTGTCTGTTCAGGCAACACCCTTGGTCGAACTCCACTCTCGATCAACACAGGTGCTAGTGCAGAACCCCACTGCAGACAGCATCCATGTCCCAAAATCCACCCCTTTGGGTTGGCTGGTCGACGCCAGATTTCATGACTTTGAGCTCAGACTCCCGGTCATAGGACGTATGCCGCCCTCACTCCTGCCTGAACAGCAGGAGACCGAGGTTGTATACACTAAACCTTCTGGGAAAATTGCCATATACCCCTCACTTACGGTCGACACCGACACGTAAGCCCCTGCAGGGTCGATCTGGCAGATGACAGGGAAATGGTCTTACAGACAGTCTCCCTGCTCTCCATCGATGCAGATACAAATTCGACCCCTCCTAGCCACAGTTTGGGCTGTGAAACACTTTGCCCACTACTTAGGAGGCCAAAAGACGATTGTCAACACCAATCACCAACCGGTGACTTTCTTGACGAGTCAGAGACTCAGGGACGGCGTAGTGACCAACGCCCGGGTGGCATCTTGGCTCATGGCTCTCCAAAGCTTTGACGTGGAGATACACTATGCCCAAAACCACAAGTCAAATTTGGGCATGGAGCTTGCCGCATGTCAACAATGCGCAATCGACACACCCGCCACAGCCGCCCCACCAAACGAATACACACCCACCGTAACAACACGCCACCACTACTTCGATGCGAACGTATGCCAAGACATGACAACCGCATATGTCGATGGATGCTTGTTCCACCACGAAGCTCTGGTTCGCGCCGGTGCAGGTGTAGTTTGGCTCAATGACACTCCCTATGAGCCACAAAAATTCCAGTTAGGACCTCAATCTTCGCAATACGCCGAGATTGCAGCCGTCCTTATAACCATCCAGTTGGCAGTGGCCAAGCAGATCAAACTGCTCGTGATTTGTACCGACTCAAATTACGCTCGCCTCAGTTTTTCATGCCACCTGCCACTATGGAAGAACAATGGTTTTCTCACATCCGCGAAGAAAACCATAAAACACAAAGACATGTTCCTGGTATGCGACGGTCTGGTCGAAGATCATGACATGCAAGTATACTGGAAGAAGGTCAGAGGCCACTCGCGGGCCCCTGGACTTGACAAAGATCTGAATGACCACGCAGACCGTATGGCGAAAGAAGGTGCTCTTGATGGTACGCTCTGGCAATTCCAGCCCGACCCGTACAATCGACCCCTTCCCACCCATCCCACCCATTCTGTCTGTCTGGTCACCCGATCAAAGCGACGCAACCGGACGCTCGGTTCCGGCCCCAGCAGCCACGATGGTGGTTGCTCCGTCTTTTCGCTGATTCCGACCTCGTTGCCCTTCAGGCAGCGGACCCGCAATCAACAAACTGATCCTCCATCTGTCAGACCCCGTCTCACTCCGTTTTAGACACTGACACTTCCTCCGACGCGTACCTCAAAAAGCTTTGGGCTGTTTGTGCCAGACTTCAGCTGCGTCATGGCTTGCTTGTCTATGTCTCTGACACCCTTACTTCTCCTGTGTTCGTAGTGCCTCAGAGCCTAAGGGGGGTCATGCTAACGCATACGCACATGGCGCTCCAGTAGCAGGCCACAGAGGTGTGCGAGCAACACACCAGGCACTCCAGCAGGTAGCCTACTGGCCACAAATGCAAATGGGACGTGGCAGAATATATCAAAGGCTGTTTGGTATGCTGCCAGTTCCAACCTGCAAGACCACTCCACCGTGCACCCTTACAAAGAAGGGGCATCTCATTCCCGTGGTCTGACCTCCAAATCGATTGGATGGGACCCCTAACTAAATCAACAAGGGGCAGCAAATACATCCTAATGGTCACCTGTGCCTTCACCAAATGGGTGGAAGGACTTCCAGCCCCAAACGACACGGCACAGACCACAGCCTTTCTACTCATGAACCACGTGTCCTCCAGATTCGGCCTACCTTGCAAGGTCGATTCTGACCGTGGTACTCACTTTACAGCAGAGGTAATGGGACAACTGTGGCAAACCATGGGCGTGAAGAAAGCGAACTTCCATGTCAGCCACCACCCCAGTCCTCAGGCCAAGTAGAAAGAGCCAACCGAACGGTGATCAACATTCTAAAGAAGTATGTCGCGTCCAACAACCGAGACTGGGACGTCAAACTGCCCTTGGTCCTGATGGCTATCAGAGCCACACCACACACGGCGACGGAGTCTCCCATTCGAGCTCATGACCGGTAGACAGATGGCGCTCCCCTTCACTTACTGTATCAACCAGAGAGGCTAACATCGCTACGGCCTACACCACACATCAGTACATGACTGACCTCCAAGCACACCTCAGAACCACCTTCGCCTTTGCCCAGGAAAAACTAGGCAAGAGTGCAGAAGGCCGGAAGGCCTATTATGACCAAAAGTCATCTAGGGATGAACTGCAGGTGGGAGACAAGGTGTGGTATTATATGTTTAGCCAACTCACCGGACAAACGAGCGGTGGTGCCAACCGACTAACGCGGAAATTCCTCCCGCGTTGGGCGGGACCATACGCCATTGTCAACAAGCTTTTCCCCCGTGGTGTATCAGATAAAGATCACCAAAGGACGAAAGGAACCCACCCAGAATCGGATATTTCCCATATGCTTGCTCAGCTTGAAAAATTCACCATCACTCAGGCTGAACTTACTGGAGCTCACCCAAGATCTAAACGGTTTGTAGGGGGACTTCTTGTGGCAGCTGCTGCTGTGGGCACTTTGTTTAACCTCGGGTTATCCACGGTCAATACGGTTAGCATTTCCACTGTCAGGAGACATGTCTCTGAATTACAGGCTGAAATCCCTGACATCAGAGCGCAGATCTTTAAGCAACAACAGCAACTCCAAACGGTAGGGAAAACCTTAAAGGACACTGTGTTGGTGGTAAACACTCACAGTGAGGCCCTGAACAAAACCCTCCGAGCTGTAGACTCGCTTCTGGCCATCTTCCAGGTGGACTACGTACACACACAATTGGTCACCTCACTGATGAATGACATGCTCAGAGACATTGGCTCTTCAGTGGACAGCCTAGCCATGGGCAGAATTCCCCCGTACCTTATTCCGCTGTCCTTAGTGCAATCCCTCCTTAGGACCGCCACTAGAGATCTCGTAACACCCCTTCAGGCCCACCTAGCTTACACCCTAGGCAGCGCCGTACCCATTTACGTGAACCCAGAGTTCCGTGAAATGGCTTTTCTTATCAATCTGCCTGTCATCGATGCCCAGAACATCTACCGTCTTAAGGACGTCGTAATTGTTGGATCCTGGCATGGAGACATGCACGTTAAAGTGCATACTCCCTCGGTGGTGGCATACCACGATGCCAATCCCAATCTATACCTGGCCCCTAACCCACACATGTGTAGCCTATCCAAGGATATACACTACTTATGCCCCAGTAAACCCTTCGTTCGGGACAACACGGACGGGATCTGTAGCCTTAAGCCTATGAGCCCTCAAGCCAGATGTCCAACGACACTCACGGCTCGCCGCCAGGTTACCGACACCCAAGCGGAAATAGTTGGCGATCGTTGGCTAGTGAACACCCCTCTTCCAGTCGGTACACTGACCTACGATCAGCACGACACCTCGTCCCGAGGAAAACTTACCCGATCAGACCTTCTGGGTAAACGTGCCCCCAATCCTCCACATTGGGGATGTCGCCCTGTATCATCTTAATGCCGATCAATATGAGAGTGAAATACAAATTTCAGATTTCTTTTCAGAACATCCCCTCAAATTGCACCCGGCTACACTCAATCAAATTCAATTTGAAGGTAGTAGAACCATTGACCTGGCACCTTTAAATAACGTACTGAAAGAAATAGAGCAACAGCAACAAGCCCCTATCCAACCCATTATGTACGCATGGTCAACCCCCGACACCGTTCTTGCAGCCACCGTAGGAATAGGTTACGTCATGGCCATCCTCATAACCGTCATACTCTTTAGGAGTGTCCAACGTCTAAAGGCTAAACTCAGCCAATGCACCCAAGGCGTTGCACGAATCGTGCGCCGTCGCCCTGCGAATAGAGAGAACCCTACCATGCCCCCCGAGGTCTACACCTTGAATGAGGGTCTCTCGGCCCTAATGACGGCCGACCCAACTCCAGCCCTCCTGGTGTTGACGGATACGCCATAATGTAATGTGTTAGTGTAATGTTTACATTTACATTTAGTCATTTAGCAGACGCTTTTATCCAAAGCGACTTACAAGTGAGGATAACAATGGAAGCAATTTTAACAACACAAGGTACAAAAAGCATAAGTGCACAAAAAACTAGTCCGTTTAAACCCAGCGCAGTATACAATGCTAAGGATAAGAGAATTTGGAATCGATAGAAAGGAAGTAGGACTCAGTGTTTGTCAGTCAGGTGTTGACGGAAGAGATGTGTTTTCAGGTGTTTTTTAAAGATGGCTACAGAATCTGCCGATCTTGTAGCAGCAGGTAGATCATTCCACCAATGTGGAACAGATCCAGAGAAGGTACGTGAGAGTGATTTTGTACCTTTTTGGGACGGTACCACCAGACGTTGTTCATTTGCAGAGCGCAGGGATCTGGTAGGAACGTAGGTCTGTATTAGTGAGTGGAGATATGGGGGTGCAGAACCAGAGGTGGTCTTGTAGGCCAAGAGCATAGCTTTGAACTTGATGCGGGCGTCAACCGGGAGCCAGGTTAACCTAATGAATAGAGGAGATACGTGCGCTCTCTTCGGTTCATTAAAGACCACTCTTGTCGCTGCATTCTGGATCAGCTGCAGAGGTTTGGTTGTGCAGGCGGGAGTCCAGCCAGTAGAGCATTGCAATAGTCCAGTTTGGACAAGACAAGAGCCTGGACTAGAATTTGCGTGGAGTGCTCTGATAGGAAAGGTCTAATTTTTCTAATGTTGTAGAGGTTGAATCTACAGGACCGGGTGGTGCTGGCGACATGACTTGTGAAGTTTAGCTGATCATCAATTACCACTCCCAGATTTCTGGCAGTGCTGGACGGTGTAATGGTTGATGGGCCTAGTTGAATGGAGAGGTTGTGGTGGGTCTTTGGATTGGCCGGAATCACAAGCAGTTCTGTTTTGCAAGGTTCAGCTGCAGGTGATGGTCCTTCATCCAAAGTGAGATGTCGCTCAGACATGCCGAGACGCGAGCAGAGACCGTTGGATCGTCAGGATGAAATGACAGGTGGAGTTGAGTGTCATCTGCATAGCAGTGATAGGAAAAGCCATGCTTCTGGATGACAGAGCCAAGGGATGTCATGTATATGGAAAAGAGTAGCGGTCCGAGCACTGAGCCCTGTGGCACCCCTGTATTGAGATGTTGGGACTCAGAGACCTCATTTCTCCAGGATACTCTGAATGACCTATCCGAGAGGTAAGACCTGAACCATTGCAACGCCATTCCAGAGACACCCATCGCCCTGAGAGAGGACAGGAGGATGTGATGATTAACAGTGTCAAAAGCAGCAGACAGATCCAGTAAGATGAGTACAGATGACTTGGATGTTGCCTTTGCCAGTCTCAGAGCTTGACTGAGAGCAGGGCAGTTTCGTGGAATGACCGCTCTTGAACCCAGACTGGTTCTGGTCCAGGAGGTTGTTCCGTGTGAGAAAGGATGAGAGCTGAGTAAACACAACTCGCTCCAGAGCTTTGGCAATGAAGGGAAGGAGGGAAACCGGTCTGTAGTTTTCAAGCAGAGTAGGGTTAAGAGTGGGTTTCTTCAGTAGTGGTGTGATGCGGGCCTCTTTGAAAGCTGTGGGAAGGACCCAGTGGAAAGAGATGAGTTGATGATGTGGGTGAGAGCAGGCACGACAGATGGAGAGATGGCCTGAAGGAGATGTGTGGGGATGGGATCCAGCGGGCAGGTAGTAGGGTGGTTAGAACTAATGACCTTGGAAACATCTGCTTCAGTTAGAGGAGAGAAGGAAGTGAGCAAACACATATCAGGGGTCTGAATGAGCTCGACAGGTGGTGGCGCAGAGAACTGACTGCTGATGGCGGTCGTTTTCTTTACAAAGAAAGACGCGAAATCATCAGCTGTTAAATCCGATGAAGGTGGGGGAGCAGGCGGACAAAGGAGGGCGGAAAAGGTTCTAAAGAGAGTGCGCGAGTCAGGTGAGTTGATTAACCTAGAATGGTAGTAGACAGTTTTTGCAGAGGTGACATCAGCGGAGAAAGTAGAGAGGAGAGACTGGTAGATAGAGAGGTTAGTAGGATCTTTAGACTTGCGCCATTTTCTCTCAGCTGACCGGAGGCTGGCGCGGTGCTCGCGTAGAACATTGGATAACCAGGGGGCAGACGAGGATGTACGGGCTGGTCTAGATGTAAGAGGGCATAAGTTGTCCAAGCAGGATGTAAGCGTGGAGCACAGAGTGTCGGTGGCGGTGTTAGTGTTTAAAAGAGAGAGCTCCTCAGAAGAGGGGAGTGCAGAAGAGACAGCAGAGGAAAAACGGGAGGGACTGAGTGTACGCAGGTTGCGTCGGAAAGTGACCAGTGATAAAACAAATGCAGTGTCTGGAGAAGTTAGGTCAAGGTCGAGAGTAATGAAGAAGTGATCGGAATAGTGCAGTGGCGTGACCTGAGTGTGCTGAGTGGAGCAGTATCTTATGTAAATAAGATCTAGTTGGTTACCAGACTTGTGGGCAGCAGTAGCTCAGTGGTAGAGCGGCCGTCCTTCAACCGCCCCACAGTTCATACTGTCGTTGTGTCCTTGGGCAAGACACTTAACCCACCTTGCCTCCAGTGGCTGTAACACTGGTAATGTAATGTAATGTAAGTCGCTTTGGATAAAAGCGTCTGCTAAATGAATAAATGTAAATGTAAATGTAATGGGTTGCCGATGTGGAAACCTGCTTGAGGTCAAATGATGCAGTCAGGTTAATGAAGTTAGCAGCCTGTGGCTTTTCAAGGTGGATGTTGAAGTCTCCTAATACCACCAGAGGGGTACCATCGTCAGGGAAGGATGAAAGAAGCGCATCCAACTCCTCCAAGAAATGTCCAAGCTGACCTGGGGGCCGATAGATAACTACAAAATGACTTTTAACAGGGTGGGTGATGGTAACAGCATGGAACTCGAAGGAGCTGTTGTCACACAAGGGTGATAGCTGTTTGAACTTCCAGTCAGTAGGAATAAGTAGTCCGGTCCCTCCGCCCCTTCCAGTGAGCGAGGACTGTGGGAGAAAGTGTGATTATGGGAGAGGCGGCGGGAGTGGCAGAGTCCTCTGGTTTGATCCATGTTTCTGTAAGTGCTACAACTGAAAGACCAGAATGTTGAACAAAAGCTGTAATGAAATCAGCTTTGTTCACAGCAGACTGGCAGTTCCACAAGCCTATTGGGAAAGTAGAAGGGGCAGTTATTGACAGTGATACAACATGCAGATTATTATGGTTGCGTCGCCTTTTGCGTGAAACAGATGATAATTTCCGTGGTGAAATGACAGTAGTAATTTGGAAAGACATTTAAGAGCCGAAGAGGAAAAATATACAAGAAGAAAGTAATAGTAGAAATAATAGAATATAAGTGCAAACAAATAGTACTAAAAAAAGTGCAATACTCAGGTCCTCTGTGGGTGTGTGGCTGCTTGTTGATTGTATACTCAATTATAACCATTATGTGCCTTATCTAAATCACCATGTGTATTCTCACTCCCTAAAATGCATGCAAACCCCTCCAAATTATGACCCACTAATGTGCTTCACTTTATTGTAAATGACTTAATAAATTTCAGATAATCAACTTGAGACCTCTCTCTTGTTTATTTATCCCCATTAAGTCCTCTTTTAAGTGTTGAACTTAACCTATCTTCCTTGAGCCACAGATATAGGACAGACCAAGTGAAGACCACTTCACACCTATACACACATGTGGTTCTTTTTAATCATGTTTACATCTGTACATGTATTGTAACGCCAAACTCTTTCTGTGTCTTAACGTGTGGTTTGCTTCCTGGTCACTGAGGATGGTCGACACTAAGCGTGGAACCCTGCTTCGTGTCGAAAGGGGGGGACTGTAGCGACCAGGACCACAGAGCAGGTCATTGACTGTATCACACTCAGGTCAAACCAGGGTTTACAACATAAACGTCACACCCTGACAATTTATGCCGTAAAACCCTTCTCCAGGCTCAAAGAAAGTGTTTGCTTTGCCAGCAGACCAGGACTTAAACAACCCAGTGTTAATGAACAACAGATGGTCGTTGCTTTTCCAAGGAGAAAACTCAGGAAATAATTCTAAATTAACAACTTTTACCCCTCTCCATCTCAAAGCAGATCAAAGGCGTTATCTCAGAGCCTCAGACTGGCTGGAGCCAGGACGACAGTTACAGCTCTTTGAAATACGATTTTTGTGTATTGGCCTCAGAAGCAGAGACACTGATGACCGTTGAGGTCAAGGAATCTGAACTTTCTGGATGATACCATACTGCCCTCTAGCGACAGTATGGATGAACGACACTAAGGATTTAAACTTTTACTTTCAGGAGAAAAGACTTTCCAACTACATTGATATTGTGTTTATGCCATTAAAAGTGTGTCTCTAAATATATGGTAATGTTTTCCCCCACAGGATTTAGAGTCACAACGGAAGAATCGACTCTTTACATCAGTCTTACAAGCTTACAGTTAATAAAATGGTTGAATGAATTTATGTGTGTTACAGCATGCTTAAATGATGCATTCTGTCGGTACCAATCTGCAGTATCAAATTTATGTGTATGCTTATGATTGTGCAAAGACTAAATATTCAATGTGACTTTGTGGAAGATAAAGTTATGTGAATTAAAAATTTAGGTGGGATAGGCTTTTCCCAAACCAGGCCGTCCCCCCAAAAGAAGCACGCCCCAAAAACACGCCCCCTCAAGCCGCACAAAACCCCGGTGCGCGCCGGAAATCTCCCTCTTAAGCCTCTCTTGAATCTCTCGAAAACCTCCTCTTGAGCTCTCTTGCTCTCTTTTTCCGCCCTCAGGCGATTCTTAGATTTTTCTTAAGCTTTCGGCCAGGTCCGTCTCGGACCCTCTACTCTTTAAATTTTCTAGACCCGTTGCCGCCAGGCAACGTGATTTTATTTTTAAAGCTACACATCGCTTATTTTGTAAGAAACCCTCGTGACGTCACTTACACAAGAGGGAAGACATTTTTGTAGTTCTTGTGAAAGACCAAGAACCCCGCTCGAACTAACAGACTCTTTAAGCCAGAGGAACGACTCCAGAGACCTCCTTTTTCCAGTGGTCCAGCGATATTTTTCAAAGACTCTAATCGGTTCTTGCCTAATGCCAACGGCAAGGAAAGAGACTTTTACGGCTTTATACAGTTGACGCCTTCCACGACTCCATATCCCGGCAGCCCGCGTAACCAGCCAGCGGCCAGTCAGTGACGGACATCTTGTGAACGCGGTCCCTTTGAATCCCGGACGCCTCTTCAGAACCCGAAGCAAAACTTTGGACCTGTGACGGAAGTCCGCGCAACCGGAGCCAGCGAACAAAGTAAGCCGCACTTGACACAGCAGGAGTTTGGCGTTTAAACTGTATCTCATAAGCCCAAGTCAATTCACCTATCTCATTCCTAAACCCCTTTTAATAATCCGGTAATTAAACTCCCCAGCCGAGTTGTAATCAGTCAAAGCATTCATTATCCTCCACAAAGTTCTAGTCAGTAAAGTTTATGGTTTATTGTATTAATCATTATTCCCATTATATGTCAATAATTTACCCTTTGTGTCATTTCCCATCAAATATGTTAACTTTGTATAATCTTTAATAAAACCCCATAAAACGTTAAAGATTTTGATTTGGTGTTTTATGTTATATCAGACATATCCGAAAACAGGTTGAATTCTATTCCTTCAGATTAATTGAGACTTGGTAAATATAATTGGTTTCCCAGAGCCAATCTGGGTGGTGCCCCTCAACGAGACAAAGTTGATAATAAAAATATTAGTTGATAATTTACCCAAATTAATCAATTAATATTTCTTATTACATTATATTACATAGTACACTACACTACAGTATTTACATGTGTCTTTATGTGTGTGTATTTACATGTGTGTTTATGTGTGTGTATTGACATGTGTGTTTATGTGTGTGTATTTACATGTGTCTTTATGTGTGTGTATTGACATGTGTGTTTATGTGTGTGTATTTACATGCGTGTTTATTTGTGTGTATTTACATGCGTGTTTATTTGTGTGTATTGACGTGTGTTTATGTGTGTGTATTTACATGCGTGTTTATTTGTGCGTATTTACATGTGTGTTTATTTGTGTGTTATTACATGTGTGTTTATGTGTGTGTATTTACATGTGTATTTATGTGTGTGTATTTACATGTGTGTTTATGTGTGTGTATTTACATGTGTGTTTATGTGTGTGTATTTACATGTGTGTTTATGTGTGTGTATTTACATGTGTCTTTGTGTGTGTATTGACATGTGTGTTTATGTGTGTGTATTTACATGCGTGTTTATTTGTGTGTATTTACATGCGTGTTTATTTGTGTGTATTTACATGTGTGTTTATTTGTGTGTATTTACATGTGTGTTTATTTGTGTGTTATTACCATAGATAGTATAATTATGGATGATTTCCGCCCATTGGTCCCCTATTCACCAATATTGCATTACGAATGGGCAATAAAATGGCCGTTACATCCGGGCTTTTCGGGTTTTACTCCATAGTAAATCAATAGTTTTTAGATAGGATAAACCAACGTAATTTTCAAAAATTCAACCCCCCCAGAGTTGTCACACAGTAAAAACTTAGCTCTAGAGACCGGAGCCATCTTTTGTACCAGGCTGTAAACATGAGTTTTACTCTTGTAAAGTCGCCATTGGGTTTCTCCTTATATTTCCGCTTTTGGAGCCTGCCCTCTGGTGGACGGATGTATATCGCTGTATTTTGCTGTAAAATCACCGTATGGCAGCGCCCTTACACGACGACCATTTAAGAGGTACCATGGGAGAGGCTTGGTTATTACATGTGTCTTTATATGTGTGTGTATTTACATGTGTGTTTATGTGTGTGTATTTACATGTGTGTTTATTTGTGTGTTATTACATGTGTCTTTATGTGTCTTTATGTGTGTGTTATTACATGTGTCTTTATGTGTGTGTTATTACATGTGTTTATGTGTGTGTATTTACATGTTTGTTTATGTGTGTGTATTTACATGTGTGTTTATTTGTGTGTTATTACATGTGTCTTTATGTGTGTGTTATTACATGTGTGTTTATGTGTGTGTGTTTATGTGTGTGTATTTACATGTGTGTTTATTTGTGTGTTATTACATGTGTCTTTATGTGTGTGTTATTACATGTGTGTTTGTGTGTTATTACATGTGTCTTTATGTGTCTTTATGTGTGTGTTATTACATGTGTGTTTATGTGTGTGTATTTACATGTGTCTTTATGTGTCTTTATGTGTGTGTATTTACATGTGTGTTTATGTGTGTGTATTTACATGTGTTTATTTGTGTGTTATTACATGTGTCTTTATGTGTGTCTTATTACATGTGTGTTTATGTGTGTGTGTATTTACATGTGTGTTTATGTGTGTGTATTTACATGTGTGTTTATGTGTGTGTATTTACATGTGTCTTTATGTGTTTGTATTTACATTAGTGTTTATGTGTGTGTATTTACATGTGTGTTTATGTGTGTGTATTTACATGTGTGTTTATTTGTGTGTATTTACATGTGTCTTTATGTGTGTGTATTTACATGTGTGTTTATGTGTGTATATTTACATGTGTGTTTGTGTGTGTGTATTTACATGTGTGTTTATTTGTGTGTATTTACATGTGTGTTTATTTGTGTGTATTTACATTAGTGTTTATGTGTGTGTATTTACATGTGTGTTTGTGTGTGTGTATTTACATTAGTGTTTATGTGTGTGTATTTACACGTGTCTTTATGTGTGTGTATTTACATGTGTGTTTATGTGTGTGTGTTTATGTGTGTGTATTTACATGTGTGTTTATTTGTGTGTTATTACATGTGTCTTTATGTGTGTGTATTTACATGTGTCTTTATGTGTGTGTATTTACATGCGTGTTTATTTGTGTGTATTTACATGTGTGTTTATGTGTGTGTATTTACATGCGTGTTTATGTGTGTGTATTTACATGTGTGTTTATGTGTGTGTATTTACATGTGTGTTTATGTGTGTGTATTTACATGTGTCTTTGTGTGTGTATTGACATGTGTGTTTATGTGTGTGTATTTACATGCGTGTTTATTTGTGTGTATTTACATGTGTGTTTATGTGTGTGTTTATTTGTGTGTTATTACATGTGTCTTTATGTGTGTGTATTTACATGTGTCTTTATGTGTGTGTATTTACATGCATGTTTATTTGTGTGTATTTAAATGTGTGTTTATGTGTGTGTATTTACATGTGTGTTTATGTGTGTGTATTTACATGTGTGTTTATGTGTGTGTATTTACATGTGTGTTTATGTGTGTGTATTTACATGTGTGTTTATGTGTGTGTATTTACATGTGTCTTTATGTGTGTGTATTTACATGCATGTTTATTTGTGTGTATTTACATGTGTGTTTATGTGTGTGTATTTACATGTGTGTTTATGTGTGTGTATTTACATGTGTCTTTATGTGTGTGTATTTACACGTGTCTTTATGTGTGTGTATTTACATGTGTGTTTATATGTGTGTATTTACATGTGTCTTTATGTGTGTGTATTTACATGTGTGTTTATGTGTGTGTATTTACATGTATGTTTATGTGTGTGTATTTACATTGTGTTTATGTGTGTGTATTTACATGTGTGTTATATGTGTGTATTTACATGTGTGTTTATGTGTGTGTTACACGTGTCTTTATGTGTGTGTATTTACATGTGTGTTTATGTGTGTGTATTTACATGTGTCTTTATGTGTGTGTATTTACATGTGTGTTTATGTGTGTGTATTTACATGTGTTTATGTGTGTGTATTTACATGTGTCTTTATGTGTGTGTATTTACATGTGTGTTTATGTGTGTGTATTTACATGTGTGTTTGTGTGTATGTATATACATTAGTGTTTATGTGTGTGTATTTACATGTGTCTTTATGTGTGTGTATTTACATTAGTGTTTATGTGTGTGTATTTACATGTGTGTTTAGGTGTGTGTATTTACATGTGTGTTTATGTGTGTGTATTGACATGTGTGTTTGTGTGTGTGTATTTACATATATGTTTATGTGTGTGTATTTACATTAGTGTTTATGTGTGTGTATTTACATGTGTGTTTAGGTGTGTGTATTTACATGTGTGTTTATGTGTGTGTATTTACATGTGTGTTTATGTGTGTGTATTTACATGTGTGTTTGTGTGTGTGTATTTACATATATGTTTATGTGTGTGTATTTACATTAGTGTTTATGTGTGTGTATTTACATGTGTGTTTAGTGTGTGTATTTACATGTGTGTTTAGTGTGTGTATTTACATGTGTGTTTATGTGTGTGTATTTACATGTGTGTTTATGTGTGTGTATTTACATGTGTTTATTTGTGTGTTATTACATGTGTCTTTATGTGTGTCTTATTACATGTGTGTTTATGTGTGTGTGTATTTACATGTGTGTTTATGTGTGTGTATTTACATGTGTGTTTATGTGTGTGTATTTACATGTGTCTTTATGTGTTTGTATTTACATTAGTGTTTATGTGTGTGTATTTACATGTGTGTTTATGTGTGTGTATTTACATGTGTGTTTTTGTGTGTGTATTTACATGTGTCTTTATGTGTGTGTCTTTACATGTGTGTTTATGTGTATATTTACATGTGTGTTTGTGTGTGTGTATTTACATGTGTGTTTATTTGTGTGTATTTACATGTGTGTTTATGTGTGTGTATTTACATGTGTGTTTATGTGTGTGTATTTACATGTGTGTTTGTGTGTGTATTTACATGTGTGTTTATGTGTGTGTATTTACATGTCTTTATGTGTGTGTATTTACATGTGTGTTTATGTGTGTGTGTTTATGTGTGTGTATTTACATGTGTGTTTATGTGTGTGTATTTACATGTGTCTTTATGTGTGTGTATTTACATGTGTCTTTATGTGTGTGTATTTACATGTGTGTTTATTTGTGTGTATTTACATGTGTGTTTATGTGTGTGTATTTACATGTGTGTTATGTGTGTGTATTTACATGTGTGTTTATGTGTGTGTATTTACATGTGTCTTTATGTGTGTGTATTTACATGTGTGTTTATGTGTGTGTATTTACATGTGTGTTTATGTGTGTGTATTTACATGTGTTTATTTGTGTGTATTTACATGTGTGTTTTGTGTGTGTTTATTTACATGTGTGTTTATGTGCGTGTATTTACATGTGTGTTATGTGTGTGTATTTACATGTTCTTTATGTGTGTGTATTTACATGTGTGTTTATGTGTGTGTATTTACATGTGTCTTTATGTGTGTGTATTTACATGTGTGTTTATGTGTGTGTATTTACATGTGTCTTTATGTGTGTGTATTTACATGTGTGTTTATGTGTGTGTATTTACATGTGTGTTTATGTGTGTGTATTTACATGTGTCTTTATGTGTGTGTATTTACATGTGTCTTTATGTGTGTGTATTTACATGTGTGTTTATATGTGTGTATTTACATGTGTGTTTGTGTGTGTATTTACATGTGTGTTTGTGTGTGTATTTACATGTTTGTTTATGTGTGTGTATTTACATGTGTGTTTATGTGTGTGTGTATTTACATGTGTGTTTATGTGTGTGTATTTACATGTGTGTTTATGTGTGTGTATTTACACGTGTCTTTATGTGTGTGTATTTACATGTGTGTTTATGTGTGTGTATTTACATGTGTGTTTATGTGTGTGTATTTACATGTGTCTTTATGTGTGTGTATTTACATGTGTGTTTATGTGTGTGTATTTACATGTGTCTTTATGTGTGTGTATTTACATGTGTGTTTACGTGTGTGTATTTACATGTGTCTTTATGTGTGTGTATTTACATTAGTGTTTATGTGTGTGTATTTACATGTGTGTTTATGTGTGTGTATTTACATGTGTGTTTATGTGTGTGTATTTACATGTGTGTTTATGTGTGTGTATTTACATGTGTTTATGTGTGTGTATTTACATGTGTTTATGTGTGTGTATTTACATGTGTGTTTATGTGTGTATTTACATGTGTGTTTATGTGTGTGTATTTACATGTGTGTTTATGTGTGTGTATTTACATGTGTGTTTGTGTGTGTGTATTTACATGTGTTTATGTGTGTGTATTTACATGTGTTTATGTGTGTGTATTTACATGTGTGTTTATGTGTGTGTATTTACATGTGTGTTTATGTGTGTGTATTTACATGTGTGTTATGTGTGTGTATTTACATGTGTGTTTATGTGTGTGTATTTACACGTGTCTTTATGTGTGTGTATTTACATGTGTGTTTATGTGTGTGTATTTACATGTGTCTTTATGTGTGTGTATTTACATGTGTTTATGTGTGTGTATTTACATGTGTGTTTATGTGTGTGTATTTACATGTGTGTTTATGTGTGTGTATTTACATGTGTGTTTATGTGTGTGTATTTACATGTGTGTTTGTGTGTGTATTTACATGTGTGTTTATGTGTGTGTATTTACATGTGTGTTTATGTGTGTGTATTTACATGTGTGTTTATGTGTGTGTATTTACATGTGTGTTTATGTGTGTGTATTTACATGTGTGTTTATGTGTGTGTATTTACATGTGTGTTATGTGTGTGTATTTACATGTGTGTTTGTGTGTATGTGTATTTACATGTGTGTTTATGTGTGTGTATTTACATGTGTCTTTATGTGTGTGTATTTACATGTGTGTTATGTGTGTGTATTTACATGTGTGTTTATGTGTGTGTATTTACATGTGTCTTTATGTGTGTGTATTTACATGTGTGTTTATGTGTGTGTATTTACATGTGTCTTTATGTGTGTGTATTTACATGTGTTTATGTGTGTGTATTTACATGTGTGTTTATGTGTGTATTTACATGTGTGTTTATGTGTGTGTATTTACATGTGTGTTTGTGTGTGTGTATTTACATATATGTTTATGTGTGTGTATTTACATTAGTGTTTATGTGTGTGTATTTACATGTGTGTTTAGGTGTGTGTATTTACATGTGTGTTTATGTGTGTGTATTTACATGTGTGTTTGTGTGTGTGTATTTACATGTGTTTATGTGTGTGTATTTACATGTGTGTTTATGTGTGTGTATTTACATGTGTGTTTATGTGTGTGTATTTACATGTGTGTTTATGTGTGTGTATTTACATGTGTGTTTATGTGTGTGTATTTACATGTATGTTTATGTGTGTGTATTTACATGTGTGTTTATTTGTGTGTTATTACATGTGTCTTTATGTGTCTTTATGTGTGTGTTATTACATGTATGTTTATGTGTGTGTATTTACATGTGTCTTTATGTGTGTGTATTTACATGTGTGTTTATGTGTGTGTATTTACATGTGTGTTTATGTGTGTGTATTTACATGTGTGTTTATGTGTGTATTTACATGTGTGTTTATGTGTGTGTATTTACATGTGTGTTTATGTGTGTGTATTTACGTATTGCTAGGTGTGTGTATTTACATGTGTGTTTATGTGTGTGTATATACATGTGTGTTTGTGTGTGTATTTACATGTGTGTTTGTGTGTGTGTATTTACATGTATGTTTATGTGTGTGTATATACATTAGTGTTTATATGTGTGTATTTAAATGTGTGTTTGTGTGTGTGTGTTTACATTAGTGTTTATGTGTGTGTATTTACATGTGTCTTTATGTGTGTGTATTTACATGTGTGTATATGTGTGTGTATTTACATGTGTGTTTATGTGTGTGTATTTACATGTGTCTTTATGTGTGTGTATTTACATGTGTGTTTATATGTGTGTATATACACGTGTCTTTATGTGTGTGTATTTACATGTGTGTTTATGTGTGTGTATTTACATGTGTCTTTATGTGTGTGTATTTACATGTGTGTTTATGTGTGTGTATTTACATGTGTCTTTATGTGTGTGTATTTACATGTGTGTTTACGTGTGTGTATTTACATGTGTCTTTATGTGTGTGTATTTACATTAGTGTTTATGTGTGTGTATTTACATGTGTGTTTAGGTGTGTGTATTTACATGTGTGTTTAGGTGTGTGTATTTACATGTGTGTTTATGTGTGTGTATTTACATGTGTTTTTATGTGTGTGTATTTACATGTGTGTTTATGTGTGTGTATTTACATGTGTGTTTATTTGTGTGTATTTACATGTGTCTTTATGTGTGTGTATTTACATGTGTGTTTATGTGTGTGTATTTACATGTGTGTTTATGTGTGTGTATTTACATGTGTCTTTATGTGTGTGTATTTACATGTGTGTTTATGTGTGTGTATTTACATGTGTGTTTATGTGTGTGTATTTACATGTGTCTTTATGTGTGTGTATTTACATTAGTGTTTATGTGTGTGTATTTACATGTGTGTTTATGTGTGTGTATTTACATGTGTGTTTATGTGTGTGTATATACATGTGTGTTTGTGTGTGTATTTACATGTGTGTTTGTGTGTGTGTATTTACATGTATGTTTATGTGTGTGTATATACATTAGTGTTTATATGTGTGTATTTAAATGTGTGTTTGTGTGTGTGTGTTTACATTAGTGTTTATGTGTGTGTATTTACATGTGTCTTTATGTGTGTGTATTTACATGTGTGTTATGTGTGTGTATTTACATGTGTGTTTATGTGTGTATTTACATGTGTCTTTATGTGTGTGTATTTACATGTGTGTTTATGTGTGTGTATATACATGTTTCTTTATGTGTGTGTATTTACATGTGTGTTTATGTGTGTGTATTTACATGTGTCTTTATGTGTGTGTATTTACATGTGTGTTTATGTGTGTGTATTTACATGTGTTTATGTGTGTGTATTTACATGTGTGTTTATGTGTGTGTATTTACATGTGTCTTTATGTGTGTGTATTTACATTAGTGTTTATGTGTGTGTATTTACATGTGTGTTTAGGTGTGTGTATTTACATGTGTTTATGTGTGTATTTACATGTGTGTTTATGTGTGTGTATTTACATGTGTTTTATGTGTGTGTATTTACATGTGTGTTTATGTGTGTGTATTTACATGTGTGTTTATTTGTGTGTATTTACATGTGTCTTTATGTGTGTGTATTTACATTAGTGTTTATGTGTGTGTATTTACATGTGTATTTATGTGTGTGTATTTACATGTGTCTTTATGTGTGTGTATTTACATTAGTGTTTATGTGTGTGTATTTACATGTGTGTTTATGTGTGTATTTACATGTGTCTTTATGTGTGTGTATTTACATGTGTGTTTATGTGTGTGTATTTACATGTGTGTTTATGTGTGTGTATTTACATGTGTGTTTATGTGTGTGTATTTACATGTGTCTTATGTGTGTGTATTTACATGTGTGTTTATGTGTGTGTATTTACATGTGTGTTTATGTGTGTGTATTTACATGTGTGTTTATGTGTGTGTATTTACATGTGTGTTTATTTGTGTGTATTTACATGTGTGTTTATGTGTGTGTATTTACATGTGTGTTTATGTGTGTGTATTTACATATGTGTTTATGTGTGTGTATTTACATGTCTTTATGTGTGTGTATTTACATGTGTGTTTATGTGTGTGTATTTACATGTGTCTTTATGTGTGTGTATTTACATGTGTTTATGTGTGTGTATTTACATGTGTCTTTATGTGTGTATTTACATGTGTGTTTATGTGTGTATTTACATGTGTGTTTATTTGTGTGTATTTACATGTGTGTTATGTGTGTGTATTTACATGTGTGTTTATGTGTGTGTATTTACATGTGTGTTTATGTGTGTGTATTTACATGTGTTTATGTGTGTGTATTTACATGTGTGTTTATGTGTGTGTATTTACATGTGTGTTTATGTGTGTGTATTTACATGTGTTTATGTGTGTGTATTTACATGTGTGTTTATGTGTGTGTATTTACATGTCTTTATGTGTGTGTATTTACATGTCTTTATGTGTGTGTATTTACATGTCTTTATGTGTGTGTATTTACATGTGTGTTTATATGTGTGTATTTACATGTGTGTTTATGTGTGTGTATTTACATGTGTGTTTATGTGTGTGTATTTACATGTATGTTTATGTGTGTGTATTTACATTAGTGTTTATGTGTGTGTATTTACATGTGTGTTTGTGTGTGTGTATTTACATTAGTGTTTATGTGTGTGTATTTACATGTGTCTTTATGTGTGTGTATTTACATGTGTGTTTATGTGTGTGTATTTACATGTGTCTTTATGTGTGTGTATTTACATGTGTGTTTATGTGTGTGTATTTTTATGTGTGTTTACGTGTGTGTATTTACATGTGTCTTTATGTGTGTGTATTTACATTAGTGTTTATGTGTGTGTATTTACATGTGTGTCTGTGTGTGTGTATTTACATTAGTGTTTATGTGTGTGTATTTACATGTGTGTTTATGTGTGTGTATTTAAATGTGTGTTTGTGTGTGTGTATTTACATGTGTGTTTATGTGTGTGTGTATTTACATGTGTGTTTATGTGTGTGTATTTACATGTGTGTTTATGTGTGTGTATTTACATGTGTCTTTATGTGTGTGTATTTACATTAGTGTTTATGTGTGTGTATTTACATGTGTGTTTATGTGTGTGTATTTACATGTATGTTTATGTGTGTGTATTTACATTAGTGTTTATGTGTGTGTATTTACATGTGTGTTTGTTTGTGTGTATTTACATTAGTGTTTATGTGTGTGTATTTACATGTGTCTTTATGTGTGTGTATTTACATGTGTGTTTATGTGTGTATTTACATGTGTCTTTATGTGTGTGTATTTACATGTGTGTTTATGTGTGTGTATTTACATGTGTGTTTGTGTGTGTGTATTTACATTAGTGTTTATGTGTGTGTATATACATGTGTGTTTATGTGTGTGTATTTACATGTGTCTTTATGTGTGTGTATTTACATGTGTGTTTATGTGTGTGTATTTACATGTGTGTTTATGTGTGTGTATTTACATGTGTTTATGTGTGTGTATTTACATGTGTCTTTATGTGTGTGTATTTACATGTGTGTTTATGTGTGTGTATTTACATGTGTCTTTATGTGTGTGTATTTACATGTGTGTTTATGTGTGTGTATTTACATGTGTGTTTTGTGTGTGTATTTACATGTGTGTTTATGTGTGTGTATTTACATGTGTGTTTATGTGTGTGTATTTACATGTGTGTTTATGTGTGTGTATTTACATGTGTGTTTATGTGTGTGTATTTACATGTGTTTATGTGTGTGTATTTACATGTGTGTTTATGTGTGTGTATTTACATGTGTGTTTATATGTGTATTTACATGTGTTTGTGTGTGTATTTACATGTGTGTTTATGTGTGTGTATTTACATGTGTGTTTATGTGTGTGTATTTACATGTGTGTTTATGTGTGTGTATTTACATGTGTGTTTATGTGTGTGTATTTACATGTGTTTATGTGTCTGTATTTACATGTGTCTTTATGTGTGTGTATATGTGTGTTTATGTGTGTGTATTTACATGTGTCTTTATGTGTGTGTAATTACATGTGTGTTTATGTGTGTGTATTTACATATGTGTTTATGTGTGTGTATTTACATGTGTGTTTATGTGTGTGTATTTACATGTGTCTTTATGTGTGTGTATTTACAAGTGTGTTTATGTGTGTGTATTTACATGTGTGTTTATGTGTGTGTATTTACATGTGTGTTTATGTGTGTGTATTTACATGTGTCTTTATGTGTGTGTATTTACATGTGTGTTTATGTGTGTGTATTTACATGTGTGTTTATGTGTGTGTATTTACATGTGTGTTTATGTGTGTGTATTTACATGTGTTTATGTGTGTGTATTTACATGTGTCTTTATGTGTGTATTTACATGTGTGTTTATATGTGTGTATTTACATGTGTGTTTGTGTGTGTGTATTTACATGTGTGTTTATGTGTGTGTATTTACATGTGTGTTTATGTGTGTGTATTTACATTAGTGTTTATGTGTGTGTATTTACATGTGTGTTTATGTGTGTGTATTTACATGTGTGTTTATGTGTGTGTATTTACATGTGTGTTTATGTGTGTGTATTTACATGTGTGTTTATGTGTGTGTATTTACATGTGTGTTTATGTGTGTGTATTTACATGTGTGTTTATGTGTGTGTATTTACATGTGTCTTTATGTGTGTGTATTTACATGTGTGTTTATGTGTGTGTATTTACATGTGTCTTTATGTGTGTGTATTTACATGTGTGTTTATGTGTGTGTATTTACATGTCTTTATGTGTGTGTATTTACATGTGTCTTTATGTGTGTGTATTTACATGTGTGTTTATATGTGTGTATTTACATGTGTGTTTATGTGTGTGTATTTAAATGTGTGTTTATATGTATGTATTTACATGTGTTTATGTGTGTGTATTTACATGTGTTTATGTGTGTGTATTTACATGTGTGTTTGTGTGTGTATTTACATTGTGTTTATGTGTGTGTATTTACACGTGTGTTTATGTGTGTATTTACATGTGTGTTTATGTGTGTGTATTTACATGTGTCTTTATGTGTGTGTATTTACATGTGTGTTTATGTGTGTGTATTTACATGTGTTTATGTGTGTGTATTTACATGTGTGTTTATGTGTGTGTATTTACATGTGTGTTTATGTGTGTGTATTTACATGTGTCTTTATGTGTGTATTTACATGTGTGTTTATGTGTGTATTTACATTGTGTTTATGTGTGTGTATTTACATGTGTGTTTATGTGTGTGTATTTACATGTGTGTTTGTGTGTGTGTATTTACATGTGTGTTTATGTGTGTGTATTTACATTAGTGTTTATGTGTGTGTATTTACATGTGTGTTTGTGTGTGTGTATTTACATGTGTGTTTATGTGTGTATTTACATGTGGTGTTTATGTGTGTATTTACATGTGTGTTTATGTGTGTGTATTTACATGTGTGTTTATGTGTGTGATTTACATGTGTGTTTATGTGTGTGTATTTACATGTGTTTATGTGTGTGTATTTACATGTGTGTTTATGTGTGTGTATTTACATGTGTGTTTATATGTGTGTATTTACATATGTGTTTGTGTGTGTGTATTTACATTAGTGTTTATGTGTGTGTATTTACATTAGTGTTTATGTGTGTGTATTTACATGTGTGTTTATGTGTGTGTATTTACATGTATGTTTATGTGTGTGTATTTACATTAGTGTTTATGTGTGTGTATTTACATGTGTGTTTGTGTGTGTGTATTTACATTAGTGTTTATGTGTGTGTATTTACACGTGTCTTTATGTGTGTGTATTTACATGTGTGTTTATGTGTGTGTATTTACATGTGTCTTTATGTGTGTGTATTTACATGTGTGTTTATGTGTGTGTATTTACATGTGTGTTTGTGTGTGTGTATTTACATTAGTGTTTATGTGTGTGTATTTACATGTGTGTTTATGTGTGTGTATTTACATTTGTGTTTATGTGTGTGTATTTACATGTGTGTTTATTTGTGTGTGTATTGACATGTGTCTTTATGTGTGTGTTATTACATGTGTGTTTATGTGTGTGTATTTACATGTGTGTTTATGTGTGTGTATTTACATGTGTCTTTATGTGTGTGTATTTACATGTGTCTTTATGTGTGTGTATTGACATGTGTGTGTATGTGTGTGTATTTACATGTGTGTTTATTTGTGTGTATTTACATGTGTATTTATGTGTGTGTATTTACATGTGTGTTTATGTGTGTGTATTTACATGTGTGTTTATGTGTGTGTATTTACATGTGTGTTTATGTGTGTGTATTTACATGTGTCTTTGTGTGTGTATTGACATGTGTGTTTATGTGTGTGTATTTACATGTGTGTTTATGTGTGTGTATTTACATGTGTGTTTATGTGTGTGTATTTACATGTGTGTTTATTTGTTTGTTATTACATGTGTGTGTATTTACATGTGTCTTTATGTGTGTGTTATTACATGTGTCTTTGTGTGTGTGTTATTACATGTGTGTTTATGTTGTGTTATTACATGTGTCTTTATGTGTGTGTTATTACATGTGTGTTTATGTGTGTGTATTTACATGTGTGTTTATTTGTGTGTTATTACATGTTTCTTTATGTGTCTTTATGTGTTTATGTACCTGACCTGTTAGTCGAAGCGGTCAGTCATGAGGTAATCCTCGTCTCGTCTGGACCCAGTTTCGGCCCCCTCCCACTCTTCTCAGTGCCCTCTCATCTGCCACGCCCACTTCCACCTCGTTCCCGGTCTCCATGGCAATTGTGTATTTTCCTCGGAGACATACATTACATTCATATTACATTTAGTCCTTTCGCTGACGCTTTTATCCAAACTTACACCAGTGTTACAGCTGGAACACCACTGGGGGCAATGGAGGTTAAGTGTCTTGTCCTAGGACACAACAATGGTATGAACTGTGGGGAGAGCGGGAATCGAACCGCCTACCTTCCGGTTGAAGGACGACCGCTCTACCACTGAGAAGCCTCCTCAGCTCCACCATCCTCTGGATCTCCACCTCCTGCTCTTGTTTTGGTTTATTTTCATAAACATTTTGAACTGCCATTTATTATATATATTATATATTACAAATACCCTTTTGGTCAATCTTTATAGATAAATTTTAAATAAACGTTTGTCTGAATTAGTTTTTAGCGCTTTCTTTCCGTGTTGCTGCTGTTCGTCTGCAGCTTCTTTTAGCTGAAAAGGAGCAGGGTCTTGATTTCTCAGCGTTCAGCGTACGTTTGCCAACTACATGAAAACACATCAATTATGTTGATGTAGATACATGCAGCTCACCAACGTCCGCAGGATCCCAAACTACTACTCCCTGTTTTGTTTTCGCAACCAAAAACAATTTAACAGCTGTTTACCTGAGTTGTAAGTCCAATAGTCCAGTTGTTCCGCAGCCAGACTGTCTGTTCCCTGTCAAAAGCTACACTCGATGCTTCGTAGCATTACGCTATGGGGAACATTCTTTGTGTGACCGGTTGTGAAGCACGTGTGTCAAACACGCCAAGAATTGGCTTATAATACCTCTGTTGGTGACGCAGCTCATCAGCGGCAGTTGTGTGATTGCGCGCACCTGAACAGAGGGTATAATAACACATGACGCGGGAGCAGGGTTCGAATTACGGGGGAGCTAAGGGGAGCTCGGCTCCCCTGAAAAGGACCTGGGCTCCCCTGAAAGCCTACTTTGAGACATTTAGGGGGAGCTCTAAAACACTGTCCATTTTTTGTGTCGCATATAGATTTTGATTTTCTGTACATTAAGGTTCCTGAAATAAATGATGATATTAAAAATGTGTCAATGTTGTGTGTTTATTCGCTCATTACATTACTATTTCCGAACACTATTTTCCGCTGTGTCTCCTGCTGTGACCATCCATGCGTGGCGGCGCTGCACTGAAATTACTACGTTTACGTCACTACTTGAACTTCTCACTGAGTTGGTATTTGAATGTTAGCTTAACTTCAAGTTCAAAACATACTTTATTCGTTTTTTGGAACACTGTGGATACTAATAAGAATGTCAAAGAAAGCAGCCAAACCTCAGTCAATTTGAATTTATAAAACAAACGAAGAGGAGTGATGACAGCGCACCAGCTACAACTAGCTTGCCAGTGATACCGCTGCCGCCGCTAAAAGTTGCTGCTAGTGACAGAACCAGCACCGAGGATAGCGAGACTTTAGCGCCAGAAACCACCGCTGCGACCTGCAGCGGACCAGGCGATCATGCAACACCTTTCAACTGGACAACAAAGCAATGGAGTGAGTGGAGAATCAGGAATACATGGCTCTATTCCAAAAATCAGAAGTTAGGAGGTACAGTATGCATGGAGGCAAAAAGCCTGTTGCTCGCCGAGGTAAGAATCATGGAATTACCTACTTGATCTGTGCGTTTGTGAGGATTGGCCCTATAATCCTATTTAATATTGATGTATTTTTTTATGATTGTTATGTGAGTCACTCTTTTTTTATCATGATTTGCATGATGTAAGCCTAAGCGCGGTTGATTCAGAACCGTGGACAGAGCTGTTTGCTCGAACACTGACAACACTGACTGACGCTCGCGTTTTATAGTTTTACTAAGTAAACAATAGGTTTACTGTAAACCTATTGTTTTAAATGCCCTAACATGCACCAAAAGCGTTAAAGTCAGTCTGGGAGGATCGGAAAATAGGGCTCCCCCGAAAGCCACTTTGTAATTCGAACCCTGCGCGGGAGCGTCTTCAGGTTTCTTTGTCTTCAGATCGCATTGTGTGAAGTGTGAGCAAACCTACTCTCTGTGCCAGTACGAAAATATATAAAATAATAAATACAAAAGTATCATGGCTGGGTTCAGTAAGAAATGTGTTCCTCCGTGCCAGAGGCACTTTGCTGACGATGATCAGCATGAATTTTGTTTTGAGTGTTGATCTGGCTGAGGCGCAGGGATCAGATCCTATGTCCCTCGCGCTCTCACCAGATGAGGCAGACACCGGCTCTGTGCTCGGGCCGGCGCGCTCCGGCGCTTCCCATGAGCACGTCGATGAAGCCTCATCCCTGGCTTCTGGGGGCGCCGCAGCCTCGGAGTGCTTTTCCCGCTCTGACGCAGCGTTTGAGAAGCTGCTCAGGGTGGTTACAAGAGCAGTGGCGAGGCTGGGTGTTGGGTGGCCTCGGGGGCAGGGCACCCCTAAATTATTTTGGGTTGCCCTGCTCCTGAGGCCACTCAGTATTCAGTTTAGAGTATTTAATACTCTGAACTGGATGACAGGTTTCTGTCAGGTGGCCAGGGGGAGGGATCACAGCGGCGGTCTCTCCCCTTCTTCGGGGACCTCCATGAGGAGCTGGCATGCTCATGGAATAAGCCCTATTCGTCCCGTGTTTTTGTGCCTTCGACGTCGATTTATTCGACTATCGTGGGCGCACAGGTGCGGGGCTATGGGTCGATGCCCCAGGTGGAAGAGAGACGCTGCCTATCTCTCCCCGGGACATCGCCTCCCTAAGAAAGCCTACACTCCCCAACAAGCCATGCCGGTTCATGTCATCACTGGTGGGGAAGGCTTTCCAGGTGGCGGGTCAGGCTGGTGCAGCACTGCACACCATGGCGGTTTTGCAGGCATACCAGGCTGAGCTGCTCAAAGATTTGAGCACAGGGGTTCTGTGGACGAGGACGTTTTCTGAGCTACGCCGTGCCACAGACCTCTCTCTCCGTGCAACTAAGCAGACGGCTATTGGGCGCTCCATGTCTGCTTTGGTTGCGACGGAAAGACATCTGTGGCTTAACCTCACGGGCATCAAAGAGAAGGACCGCGCCTTCCTCCTGGATGCACCCATCTCGCCTTCCGGTCTTTTTGGCAACACGGTGGACTCCGCCGCCACTAAGTTCCGCAAGGCTAAACGCTACGAGGAGGCGTTTGTGAGGTTCCTTCCTCGCCGTGCTCAGCAGCCGGGACCGTCGGCCACCCTGTCCCGGCCAGGTCCAGCCCCTTCCAGAGAAAAGCGGGCTGCCCAGAAGGAGAGTGTGGCGAATCGTGCCCCCCCTCGTAAGGACTGGGGAGCGGATTCTCGCGCTGCTCAAAAGAGAACGGACCTGCGGAATGTTATCTCCGCCAAGAAGCAGAGGCCCTGAAATTGGCGCGCCCATGGCCGCGGGGGCGTGCTCCCACCGGGTGGGGCGCAACAAAATCCAAGAGAGTCTAAGGACTCCATGTCAACACCCTCAGGAGTCTGCTGTTTTTCTCCGCTGCCACTGGCGTTCGGGAGCAGCAGTCTCCAGCGCACTGTAAGTGTCCGGCCGTCTCCTGCCTTGGTTCAGGACGGCGGGTGTCTTACATCCCCAAAACCGACGCGTGCCAAAACTACTGCCCCTTTCGGAGAAACTGGCAGCATGGATGCTCCTGCCAAATATCTCCCGTGGGTAATAAGGACTGTGGCCAAAGGCTACAGACTTCAGTTCGCCAATCGCGTCCTCCGGCGTTTCAACGGCGTGGTCTCCACTTCTGTGAAACCGAACGAGCCCATGTATTGACACAGGAACTGCAGGTTCTGCTGGACAAAGGGGCCATAGAACATGTTCCCCACCAGACAGACAATCCGGGTTTTACAGCCGGTATTTTCTAGTTCGAAAAGATGGGGGCTGCGCCCGATTTTAGACCTTCGCGGGTTAAACCGCTACCTCAAAGCATTAAAATTCAAAATGCTCACAATAAAAATTATTGTGTCCAGATCCGAAGCGACTGGTTTGTCACCATCGATCTAAAGGACGCGATTTCACATATAAATCCTGCCACAGCACAGAAAGTTCCTGAGGTTCGCCGGGAGCGAAACGCACCAGTATCGGGTTCTTCCGTTCAGCCTGGCCTTGTCACCCGACATATACAAAATGCATGAATGCATCCTTGGCTCCTTTGCGACTCCAGGGCATCCGCATTTTGAATTACATAGACGACTGGCTGATATTAGCTCAGTCTCAGGAGCTAGTGCTTCGACATCGGACGCCGCCCTAGCTCATCTCGACTCTCTAGGCTTGAGACTCAACGCCGAGAAGAGCGTTCTCGGCCGCTCAGAGGACAACATATCTAGGGGTTGTTTGGGACTCAACTGAGATGCAGGCCCATCTGTCTCCTGCACGTGTCGGGTCCATTCTAACTACCCTGAAAGCTATCAGGCTAGGCCAGGAAGTGACTGTGCACTTCTTTCAAAGAATATTGGGTCTCATGGCATCTGCATCCACGGTAATTCCTTTGGGCCTTCTGCACATGAGACCGTTTCAGCTGTGGCTCAGAGCCAGGGGGTTTCATCCAAGGGCCAACCCCCTGAAGCAAATAAGGGTTATGCGCCGAGGGCTTCACTATCTATGTGGTTCAGACCCCAGTTTCTCACTTTGGGTCCCAGCCTAGGTCCATGTTGCCGTCGCATGATGCTAATGACAGATGCATCCCTCACGGGCTGGGGCGCGGTCTTAGATGGCCGTCCAGCCCAAGGGATATGGAGAGGCCATCTTCTCGCATGGCACATCAATTGCCTCGAGATGAAGGCTGTATTTCTGGCCCTGAAATACTTCCTCCAGCAGCTAAGGGGCTACCATGTCCTAGTACAAGTAGACAGCACAGCGGTGGTCTCTTACATAAATCGTCAGGGCGGACTGCGTCGTGCCGCTTGAACAAGCTAGCGCAGCAGGTGCTGCTTTGGGCTCAGGACAAGTTCCTGTCCTCAGGGCGATTTATATCCCCGGCGCATGAATGTGGGAGCAGATTTATTGTCCAGACAGGCTGTGACACATGGGGAGTGGAAACTCCACCCCGAGGTAGTGAGCAAAATTTGGGAAAGATTTTACGAAGCAGAGGTGGACCTCTTTGCTTCACAGCAGACAGCACAATGTCCCCTCTACTTCTCTCTGACTCCTCCAGCTCCTGGGTCTGGACGCAATGGCCCATGTGTGGCCCAGACTGCGCCTTTATGCATTTCCCCCGGTGGCTCTGCTCCCGGGAGTCCTGGCGAAGGTCCGTCAACGGGGGTCGCGCCTCTTACTAGTAGCGCCCCGTTGGCCAACCAGAGTGTGGTTCTCAGACCTAATATCTCTCCTCGACGGCTCGCCATGGGCGATTCCGACCAGGAGGGATCTCCTTTCTCAGGCACAGGGGACAGTGTTTCATCCCCGGCCCGAGCTCTGGAACCTTTACGTCTGGCCCCTGAGGGGGACCACTTAAGAGATGTCGGGCTCCCAGCACCTGTTGTAGAGACTATTCTGAGCGCTAGGTCTCCCTCTACTAGGAGAGCCTATGCCTGCAGATGGCGTGTCTTTGATGCCTGGTGTGCTACACATCATACAGACCCAGTCCACTGCCAGATTGTTTCAGTGCTGGAGTTTCTGCAGGACAAACTGTCCTCGGGCACTAAGCCTAGCACACTCAGGGTTTTCGTGGCCGCCATTTCTGCTTGCCACGCCCTGATTGCGGGGTTGAGACCCCACACTAGAGCTAGAGTTCCTTCCTGGGACCTAGCTATAGTGCTGGAGGGCTTAGTAAGAACTCCTTTTGAACCACTGGAGCCAGCGTCTGTCAAGTTTCTGACTCTAAAGATGGTTCTTCTGGCGGCCATTACCACTCTCAAGAGGGTTGGAGATTTGCAGGCTCCTTCAGTTTCGCCCTCCTGCCTAGACTTTGCTCCTGGGCTGGTCAAAGCCATTTTGCATCCTCACCCTAACTATCTTCCAAAAGTTCCATTCTCGACCTTAACCGGTCATTCTTGAAGCCTTCTGTCCTCCGCCATTTACAACACCGGAGCAGGAGAGACTTCACTTACTGTGTCCAGTACGTGCCCTCCAGACTTATGTCCACCGCACTAGCCAGTGGCGTAAGTCCGAACAGCTGTTTATATACGGGGCTGCAAGCTGGGGTTGCAGCTACCAGACAAACTATATCACGTTGGGTGAAGGATGCCATTGCCCTGGCCTATGACGTGCGCGGTCAAACTCGCCCATTGGTGTGAGGGCTCATTCTACTAGAGGGGTTGCAGCTTCAACAGCTCTAGCAAAAGGTTCCCCGCTGCAGCAAGTTTGTGATGCGGCAGGCTGGTCCTCCCCGCACACATTCATCAGATTCTATAGCTTGGATGTTCATGCTACTCAGGGCTTGCATGTCCTTGAGTCATCATCCCAAAATTGTGTTTGAGACCTCTTTTGTGTTTGTGCACACTTCACAACCCGAGGGGTCCAGACACTTACAGTGCGGCAGCGTTGGTATTCGTTCCCCATAGCGTAATGCTACGCAGCATCGAGTGTAGCTTTTGACAGGGAACGTCTCGGGTTACTTGACTGTAACCCTGTTCCCTTAAAAAGCGGGAACGAGATGCTGCGCTGCAATGCCGCACTGGGCGTGTCCGGGCGCTCTTCAGACAAAGTTGACCTGAAGACGCTCCCACGTCATGTGTTATTATACCCTCTGTTCAGGTGCGCGCAATCACACAGCTGCCGCTGATGAGCTGCGTCACCAACAGAGGTATTATAAGCCAATTCTTGGCGTGTTTGACACACGTGCTTCACAACCGGTCACACAAAGAATGTTCCCCATAGCGTAATGCTACGCAGCATCTCGTTCCCGCTTTTTAAGGGAACAGGGTTACAGTCAAGTAACCCGAGACGTTCTGTCCTCTCGTCTCTCTGCTCTTTTTTTAGTCCAGATCTCGTCATCGCGTTTAACGCACACAGAGTGGAGGTCTGGCCCGTACTGCTTTAACAGCGCAGCTTGGGACTTACAAAAAAATTCTTCATTTCTTCCATGCACGTCAGCTCAACTCTTTGAACGAGAAACAACGGATATTGATAATCTGGGTAATGGCACCAAATGTTATAAGAATTCTTTATCCTTATATTATCCAGAGAGACACTTAGACAGAGTATACCGTATTTTTCGCACCATAAGACGCACTTTTTCTTCACCAAATAGTGGGAGAAAAAGTGCCTGCGTCTTATGGTCCGCAGGCTGCCGCTCTGCAACATAAGACGAGTTGCAGAGCGGCAGCGGGTCCCCCGGGACTTTCCGTGTCCCTGGAAACTGCATCGTCCCTCCCCCGCCCGGTGTCCAGGCTTCTCAGTAGTCCACTGAGATACTGGCAGAGCCCCCCCTTCCCCCCCGTGTCGCCTTGCCTTACCGTAGTGGCAGAGCGGCAGCGGGTCCTCTCTCACCTTCCTTACGGAAGCCGATGTGTGCAGGAAGCAGTGTTGTGCCTGAGCGCATTCATTGAGCGATAGTTCATGAACTCGTTCATATTTTGGGCGAACGTGAACTGAACGTGCTGTATTATTGCCTGATGAACGTTACTGTGAATTCGTTCATTCTGGTGTCTGTGAACGGCACGCTCTCTCAGGTTAAGTTCGTTCAATAGGGTGCCAGATTTCTATAGAGCCTTCCAGGCGAAAACACGGCAAAAACACATCGCAAACGGGTCTTAATATGTAGCGGAAAAACACCAAATCTGGCAACACCAACCACCTGTGTCACACCGCCGTCCGCATGCGTGTCGCGCCATCAAAAATAAAAAATAAAAAGCATGGAGGCGACAGCAGCATGTAGCAAGGCGTATGATCATTTAAAATAATTTTATGATGTTTATTGCTGTGGCAATAATTTTGAAAAATAATAGCTCGCAGCAACATATGGTAAAAAACTATGAACTAGTTCATTTTTGGAAATGTGAACTTAGTTCAAAATTTTGAAGTTTGAACTATGAACTGAACTAATTCATTTTAAAATTTGTGAATTGAACTTTCAACTAGTTCTTGTAGAAAGTGAACTTTCCCAACACTGGTAGGAAGGCCCAATGCTGCTGTACTGTGTCACCGCCGTATGCTATTGGAGGATAGCATGTAGTAGGCGGTGTTACAGTACACAGCAGTGCGCATGCCCTTCACTCCAGTCATATAATTCAAATATTATTCTGTTATACTTTATTAAATATTTTATTACACTATTTGGTTCAGAATATTTTTTTTCCTATTTTTCTCCTCTAAAAACCAGGTGCGTCTTATGGTCGGGTGCGTCTTATGGTGCGAAAAATACGGTAATTTAAAAAAATGATTTCATTCTTGCAAGAATGAAGCAAAAGCACAAACAATGTTACAAGTGGTACAGGGTAAGCTTGCTTAGGGAAGTAAACAAAACATTAGATTTTATATCACTGCAGTGGAAGCTGTAGGAGGTGTAACTGTCCCGTTGGCAAGTTATGTCTACGTCTAGTCATGCTTGGATTAGCATGAAGGACATGACAAACAGATTTAACATGACCTGAAGAGAACTATGAGCACCCAGTAACTATAAACAATACAACCAAATATGGTTGTAAATAATACCAGTTTTAATTAGGTTATTGCACACTGACGTTTTCTGCAGCATGCGGACAGCTGGAGAACGTTTAAGGATGTCTGTCACAAGACTCTGTGTTCTGGTTTATTCTAACTGACGTGTGGCCTACTGTGTGTTTTCTGTGGGTTCCTTGTGCTACGCTCACTGAGCAACTTCAGTGAGCGTAGCACTCCAATTCACATTTTTAAATAGGACATGTTTTTGGGAGTAAGCTGGCATACCTGGAGACAGAGTACAACACGTTGAGGACATGCACACTCCTCACAGAAAGGATGTTTGAGTCGGCCAGAAAGGATGTTTGAGTCAACCTTCTTGCAGTGAGACAGGAGCGCTAACACACTAAATGCACCCCACACTAAATGTATAAAACACAATTACAACTTTCCAAAATAATGTTTATGCAGAGGCCATAGCACAGACTTGACACTTTAGCTGTGTGCCCTTATAAATCCAGCTGTTCTCCCTATAACAGCATGCTATTCAAATTAATAGAGGAAAAAGTAAACTATATGTCTGTCAATATGATCATCATTTGTCAAGTAAAAAGTTCTTAAAGTTCCATTCTGACTTTATATGGACTGACTTTGTGCACTGTTGACTGTGGTCTATCCAAAAGTGATCCATTTGCAATTGGAATATAATGTAATGCTGTTTTCTAATGCTATGGTAATTTCCCCCAGCCCATAGATATTATACAGTACAGCATTGGTAACAGTATAATACTGCTGTGTGTTCAATAGAGAAAACAAGAGATGTATTTTATAAAAGTAACAAGCAGTGTTCCACCACCTGCAGTCACCACTCATCCTCATAATAACCCCATAATGCAGCTTCCTGATGTATGGATGTGTCAAATGTCCTTGCTTTCTGTTTTTTTTCTGCAAGTTGTTTGGTGAGACTTAACAGCTGCACAGCGTTAATTGATAAAAATGATGTTAGTAGATTCATCCGCTTCTTATTGTCGTGTACAAAAATAATAGTCAATAACAGATCACCTGCAGAGACACAGGTTTATTTGTTCCAAGTGCAAAAGGTGAAGTTCCAATTCCAGAAGTGGTTTTACTAATATCAGGGGTTGATAGCAGGAGTTACCTGGAGTCCCCAACAAATTGTGGACTTGGGGCACATAAGACAAATAAGTTATGAAATAATGTGCATCAATTATTACACAACAAGAACATTTTCTCACTTTAAATTCTGCACCGAAGTCCGCACTAAGAACTCACAAACTGTTACGCAGTGTTCATTAGGTTCAGCAACTTTTGATTTCACACACAGTTTTTAAAAGTGCACAGCGACTTTAACAGCAACTTTCCCTGGCGCTGTGTTCACTGTTGTCATGAAAACAGGGGGCGTGCCTCCTGTAGACTGCTTTTACTGTGGTGAATGTGTCTCTGCAGAGGCTAATTTACAGTTGAACTGGAGAAATATAATAATAAGACTGGAGTACGGTCAACATGTAAGTATAGAATACAAACAACTGAAACTTCAGATGCACTGTTTAAGAGCTTTCCTCTTGAGGCATAAAAGAGTTGCAATAATCAGTCAGTTTTGGTTATTAATAGTTTATAATTTATTTTACTAAGCCAGCAAAATTAAATATTAATTTAATTTGGTCATATTAATAATAATTGGTTGTTCATATATTTAATTTAATCAAATAAATACAAAATACAATGAACTTAAAGCACTCCAACCTGATTGTCAGTTTAGTATAACAGTTAACAGGTAAGTACTTTCACATTCAAACATCAGTGCCACAAATTATCATGACAGGCAAGGGGGAGTGAAGAGTCTTGCCTAAACCACCAACCTTCCATTTATTGGACAACTTGCTCTATCAGCTGAGCCATTGCGCCCCTAGTATGAGTGTAGTATAGTTATTGGCCAGCAGGATTACCTTTTGTTATATGGTCTTGGAAATCTGAGGACAGAGGTAGAATATGGAGTCTCCATACAAAAGCCCTTCCCAAAGCCTTCTGAAATGAGCAGCAGAAGAATGGGTCTACATGCAACCAGGTTACACAGCGCTACAAACCACTAGGTTTGTATCAGTCACGGTAGAGTTAAGCCATTGAAGCTTATCACTATTTCATTTTACATTTACATTTACATTTAGTCATTTAGCAGACACTTTTATCCAAAGCAACTTACATTAAGGTTCCATTCACCAGTGTTACAGCTGGAACACCACTGGAGGCAAGGTGGGTTAAGTGTCTTGCCCAAGGACACAACAACCATGGGCAGAGATGGCACTGGAGACGGGGAGGACATGTCCCCCCTGATTCTGACCCATAACAAATAAATTAATTAGGGTTTCATTCCACTATACATTAGCCCGCTGCAGCCGCTCCTTTAATATTGCTGAACTTCGCGTTCGCTGAAATGAATCGGACTTTTCAACACTGAAGCACAAAACTAATCTACCAGTCATCATAATTTTGTACCACGCTCTCACTACACGCTGTTCTGATGTCAATGAACACACACGCCGACGCTTCTGTCATCGCCGTTTGACGTTCTCTCTGTGTGTGTGCTACAACCGGCTACAACTCCTGATGTGGTTTGTCCACACAATACAGTATTAAGTTTGTCCAAACAACAAATAAAGGCCTTCATAGGCTTTTTTACATCCTCTTACAGCTGGAAACTATGTTTATGGCACAGATATAGATCATGTTTACAAAATAATTTTTTTGCTTGGTCCGTCCCCCCCAGTTAAAAAATCCCATCTGCATTTGAGCCTACTTAAAATTGGAGACTGCTCATCTACATTCTTCAAAGAGATAGACACCTTTAGAAAAACTGGTGACTCATGGGCCTGTAGTCATCGGAGGCAGGGAGATTGAACAGGTTGAATCTATTAAATACCTGAATGTCTGTGGACAACCTGTTTAAATGGCGTGTACATGTTTATTATCTGTGTTCTAAAGTATGCAAAAAAACTTTTTTATAATGCTGTGTTAGAGAGTCTAATCAAATTTGGGATGGCTGCCTGGTTCGTCTCGCTCACAAACTAAAATTAAAAAACTCAAAAATGCAATGAAAGTAATTGGTAAGAAAGAGTTCCCTTTTTGAAATACATCTTTGACACTTCTTGACTACACAAACAGAATCATCAGGGACCCTTTCCATGTGTTGAATGGTGAATATGAACTCCTTCCTTCTGGAAGATGCTGTTAAGCTTTCTTTATTAGAGTTTGAACACTGCTGTTTGGCATTCTCAATTCCTTGGATATCTTTTTATATCCATCCCTTTTCTGTTATATACAGTTCAACTACCTTTTCCCAAAGAGCCTTTGACAATTCTTTTGCTTTCCTCAAAACTCAAAATACAGAAACATCAGTGCAGCACTAGAAAGATGAAAGGGTCTGTCAGGAGCCCAGAAACCCACTGACCTTTTATACACACACTGATTACAAGCAAACAGATCACAGGTGAGGATGGTTACCTTTAGTAGCCATTCAAACCTAGTTGTGTCACTTGTGCTTGTTATCAGGCCAAAATCACCAGGGTATGAAACTTTTGAGTCATTTGGGTAGTTTCTGTTGTCATTATGATTTAAAAAGAGTAAACACAGTTGTTTGACAATAAATGGCTTCACCCAACCTCTAACTGTGAGTGAAAAAATATTTTTTGTGTTGATGATTTATGAGCACAACTGTTTTAGGACACCACAGACATTTATTATTATTCACATTTCCACCACTTCCACTAAATTTAAACTTGGATGATACAGTGTCATTCTCAAAACCGAGCAAAGCAAAGGGATTTAAACAAAATGATACCACCTGCATAAACTTGGTGCCAAGCCAAAGCAGAATTGGATTAGAAAAAAGAATGCTGGCATCACAAGAGCATATGTAGCATCACCAGACATCCAGCTAAAATACAGATTCCAACCACTGACTGAGCTAAAGATTAATGAACCAGAAAACTCTGCTGTAACTGAAAAACATGGAGTAAATCAAGCTTATTTTATGAAAAACAGGAGACATGAATCTGTGGAAAAGCACCAGGTAAACAGAGACAGAGAATCTATGCCAAAAGTGAAGGACAGAGATATCTTGCTGCTTGGAGACGGTGCAGTCAGAGACATAAACAACAGTAGATTTGTTACATGCAGCTTTCCAAGTGCTATGGTCACTGATATAACAGCACTCCTCCCCTAAGTCATGTCCAAACACACAAGGATTAAACAGCTGATGTTACACGTGGGTGCAGTTGACACCAGGAAGGGGGAATCAGAAGTTTTAAAAAAGGATTTCTCCAGGCTTTTAGACAAACTTGAAAACCTGGAAGTGCAATCCTTTATCAGTGGACCACTCCCAAACATCGACAGAAGGATCAATACATTCAGTCGGCTGCTTGCATTGAATACATGGCTGTCCAAGGCCTGTGAGACAAGAGGAGTACACTTCATTGATAACTTCAACTTGTTTTGACCTTGTGTAGACCTGTTCAAAGGAAAGGGCCCACATCTAAAAAGGGGAGGGGTCAGGAGGCTAACAGATAATCTCATGCACTTCCTGAGACACCTAAATGGTTCTGGGCGCCCTCTTGAACAAAGAAAGAGTCCTCTGAGAAGCCATCAGCCACTGAATGAAGAAATCACTCCTGCCTCACCAGCCAAGGATCCTCTTCTGACTCTACCACCATCAACACCTCCACCTCTCCATAGCTACAGTCAGAAGTCGCAGATTGGAGAAGAGAATAACAGTTAGATTGTCTAATCAGACAAATCTGATTCAAATCCCCTGCAAAAAGATAAAGTCAGGTCCAGTGTTGGGAGTAACGCGTTACAAAAGTAATGCATTACAGTAATTTATTACTTTTTCCTGTAACGCAGTAGTGTAAGGCATTACTAATTAATTTTCAGTAATATTTTACTCAGTACATTTTCAGCAAAGCTTGCGTTACAAAAAAAAAAAAAAACCTTTGCGAGACCGCGAGATTTCATAAATCTCCCTCTTGTTGGTGTAACTTTGTTATTGCGTGACATAGTCCAGTGAAGGCTGGTTTTACAGGAGTGGCATGAGGCATGATTTCTGCCCCTGCTGTGCTCGCGAGTCGCGCTTGCCAGTGGAAAAGCGGCTAATGAAGATGGCAGAAGACGACTGTACATTCACGAGGTGGACATGTGCTCATTACTTTGAATTTGTCAAAGATAAGGACAAAAAGAACGTAATAGTCAAAAGCAACCTTTGTGTAAAACCGAAAGAACTGTCGACGTCACAATGGCATTAGAGTTTACTTATGTTGTGTCTAATATTAATAGACCCAAGCTATTCACGGATATTGCCAGATAATAATTTTACCTCTACCATACTTATAACAGACTTTAATCATTTGTGATTTTGTCTGTCATCCTTTCTTGTCTTGAGTCTTCACTTTGCCAATTATATGCTATATTGTTAGTAGCCTGGATAGCCCACAGTCATTATGGAACATCAAATTGCCTTCTACTGGATGTAAAATGCTCTGTATTACATTTTGTCATTTTAGAATTTTACGTTCTACCTTGTAGTTATTTTTGTGAAAGTAACTCAAAAGTAATACAGGAGTAATGTAATGAATTACAATTCTGAGACAGTAATATTGTAAGGTAAAGTATTACATTTTAAATACAGTAACAAGTAATCTATAATGTATTACAGTTTGGAAGTAACTTGCACAACAATGGTCAGGTCCTGCTCAAACTGACTTGAAAGAGTGTTCAATGTCAGATCTTTGGGAAACAAATCTTTTTTAATGAATGATTTTATAACTTCAAATAAGCTTGAGTTTATGTTTTTAACAGAAACATGGTTAGACAGCAAGACTGGAAAGGCTGTCCTTATTGAATCCACCCCAGTTTGGTAGTACTAAGCAGTTTGTTACCACAACTCACTGATATAGTCAATAATTCCTTACAGTCTGGAACATTTCCAAGGGCCTTAAAAACTGCTGTCATTAAGCCTCTCCTAAAGAAGAGCAGTCTTGATGCTACAGTGCTCAACAACTATCGGCCCATATCAAACCTGCCATTTTTAGGGAAAATCATCAAAAAAGTTGTATATCAGCAACTTAATGACTTTCTATTACTTAACAACTGCTTTGATCCTTTTCAGTCAGGATTCAGGCCCCATCACAGACTGAGACTGCACTTATCAAAGTCACAAATGACATCCGTATGAACACTGTCGCAGGCAAAGTCTCTGTCTTAGTTCTGTTGGACTTGAGTGCTGCGTTTGATACAGTGGACCATGGAATCCTGTCACAAAGATTAGAGGAATGGATAGGCATCTCTGGAACTGCCCTTAAATGGTTTCAGTCCTATCTTGAAGACAGGAAGTACTTTGTATTGTTTGGTAACTGTGTGTCAGACCAAATGGCCCTGACATGTGGGGTTCCAAAGGGGTCTATCTTGAGACCTCTATTATTCAATCTCTACATGCTTCCTTTAGGCCAGTTAATACGCAGCTGTGACATATCCTACCATAATTATGCAGATGACACTCAGATTTACATTTCACTCACAGCAGGTGAAAATGGACCAATCCATTCACTGTGTCACTGCATCGAACAGATTGATGTGTGGATGCAAAATAATTTTCTCCAACTGAACAGAAACAAGACTGAGCTAATCATCTTTGGGCCACAGAAACAAAGAGAAAGTGTCAGCAGTCACCTCGAGTCTCTTTCTCTAAAATGTAAAAACCAGGTTAGAAATCTAGGGGTCATCATGGACTCAGACTTGAATTTCCACAGTCACATTAAGTCAATTACATCATCTGCATTTTATGCATTTTATGCATTATCCCTTTAGAGTCAAAGGGATAATGTCTCAACCAGGCTTACAGTACGTTCACACCAAACGCGAATTGCGCGAATAAATCTAGCTATTTGCGCGTAGTTGGATGCTTGAACATTTTGAGTTTACTCGCTTCATTCGCGCGTGAAATTTGATCAACAACAGATGCGAATTTGCGTCATGGGAAGGGCATCTGCCAGGCGGGTTGTCTTCCGGTCTTGTTGAAGAATGGTTGAGATGGGTTTTGTCAAGAAAGTAGCAGTGCTCTATTTACTTTGGAGGACTGAAAAACGATGTGAACCCGTTCGGCGCTGTGCGGGGGTCCATCGGATGCTTCAGTGGCGGACCCAGCTCCGTAAGTTTCACAAACTTCTCCAGGAGCTGCGCCTGGACTACTGACGCTCTATTTAAGTCTGTCCATCTGTCTCTAGTCAATATTTGGTGTGATTATGAGTAATTACTATGTGGTCAACTGCAGTCTTTTGAACAGTTATCAGTACAATCAATATAGTATTATGCCTATAAAAACTGTATATTGTATTTACAATTCTATTTATAACATTGTATTGTATCTCTTATTTGTGTTTATTTCTTTAATAAATGGAGCCTGCCTCCAAAAGGAATCTCTGACTAATGGCTTGTTTCTCATTAATACTACAACACTGGTGCAGTCTGTTTGCAATAGAAAGTAGAAGTAGTAATAAAGTAATATTAGTAAATATAGCTGCGAGCAGCCATTAACGGGGCCAAGCGCAAAGACATGCCAACATGGCTGTGAGTGTTAGACCAAGTGCAACAAAGAGCAATTAAAGGTATTTTATACAAAATCATATACAGTCACTAATAAACTGATTTAATGGTTTATCACTTTTGACCAATAGGTGGAGCAGTTCAGTGGTGGACAGTAACGAAGTGAATGTAATTTGTTAATTCGTCAATTCGTCAGTATCTGTACTTTACTAAGTATTTCCATTCGGGGATACGTACTTATTACTCAATTACATTTTGCAAAATTAGTCGTTCCTTGTGTTGCCATTAAAGTTTTTGTAGAAGAAGACCTCAAAGACGCATCTCAGTGGGAGTGTCAGGACCGGCTCAATAGAAGCCTCGTTCTCTACACGCAAGCTGATAAACATGAAAATAACAAATAAAAAATACACATGTGATGAAGTTTTGGTATTAGTTATGGCTGACTCTGATTCTGAGGGAGAACATCTACCTTTAGAGTCTTTTCAGCCGAGTGAAAGTGAGAATGAGCGAGAGTGAGTGCATGTGTAACTTGGACAGCGGCGCCGCTGCTCGTGCCTTTCTCAGCGTCTCTCATAAAGCACACGCTGTTTTTCCCACATTTTGCCACACATCAGTGAAAGAAACGGGAGGAAACTAGTCGCTCTGGCCGCGGTAGTGAAGGGGAGGTTGGGAAGTGAAGCCGTGAGCACATAGCGCCTGCTGCTTTACCTTTAGCACAGGTGATAGGACCCGGGGCGCATGTACTGCCGTGGCCGCGGTAGTGATGGGGGTGTCTGGAATAATGCATAATAATTGGGACAAATATGTGTTGGTTATCCTGTGTAGCGTATGAGCTGTAATATATGCGGTGATAAGAGATATTAATTTATTAATTTGGGTAAATTATCAATTAATATCTTTATCATCAAATTGTCCCGTAAAGGGGCACCAAAATAACACTGTAGCGTATATAGTGTATATACACAAGGGTATGTTTGTATAAACATACAGAAGATTAATTTTAATAATTTCAATAATTAATTTTGATATCAATATTAACTCATTAAAATTAATTTCTAATTAAAAGGGGGCACCACCCTGGTTTTAACAGGTCCAGAGAAACTGTTTAGCCTAGTCTCATTAATCTTAAAGGAAGAGAATTCTATTGTTTTCGAACATTTCTTAATTATAAACAGAGAAACATTAATGTCTTTTATGGGGTTTTATTAAAAATCACACAGATCTAACACAGGTATAAGGATAACTTAACATTGGAACAGGGAAAGGATAAACACAAAACACAGGAACGAACGAAGGGTTAAATACAGAGGTAAACATTTGCTTTCACAGGGTTTGTGAAACCAGAGGAATGTTTAGACAATCTAACTGACGGCATTTAACTAAAGGGCCTTTAACGGAGGAGGGAGTGGCGGTTTTGGGCAGAGGACATTTTAACAACGCCAAGGCTGTGGTGTCACGTGCGGACTTACTGGGGTCAGCGGGGCTGGCTCGATCCGGTGGGTCGCTATCAGCGGTCCGGGAGTCCGGAATGTTGGAGCGTTCTGGACGCTTCCTGGAGCGTTCCACACTGAAGATGCCGTCGCGTGTCGTCTCCTCCAGAGGGTGTACAGCCGGGGTGTAGAAAGGGATGTCCGTTGTTGCTCAGGGCGCCTGGACCTCCGTGTATCGTTAAAAGTCTTGGACAGGTCATTGCAGTGTCAATGAAAGAGTTCTCAGCTGTTTGCTGGTTAAAACTTGCTTCTGCGCGCTCCTTTGGGAAAGTAGCAGGCGCTTTTAGCAGGCACAGTCTTAGAACAAAAGTTTACTCGCGCTAACACGAGGCTCAAAAGCTTAGCCGTGGTGGCATTAGCGGTCCTGAGTGGACCGTAGGCGCAGAGGTCAAGAGGCGAAAAGCAGAAGAGGAAGAGTTTTGGCTCGCAGCCAGCTTTTATTAACTTCGAGCCGGGGGGCGCTCTTCCGGCGGAAGAGGAAGTTACTTGGGAACGTCTTAAACTAAAGTTTTAACTAAAGTTTTTAAAACATTCCTTTTGTTTCAACCCATTCTCATAACACATAACAAACATTTATTTGTAGGATTATACAAAGAAAAGTCGAGTATGAGTGTGTAGAATATTGTTGAAACATTAATTATATTTCATTTAAAACAAAACAGAAACCATAAAGGGAGTTATTGGTTTGCAACTCCCGTGTCCTGGAAAAGAACAGTATAAACAACACAATATCAAAAATACATTTTCCTGTAATGTAAGAATTACGAAATTGTCTTTTGATGATTGGATAGAGTCATTTGTTCATTTGACCACCAGGGGCGGTCTTTGATCGTTCTTGGACGTTAGGATCAAAAGCATTCCAATTGTCAATTAGAATGAGATAGAGCGCTCTCTGGTAAAGAGCACAGTTCTTGAATCCAGCTAACACAACAAACTTATCTTCAGTTTTATGGTTAAAAAGACATGGCACCAGGGGGGGTGGCACGGGTCCTGGGCCACCTTTGATCCTGGTGCCCTGTGAACCCAGGTTCCACTGCTCGTAAAAGCAAGAGCAAAGTCATTAATAGCATTTCTTGTCCATAAAGCACTTTGGCCAGGCTTTTATCTGAAAGAAAACAGTGTTAAGTTTGAGGCTTTCAGATACAGGCTTGTCTCTGAAGGCCTCTGGCAGGGCAGTTTAAGGCAGGACAGTTAATCCGTGGGGATTCCACTGGTGGTTCTGCTACACCTGACACTTTACCCAGTCGAGGAGGGAGAGGCAGGGGTAAACATAGTCAGTGAGAATGCGCTAATCAAAGCAGCGATTGTAATAAAAGTGATGGCTGTGTGCTGTGCTTTATGAGAGGTCCCACACTCTAAAAAACTACTAACTATGCCACATGGATGGATAAGAAAAAATAAAGCAACTGCAACCACACACATACAGTACATGTGTATATTTCTCATAACTATTTATACGTTTTACTAGTTATGGTTTATTAGAAGTTGTAGTTATTCTTTATTTTGGTAATGTTGCTTTTACAAATTACTGTTATAAAAATTTCTTTCAGAAAAAAAAAAACTATTATAATATGTTCATTCGTGTGTATGTACTGTAAATAACATAACCGCCAATATATAATGTCATGGTATGCAAATTATATGCAAATTAGATGCTTAAAATTTATTTACTTATATACTTTGGGTCATACCTGACATTTTTCTAGTTCAGAGTAGGACTCTATCTCTTATAATTTTCAAACCACAGCCTTTTGAAATTTGGATCTCAAAAATCTGTATTTTTTTAAATAAACCCTGGGCCTAAAGGGGGCAAGAGACTGACAAAAATTATAAGGGCATTATAGCCATAATAAATGATAGTACTTGGATACTTAAGTACATTTGAAGGCAAATACTTTTGTACTTTTACTCAAGTGAAAGTTAAAAGGGAGTACTTTGGATTTTACTGAAGTAATATTTTACCTAGTATATCTGTACTTTAACTCAAGTACTTGGTTTGTGTACTTCGTCCACCACTGGAGCAGTTACGAAATTGATGTTGTGTTGTCAGAGTGAGGTGACAATGACACAGGAAAAGTTTGGTGTTATTATGTCGAAGCTTTGCAGAAATGCAGCTTGAAGACTCATTTTAACATCATGCCTCAACTTTGTCGCTGCGGTATATGAAAACGATTTTGTGTGATGACACAAAATTAATAACATTTTGCTGTCATGGTCTGAAGATGGTATAATCCAAATTTGGTGAAAATCAGCAAATGAAATCAGCAATCTGGGAGGAGTACAGAAATAGTTGGTTTGTAAAGGAAATAAAAATGGTAAACAGGAAGTTTGGCCAAATATGGTAAAATTGGTACCTATGTTCTTGGCATGACCTAAGCAATCTATTATATCAGTTTAATGACAATAGACAAACTTAATGATAAGTTATTAGCATTATTTTAAAATTCATTATAACTTTTGTTCAGTAGGTGTCGCTGCTTTGAAACTTTTTGAGTACCTTCAGGGCTTGGTGCCGAAGACGCATACCAAGTTTCGTATAGATACGGCAATGCATTCATAAAATATAGAACTTAAAAATTTTAAATGGCCGACTCCCAAAATGGTTGATATGGGAAAATTGGCTATGCTATGGCTCGGCATGATGCCACAAATCTAAAGAGACCAGTTTTGTGATTTTTGGCTAAAGCATTCTGAAGTAATTATTAAAAAAGTCACATTTTTGTATATCTGGACCACTAGGTGGCACTGCGCCAAAACTCTGCAGGCAGCCTCACGTCATGGTTGCCATAACACATACTAAGTTTGGTTGGAATATGTTAGATCATTGCAGAGATATAGGCTGACTTTCATTTTTGTGGGCATTAAGTCGATTTCATTGGTGTGTTTCTCAATAACAGTTTGACTAATCATCTTGATTCTAATATCGTTTTGTCAGCAATTATCAGCAATTATTACTGCTGAAGTGCCGTCCGTATTATCTACCGAGGGAATTTACTGCTGTGTTTTTGGCCGCTGTTTACATCCCCCCGCGTGCTGACTCCGCAGCAGCACTCAGCAAACTCCATGACGTCATCAGCGCGTTAGAAACGGCTCATCCTGACGCTGTTTTTATTGTTGCTGGTGACTTCAACCACTGTAGTTTGCGGACTGTATTCCCCAAATACCACCAGCATGTTGACATTCCCACCCGTGATAAAAACACTCTTGACCACGTCTACAGCAACATACGTGGTGCATACAGGGCTGCACCCCGCCCCACTTCGACACTGACCACATCTCTTTGTTCCTGTACCCTGCTTACAGACAAAGACTGAAACAAGCACACCCTGTCACCAAACAGATCAAACTCTGGACCCCGGAGAGCGAGATCACCCTGCAGGATTGTTTTGCACTGACAGACTGGGATGTGTTTAAAGCTGCAGCCACTGTGGAGGACTCTTCCATTAGCGTGGGATTATGCTGAGTATGTGTCTGGGTACATCAGCACTTGTGTTGATAACATCGTGCCCACCATACAAATCAGGAAGTTTCCCAACCAGAAGCCCTGGATAAACAGTCAGGTACGTCACATGCTGCGTGCTCGCTCTCTTGCATTTAGATCAGGCAATGAGAAGCAGTACAAAGCTGCAGTATGGACTGAGAAAAGCCATCACAGCGGCCAAGAGGCAGTACAGAGAGAAGCTGGACAGCTTCTACTCTACTGCGGATTCAGGGCGGATGTGGCAAGGCCTGCAGCACATCACAGACTACAGGACCACCACCAACAACATCGCATCAACAGACAGCCTGCCGGATGACCTCAACAATTTCTACGCCCGCTTTGAGGCTCCCAGCAACACTGCAGAGAGGAGCTCACACACACCTGGATCACCCAACCCCCTCCTCCACCAACCATCTCAACAACACAGGTACACAGAGCTCTGAGGAAGATCAACCCCCAAAGCAGCAGGACCAGACAACATTCCTGGCGGGCCCTCAGAGCATGTGCCAACGAGCTGGTTGATGTTTTCACCTCCATCTTCAACCTCCCTCAGCCAGCGCATTGTACCACCATGCTTCAAGACCACGACCATCGTCCCCTGCCCAAGAAGAACCCACCCACCTGCCTGAATGACTACAGGCCAGTGGCACTCACTCCAATCATTATGAAGTGTTTCGAGAGAGTGGTGCTGGCCCACATTCAGAGCAGCATACCGACACCATTGACCCCTGCAGTATGCCTACCGGCCCAACAGATCTACCTCGGATGCAATCGCTACTGCCGTCCACTACTCCCTCTCACACCTGGAGAACAAGGACTCATACATACGGATACTTTTATAGATTACAGCTCCGCCTTCAACACGGTCATCCCACACAAACTCACCCACAAACTGTCCACACTTGGTTTGCACCCCACCCTCTGTGACTGGCTCCTAGATTTCCTTACTGGCAGGCCTCAGTCTGTCAGGATTGGTAATAGGACTTCAGCCAGCACCATCACAAACATTGGTACTCCACAGGGCTGTGTACTCAGCCCCATCCTCTACACTCTGTACACCTACGACTGTGTCGCCTCTCACAAGGACAACATCATCCTGAAGTTTGCTGGCGACACCGCAGTGATAGGACGCATCGCTGGCGGTGTGACGAGGCAGCTTACAGGAGGGAGGTGGCCAGTCTGGTGTCATGGTGTGAAGACAACAACCTCACCCTCAACACGGACAAGACAAAGGAGATGATAGTGGACATGAGGAGGAGAGGAGAACGCCTCAGCCACTGTTCATCCGGGAACTTGAAGTGGAGAGGGTGAGCAACTTCAAATACTTGGGTGTCCACATCAATGAGGACCTCACTTGGACACCTCACATCACACAGCTGGTCAAGAAGGCTCAACAGCGGCTGTATTTTCTGAGGAGGCTGAGGAAGTTTGGCATGTCGCCCAAGATCCTCAGCAACTTCTACAGCTGCACCATTGAGAGTGTCCTGACCAGCTGCATCACTGTGTGGTACGGCAGCACTTCTGTCATGGACCGCATAACGCCTGCAGAGAGTGGTGAAGACTGCAGAAGATCACCAGGACTCCACTGCCCTCTCTGCAGAGCATCTACCACCGCAGAGTCCACAGAAGAGCTGCTTCCATCCTCAAAGACCCCTCCCACCCACAACATGGTCTGTTCACACTTCTACCCTCAGGACGGAGGTACAGAAGTGTGAAATGCAGGACTTCCAGAATGAAGAACTCATTCTTTCCCTCTGCCATAAGACTCCTAAACAGCAGATAGGAGTCTACAATCACAATCACAACATTACATGAACAATTGTTTACCTACTGCACTACCTCACTTTACTTTACTTTACACGTCACTTTACACCATCACAACTGCACTACCTCACCTTACTACACTTTACACTTTTTGTATATTTGTATTTTTTTTGGTATACTTCCATTATTATTACTTGTATATTTGTCTTATTTTTTTTATTATTTTTACTTAATTGTGTGACATTTTACTGTGGACGGCAAAGTAAGAATTTCATTGTATAGGAAACATGCTTTCTGTCTGTACACATGACAATAAACACTTTGAATCTTGAATCTTGAATCTAGTCTGAAGATGATCTGGTTCAATCTTCATGAAAATTGGGGCTATGGCCTAGGAGGAGTTTGCAAAAGTAAGTTTTTTGGAAAATTAAAAATGGTGGGAAAATTTACATGACAGAAAATGACGTCATAGGGTGCAATCGAATTGTCATGAGCTAAGGAATCAGAGGAAAAAATAATTTTCTTTCTAGTCCTTAGGGTTCAAAAGGTATTAGCATAAACATTAGTCCAACTTTGGACAGGTGGTGGCGCTAGAGGGATTAAGTTAGAGACTTCAGATTTGTTATGGTGACAGATCAGACTGTCATCTATGAGTGTGCCAAATTTCACAACTTTTTATCAAACGGTTCTATGGGCTGCCATAGACTGAATAATAATAATAAGAAATCTAACGGTTTTTCAATAGGTGCCTCCGCACCTTCGGTGCTTGGCCCCTAAATATAGCTGCGAGCAGCCATTAACGGGGCCAAGCGCAAAGACATGCCAACATGGCTGTGAGTGTTAGACCAAGTACAACAAAGAGCAATTTAAGATGATTTTATACAAAATCATATACAGTCACTAATGAACTGATTTAATGGTTTATCACTTTTGACCAATAGGTGGAGCAGTTACGAAATTGATGTTGTGTTGTCAGAGTGAGGTGACAATGACACAAGAAAAGTTTGGTGTTATTATGCTTAACCAAAACCAGGAAGTACAACCACATTACGCCAGTTTTAAAATCTCTGCACTGGCTTCCTGTTGCTCAGAGAATAGACTTTAAAACAGCACTTCTGGTTTACAAGTCTCTAAATGGTTTAGCACCAGAATATAGCTCTGACATGCTAGTTGCTTATGAACCTCCTCGGACTCTGAGAACATCTGGGACAGGCCTTCTGCTCGTGCCCAGAGTTAGAACTAAACATGGTGAGGCAGCGTTTAAGTTTCATGCAGCAAAAATCTGGAACAGCCTCAACTTTAACAATGTTCAAGGGAAGGTTAAAAACCTTCCTCTTTAGCTCCGCCTACATTACAACTTAAAGTGTTTTTTATCTGCACTCTTCTTTTAAAATGTTTTTAATTTTTCTTATGTTTCTTAATCTAAATCTTGTAAATTGTCTTTTATTCCTGTAAAGCACTTTGAGTTACCCAGTGTATGAATTGTGCTATATAAATAAAATTGCCTTGCCTTGCCTAAAGGATATTACTGGCAGTTATTGGTGGGAAAACAAATGTTTAGAGTAACTCATTGGAACTGCATGCTGCATACAATTCCAAAGTGTATCTGATAAATTGTAATCTATCTATTATCAATGCTATTTCTCAAATCAGCAGCATGTAATGTAAATCAGAATAAATGTGAAGTTGTCACACATTGTCTCTAAATGTCAGCCCTGCGACTAACTGGCCATTGTCCAGGGTTAACACCGCCTCAGGCGCAAAGCTGCTGGGATAGGCTCCAGTCACCTGCGACCTTTAACGGGACTAAGCGGTAGAAAATGAATGAATGAAAAAGGTTGTACATACTGATAACTTTTTAACCATAAATTAGCTGGTCCTCTGAAGACAAACTTTTCTAAATTACTCAATAGAATTTGGTGTACACCAGTTTTAAATGATTGACTGAAAATGTAGATCATTTCCATTTAAAAATTTTATTGTATTTTTGACCAGTAACATATCAATATCTGTTCAATCAGTAGACTTCTTATTTTTAAACTCCTTGAAGTATTTATTAATAATTTCAAATCCAAACATAGTGACTTTATTCTTTTTAATGATATTTCTACTCACCCTATCATTTTTATTTTTAAAATAGTAATTGAATTCATTTGCTTCATCTTTTGCGTCTTTTGTAACAGAATCAGATTATTTGTTTTGGGCAAGACGGGTTCTCATATAAATAGCTTCATAAAACAGGGTCTTAGTTATACTTTTCTGATAAAATTTAAAATTGACTCGCGCCACAATCACAAAACCTGTATGGCAGTTAAGTTTGCTGTTAAAATTTGAATGAAATTTGGTAGGCAGAAACCGAGTTACCTGAAGTAGTCCCAAAGCAGCAGCTGTCACATGTATTTGAACACAGGGGACATGGGACACTGCAGGCGAGCTTCGGGCTGCAGGCAGTGAAGCCTCCTCATCAGGGACTGTTTTTAGAATTAACAAGCCAGCTGCAGCCTGAAGGCATTACAGCTGCTGCCACAGGCCAGTCCTTACTTGACAAGTGCAAATAAAATGTCATAACTATTCTGATTAACACAAAAACAGAAAACACAGATTCCCAGAGCACACAGTGTTGTTTGCTGCTCTACAAAACCATGCAGTTTACAGAAATAAGCCCATGTGCTGAATATTAAACATTCTCTGCTGTTTGACTTCTTTATATCAGTAAATTAATTGTTGCAGAGTGTAAGGGTTTTCTAAAAGAAGCCAGGTGTTTACTAAAAGTAAACATTGTTCAGCATGGTGTGTAGCCCGTCCCCGCTGACATTCTTATTATTCACCTCACATTCAATCCTGGGGGCAATTTGAGATTCACAAATTCTCTTTTTTATGTTTTTGGCTGATGGGAGGAAGCTGGAGCGAAAGAAACTCCCTACTGATCGTGGATGTGATGGAAACTTCACAGGAAGGAGATGGACAGTCAATAGGAATTTTACCCATAATATTCTACACACAACAACATCACTCTAACCTTGGCATGTTGGGGCGTGTTACTGTGAGCCTAATTCAGCTGGTTTAGGTTTGTTCATCCTAGCTGGAACAGCATGACGACAAGACTCTGTTCTCCAATTTTCTTCAGGACATCATTGACAGCAAAAGTAAAACAGCAAGTATGTCCCTTTGTCTTAGTCTTTTTTTTTGGCCTTTTTGCCTTTATTTAATTGTAGACAGTAGATAGACGGGCAACCGGTTGAGAGAGAGTGGAGTGAAGGACTTGACACTAGGGTCCCTTAAGGATTAAGTCCAGGTGTGAAAGCTGGGGGGAAGTTTGTTCATTCAACCAGGGCACACGGCTACAATCGGCGCACAGTGTGGATCTCAGTGGATGTGTGAAAGTGGCAAATGATCTTGTTTTTTTTTAGTCCATTATATATTTTTCCTGCATGTAGTGGCCTAAACTAATAGGGGAAATTAGTTATAAAGCAACTAATTTTCCGTATCTCTTTTCTAACGCAAACATGTCAGACTGGTTGTGGGTCTACAGTGGGGTAGCCTCGGCCACTAGACCACTTAATTTGACTAGACCATTTCAGTCTTTTCCACACATTAAGGAGACTAATTAGGGCTGCCATACTCGCCAAATGAGCTGTAAATATAATATAACATTTGGGCGTTGGATTTTGCGGCAGTAAATTCCATTCACGCTTAACTTAAGCATTTGCTGCATTGAACTGTGCTCCATGTCTGTTCTGTACTGGCTGCTCTGTGAATGGCTCAGACTCTGCCTCTCCTGCTGAATAGCTCACTCCACTGAGTGCGGCAGGAGCAAGAGAAGACCTCTCATGATGCCATCTGAAACTTTAATAATAATGGATTGGATTTATTTAGCACTTTTCAAAGCTCTCTAAACCTCTACAATCACACACATTCATACACCAGAGCTGTGGCATAATGTTCTGGAAGATCATGTGCTGCCTTCTGTGAGTGTCTGCTGCAGCCACTGAGAGTAAAGAGCAGGAGTGCCCTCCAACATAAGGTCCGCAGACCAAATCCAATCTTTTGTGAAATACTTCTGGTCCACACACTAATTATTACTGTTAATTAGTGCTGTCAATCGATTAAAAAAAATTAACTAATTAATCGCACAATTTTTTAAAATTAATCACGATTAATCGCAATTAAAAGACTGAAACTTTTTGGATATGTAAATGTAAAATGTAAATAATTAATGTAAACTCAAGACAAAGAAACTATTTAAATTCAAAATATGATTGTTTATTGGAATTTTTGTTTAACTTGTGACACAGATTTTCTCATGTAAACAACATACCTGCAATAAACCATCAATATCCTCCAAATTAACTGTTGGCTTGAAAGCCATATTTATTACAGAAATAAAAACACAGGCATGCAAGTGCCATTTGAATTTCAAAACAATCAATGCCAATAAAAAACAAAAATGATTTCCATGTTGAATTCTAAGTGGTCTGCAAAAAAATTCCAAAGTATAGTCATTGCAAATATGGAAATTGGAAAATAATAATAATTAAAGCCTCAAGCGGCGATAAAGGCCCTCGCCTCCCTTGAGACCGCGGGGACACATGCACTCGTGCTTTAAAGCGTAAACTTCACGGTAAAAGGATTCTGAGGAGTTTTCTAAGACTCTAGCCGTGGCTCTGGAGGGGCCTCCTCTAAAGGAAGGATCCTGGCAATTGGGAAATGGCATTTATTTCCCAAAGGTTGCCTCTTCACAGACCCATTACGACCACAGCCACAAATGTATCAAAAACAAATTGATAACTTTTTGCACACGTGTCTAGATGATACTCACCAAATTTGGAGCTGTTTAGACTTTAGACAGAAGGAGTGCGATTTAGGTGGTCACGCATTACACCCAACATAGTAGATTTTCTGTTGAGTTTACGATATGGCTGTAATAAACTTTTCAGTTTGCCCTGAGGTGTCCTATGGATGTACCAAGTTTCATTTTCTACATTGGAATAAAGTTACTTTCACTTTCCATAGGCCCGATGTATTTTTACTTTTCCAGGGTCGCCACTGAGTCATTTTTCGTATTTTTTTGGGGACTTCAAATACATAAATTTTTGCTGGGCTTGAAATCTGGGACCAATAAAAATGACTTTTAGTTGTACGTTTACTGGGTTAAATTGAGGATCATTTTGCAGAAAAATATGATAAAAAATATATACCAAATTATAATAAAAAAAATACTCGAGCAAAAAGTCTAGAAAAACACTTGTCTCATTTACATACATGTGTTTAGCTCATTTTGCCCAAGTTTGGTGTCTGTGGAATGAAGCAGCTATTTTCTGAGTTCTTTTAAAAAGAGGTGTATTTTAAGTCGGTTCACATTTTCAATTCAAAATGGCCGCCTTCCGTGTGTGATAGGGTGTGGTCCCCTTTGGCTTTTTGTTCATAAGCCCATGCTGGATGTGTGTACCAAGTTTCATTTGCCTACGACAAACTAAAATTTTCACTTCCCATTGACTTTTTCCAAATATTTGGGACGTTGCTATGGCAACACATTTATAGATAGGGGTGGTTGTCATTGGCTTTTATGCTCGTCATGACATAAGAGATGTGTGTACCAAATTTTATGTCTCTATGACAAACTAAATTCTTGGGTCCCATTATAAGTTTGTAGGGGCGCTGGAGAGCCATTTCTAAAGATAACCCTTTTATTTACATATTTTTGTGTTCAGGTCATGAATGTGCACAAACGCCTTTTTGGGTCCAACTCGATCCGAGAAGCCGTTTGAGAGTTAAGAGACGTTTTATTTTCACAAAAATGGCCACCTCGTTACAGGCTTGCCACACCCATACCCGATAAGATATCAACAACAAAGTCACAACTTTGGTTGGCACATGTCTAGATGATACTCACCAAATTTGGGGCCATTTAGATTAAAACACAATGATTTGCATCTTTCTGCGGGTGCTAATTTAGTGGCCGCGCCTTTTCACCCCACATGGCGGACTTCCTGTTAAGTTTAGGTGTGACTGTCATTTTTCTGTTTGCCCTGAGGTGTCCTATGGATATACCAAGTTTCATTTTTCTACGTTGGAAAAAGTTACTTTCACTTTCCATAGGCCCAATGTATTTTGACTTTTCTAGGGGCCACTGAGTCATTTTTCGATTTTTTTCGGGACTTCAAATACATACATTTTTTGCCGGGCTTGAAGTCTGGGACCAATAAAAATGACTTTTAGTTGTTCGCTTTACTGGGTTAAATTGAGGATCATTTTGCAGAAAAATTATAATAAAAAATATATACCAAATTATAATAAAAAATATAACTCGAGCAAAAGTCTAGAAAACACTTGTCTCATTTACATACATGTGTTTAGCTCATTTTGCCCAAGTTTGGTGTCTGTGGAATGAAGCAGCTATTTTCTGTGTACTTTTAAAAAGAGGTGTATTTTAAGTCGGTTCACATTTTCAATTCAAAATGGCCGCCTTCCTGTGTGTGATAGGGTGTGGTCCCCATTGGCTTTTTGTTCATAAGCCCATGCTGGATGTGTGTACCAAGTTTCATTTGCCTACACAAACTAAAATTTTCACTTCCCATTGACTTTTTCACATATTTGGGACGTTGCTATGGCAACACATTTATAGATAGGGGTGGTTGTCATTGGCTTTTATGCTCGTCATGACATAAGAGATGTGTGTACCAAATTTTATGTCTCTATGACAAACTAAATTCTTGGGTCCCATTATAAGTTTGTAGGGGGCGCTGGAGAGCCATTTCTAAAGATAACCCTTTTATTTACATATTTTTTGTGTTCAGGTCATGAATGTGCACAAACGCCTTTTTGGGTCCAACTCGATCCGAGAAGGCCGCTTTGAGAGTTAAGAGACGCTTTATTTTCACAAAATGGCCACCTCGTTACAGGCTTGCCACACCCATACCCGATAAGATATCAACAACAAAGTCACAACTTTGGTTGGCACATGTGTCTAGATGATACTCACCAAATTTGGGGCCATTTAGATTAAAACACAATGATTTGCATCTTTCTGCGCAAGGGGTGCGAATTTAGTGGCCGCGCTTTCACCCCACATGGCGGACTTCCTGTTAAGTTTAGGTGTGACTGTCATTGACTTTTCTGTTTGCCCTGAGGTGTCCTATGGATATACCAAGTTTCATTTTTCTACGTTGGAAAAAGTTACTTTCACTTTCCATAGGCCCAATGTATTTTGACTTTCTAGGGCCGCCACTGAGTCATTTTTCGTATTTTTTTCGGGACTTCAAATACATACATTTTTTGCCGGGCTTGAAGTCTGGGACCAATAAAAATGACTTTTAGTTGTTCGTTTACTGGGTTAAATTGAGGATCATTTTGCAGAAAAATTATAATAAAAAATATATACCAAATTATAATAAAAAAATATAACTCGAGCAAAAGTCTAGAAAAACACTTGTCTCATTTACATACATGTGTTTAGCTCATTTTGCCCAAGTTTGGTGTCTGTGGAATGAAGCAGCTTTTTCTGTGTACTTTTAAAAAGAGGTGTATTTTAAGTCGGTTCACATTTTCAATTCAAAATAACCGCCTTCCTGTGTGTGATAGGGTGTGGTCCCCATTGGTTTTTTTGTTCATAAGCCCATGGTGGATGTGTGTACCAAGTTTTATTTGCCTACAACAAACTAAAAATTTCCACTTCCCATTGACTTTTTCACATTTTTGGGACGTTGCTATGGCAACACATTTATAGATAGGGGTGGTTGTCATTGGCTTTTATGCTCACATGACATAAGAGATGTGTGTACAAAATTTTATGTCTCTATGACAAACTAAATTCTTGGGTCCATTATAAGTTTGTAGGGGCGCTGGAGAGCCATTTCTAAAGATAACCCTTTATTTACATATTTTTTGTTCAGGTCATGAATGTGCACAAACGCCTTTTTGGGTCCAACTCGATCCGAGAAGGCTTTGAGAGTTAAGAGACGTTTTATTTTCACAAAAATGGCCACCTCGTTACAGGCTTGCCACACCCATACCCGATAAGATATCAACAACAAAGTCACAACTTTGGTTGGCACACGTGTCTAGATGATACTCACCAAATTTGGGGCCATTTAGATTAAAACACAATGATTTGCATCTTTCTGCGCAAGGGGTGCGATTTTAGTGGCCGCGCTTCACCCCACATGGCGGACTTCCTGTTAAGTTTAGGGTGTGACTGTCATTGACTTTTCTGTTTGTTCCTGAGGTGTCCTATGGATATACCAAGTTTCATTTTTCTACGTTGGAAAAAGTTACTTTCACTTTCCATAGGCCCAATGTATTTTGATTTTGTAGGGTCGCCACTGAGTCATTTTTCGTATTTTTTTCATGACTTCAAATACATAAATTTTTCCGAGCTTGAAGTCTGGGACCAATAAAATGACTTTTCGTGCATGTTCACTGGGTCAAATTTAGGATCATAGGTCGACAAGAAAGATAAAAAAAAAAAAAAAAAAAAAAATCGGAGCAAAAACAATAGGCCCTCCCGGCCATCACCGGCTCGGGCCTAATAAAGGAATGAATACAAACAATTGTACTCATTGTAACGTTGTATTGCTGAGAGTTGAGAACATTAATTATAAAGTAGAAACTATTTTGCTTAGTCCTCCTTTACATTCAGCCAGTTGCTGAGACAGACCAGTCTGTTGACATTATCAGGGGACAATGTGGCCCTTTTCTTTTGAATGATGTGACCTGAGAGTGAGAACAGTCTCTCACAAGGCACTGTTGTAGCAGGGGTTGACAGATACTTGCATGCTATTGGTGCCAGCCTTGCATGTGTTGCTTCTCTCTTTTCCACCACTGTAGTGGACAACCCTCCATGTGCAATTTGGGCTCTGCTTTGTAGCGGTTAAGACACTGTTCTATGGACTCTTCCTCTTCATCTGACTCTGAATCAGAAGAAACCAGCAAGACGGAGATCCTTCTCTTCTTTGGTGGCTGTTGGTCTGTTGTCTCTTTAGACTCTTGTTTTCCAGGACTCTGTGCCATTAACAGCTTGCTTAGTGAAGCCCACACCTCATTCCTTTCATCTTTGGGAAGACACTTTAGGTCTTTAAACCTTGGGTCAATTGCAGTAGCGATCTTCAGCCATGTGAGATTAGTGCTGTCCTTCCTTTTAGATAGGTCTGAAGTAAAATCATTTTTGAATTTAACTACATAGGCTGGATCATCCTCTGTGGACTCCATAATTTTGAACAAGTGGCACAAGGCTGGCAATACCACTGAGCAGGAGATGTACTGCTCTCCTCCCAGCAGTTCAGTTACATATCTGCAATGGAAAGCACAAGATGTTGCTATTAAATGCAAAGAAACTAATTTTGTGCCAGTATGTAACATGTACACTTACACTCTCACACTCACTCATTCTCTCTCTCTCTCTCTCTCTCTCTCTCTCTCTCACACACACACACACACACACACACACACACACACACACACACACACACACACACACACACACACACACACACACACACACACACACACACACACACAATTGTATTTTATTTACATTACATTGTTCAACACCATATTTATTTCTTCTTCACCTTTTTAATAATGTTTTACACTAATCTTAACTTATTTTTATTTTTGTTTTACAGCATGCCTTGGCAGCGGCACACACGCACACACAGATTGGGGGATAGTGAAAACAGACAAGAGACGGAGAAAATAATATTAATCTACCTGCAAGGTTCAAGTAGTTCCTCCAGCTTTTGCAGTTTGGCGAGCTCCTGTGTAGTCAACATGGCAACATTGCTCTTTTGCTGAGCCAGGGTAGTGGTCAGTGGAGATTTGTTTTGCTGAATTCGCTTGACCATCTCTAGGGTAGAATTCCATCTAGTCGTAACGTCCTGAACGAGAGATTCTTGTTTCTGTCCACATGCAACTTGCTGTTCCATTAGTTCGTGAGCGTTGGATGGACTATGCTTAAAGTGCCCAACAATCTTGCGACATTTAGCTAGGACACTTTCAAATCCACTGCCGTGAATGGAAACTGTGACAGTTCGTTGCAAAATGTGGGCCGTGCAGGGCAGGTGTTCAAATGGAAGTAGTCTCGCGGCAGCAACCATATTACGAGCACTGTCAGTGCCAAGTGTGCTTAACTTGTCCTCGATTTTCCATTCTCTTGTCACATCGAGAAAATGATCCGCACATGCCTCAGCGTACTGTCGTTCCTCAGTTTTAGACACGGTTAGTGCGAATGAATGCAATTTCCATTATTTATCAACGAAGTGCGCTGTGATGCCTAAGTAGTTGTCATTGCTCACAGAAGTCCAGTGGTCCCCTGTCAGTGCGATGTGTGTCGCTTGCTGTAACGTGTTCATCCTCCGTGCCTTCTCATCGTCATACAAAGTGTGTATTTTTGACATGATGGTTCCTCTTGAGGGCATATTGTATGAGGCGTCTCCGGATGCAGTTCTAATGATGTCCCGCAGTCCATCGTCATCTACTATGTTAATGGGTTGGCAGTTTTTAGCTATCCAAATAACCAAAGCATTCATTACCTTATCACTTACAGATCTTGTCATTTTACCACGAACGCACTCCTGCAATTTACATTGGCGAGGCCCCGTAGAGATGGTTTCAGTGGGGTGTTTTGCTTTTAAGTGATATGCCAAAGACGAATTACTTCTGTGGTAATTAAATTCGGCTTTGCAAAATGCACAGATTACTTTTGTTTGATCCACAGAACCATCCGGCAGAGTTTTATACTGAAACTTTCCGTCTAAAAGTCCTTCCTTGGTCTTATCCATATTTCTTTGCACGTTGAACACACATGGGCCACAACCGGAAATAAAAAAAACTGCAACCGCGTTAATTGCGTTAATTTTTTTTAACGCGTTAAATATTTCAAACTAATCGCATGCGTTAACGCGCTAATTTTGACAGCACTACTGTTAATACATTCTTGCCATTATTAATAAATAATAGGTTAAAATGTATAAAAAGGTAACAGTTAAATAAATAAGAGTTGTTTTGCTAAAGTTCTACTGTTTTAGGGAAACACATGAGACTAGTGTTTAATATTGAGTTTGATCTAAAGAGATTTTAGGCCTTAGCTTAAGTTAATAAGAACTAATTATTCAACACAAAATAATTAACTAGGTCTTAATCCATCAGAGACCAATTTTTTTAAGTAAACTTGATTAATATCCACTTATTCAAAGTACCTAACCTTTATATACACTGAACAAAAATATAAATGCAATTTTTCATGAGCTGAACTCAAAGATCTAAGACTATCTAAGACTATGTTCTATGTTCACAAAAGGCCTATTTCTCTGAAATATTGTCCACAAATCTGTCCAAATCTGTGTTTGTGAGCACTTCTCCTTTGCCGAGAAATACCCATACATTTCACAGATGCTTATTAGAGAGCATGTTTTTTGCACAGGTGTGCCTTAGGCTGGCCAAAATAAATGGCCACTCTAAAATGTACAGTTTCACAGGGAGGGTCTGTCTGAGGGTGTTAATGCAATGTAACACATCTCCTTTGCATAGAATTGATCAGGTTGTTGATGGCCTGTGGAATGTTGGTCCACTCCTCTTCACTGGCTGTGCAAAGTTGCTGGAGTTTGGTAGGAACTGGAACACGCTGTTGTATACGCTGAGCTTCCCAAACATGCCCAATGGGTGACATGTCCGGTGAGTATGCTGGCCATGTAAGAACTGGGATATTTTCAGCTTCCAGGAATTGTGCACAGATCCTTGCAACATAGGGCCGTGCATTATCATGCTGCATCCAGGTCAACACCCCGATGAGGATGACAAGCATGCAGATGAGCTTCCATGAGATGGTTTCTGACAGTTTGTGCAGAAATTCTTCGGTCTTACAAATCAATTGTTGCAGCAGCTGTCCGGTTGGCTGGCCTCAGAAGATCTTGGAGGTGAAGATGCTGGATGTGGAGGTTCTGGGCTGGTGTGGTTACATGTGGTCTGCATTTGTGAGGCCGGTTGGATGTACTGCTAAATTCTCTGACCTTTGGACAAGGCTTATGGTCGAGAAATGAACATTCAATTCATGGTCAACTGCTCTGGTGGACAGTCATGCAGTCATCGTGCCAAATGCATGCTCCCACAACATCTGGGGCATTGTGCTGTGTAAAAAAACTGCAGTTGAGTTCAGCTCAGGAAAAATGCTCACCTCACCCTCGGTGGGCGGGGCGCAGTATCTTGGCTGTTCATAGGACTGCACTCTTATGGACTGAGATGTCTGTTGTTGTTCCTGGAATCACTAGTCCTCTTCCTCCTTCATTGCTCTTAGTGTACAGTCTCAGGGTGAGGGATTTGGGGTGGCAGGGCATAGCTATTAATTGCTTGGACCTTGTTCCCTTTCGAGGGAACTCAACACTGCGTCGTAAAACGACACTTTGGGGAACGCCCTCAGCGTGACGGCTCTGAAGCATGAATGAAACTTAGACCGATCTTGATTGGTGCTACGTCACGACGTAGTAAGTGCCGGCCTACCCGGAAGTATAAAGGGACGCCTCTCACAACCACGCCAGCTTTTCGCTCTTCAGCAAATGCCCTGTGTGTGAAAGAGAGACTTGTGTGAGAAACTTTGTGAAATGAAAAAAGAAAAAAGTGTGTCTACCCCTGCCCTCGTTACATCACGGGTAGGGACACGCACTCGCTGTGTGTGGTCTGCCTGGGGCACAGCACGCCGGTCAGCTCGAGGAGCTGATTGCGAGCACTGTGAGGCACTCCTGACAGAGTGCTGCGCTCCGCCTGGCTGTGTTTGACCAGGCCGGCCAGGCTCGCTTTCCCAGCGGTTCAGGTCCCGCGGCCGCCCGGCGCGGCTGAGATCGTGGGGATCGCAGCTGGAGCTGTTTGATGGGATTGGGCCAGCTGAGGCTGTTTCCCAATCATCGTTAGACAGCTCCGATGCCAATCCCACCTGTGCAGGAGCCAGCGCTTCTCCGGCACGGGAGAGGATCAATGCTGGAGCTGTCCACGCCTGAGGACGTGGGCGTGCTCAGCGTTGAGGCGGGTGACATGGGGTCTCACTGGTCGCCTCGTGTGCCCGCGTATGAGGAGCTCATAGAGGTTGTGACTCGTGCGGTGGCCAGATTAGACATTAACTGGCCATCAGAACGGCAGGAAGCGACAGTAAAAGAAATAAACTGGATGAGCGCTTCCTGCAGCACAGAGCACGGCCCAAACAAGGGGGTTTACCATTTTTTCCAGAATTGCACAACGAGTTGTGTAAGTCCTGGAATAGGCCATATTCTTCACGTATTTCCAAACCAACACCCGTAGATTACAGTAATGTGTTGGGTGCGGGAAGAGGGCTATAAGGGAATGCGCAGTAGAGGAGGCACTGGCCAGTTACCTCTCTCAAGGGGCGGCGGTGTCTCTAAAAACCCCGGTGCTGCCCACGAAGCCTTATAGAAAAACTTCAGATATGGTGGGCAGAGCATATATGGCAGCAGGTCAGGCGGTGCATGCCTACATACTATGGCTATATTGCAGGCATACCAGGCTGATCTGTTAGCGGACCTGGAGGAAGGCGGGGGTCCCACATCTGAGGATGTGGTCGAGCTCCGCAGAGCGACAGATTTGTCCTCAGGGTCACCAAGGAAGCGGCACGGGCGGTGGGCGGTCCATGGCGGCGTTAGGTAGCCACGGAGAGGCACTTGTGGCTGAACTTAGCAGGAATAAAAGAGAAAGAGAAGGATTTTCTCCTTGATGCACCTCTCTCACCTTCAGGCCTGTTCGGTGAGGCCGTGAGTACGGTCGTAGAAAGGTATCAGGAGGGGAGGAGGCAGTCGGCGGTGTTTCAGCAGTGTTTCCCTCGCCGCACCAGGTTCACAGGGGCTGGGTTTAGGACCGACCAGCCCCAGCCATCATCGAGCTCCACGTATCGACAGATACAAAAAGTGAGCGTCGCCTCCAGAGCCCCTCCCCAGGGAGCGCGGCAACAGAGGCGGCGTTTTCGCCCAAAGCCGGCGCAGCAGGAAGGGGACCTGAGGGTCCTCCTTCAGAATAAGAAGGCTTTGGGGAAGAGGTCCTAGCGGGCATAGGACCTCTAAGGGCGGCCCCCTCCGGAGAGAGACGGCTGAGGCCGGTTTCTCTGCGGAGCCCCGGGGACTCCGGTGTAGTTTGTCCGCCGTCTATGACGCCGGGCGCCACATCGGTCTCCAGCATACGAGCTGCATCACAGCCCACCCGAGGGGTTTTGGGCGGGCAGCGAGGACGTATCTTGGCGCCGAGGATCATGCACGACTTCCCCCTGCCGTGCAGCCGTCTCAGGGGGGCGGCAACGATCTTCGAAGCGGACCCGGGATCGGCCTCGAGAGGTTGATTCCCGTGGCAGAATATTTCCAGGCGTGGAAACGCCTGTGGAATGTCTCGCCATGGGTCCTGCGTACTATAGAGAAGGGTTACAGACTGCAGTTTGGCCGCAGCCCGCCGAGATTCGGGGGGGTGGTCTGGACCGCAGTGGTCCCAGAAAGGGCCCGGGTTATGGAACTGGAAGTACGCTCCCTGCTGGTAAAGGAGGCCATAGAACGGGTTCCTCCGCCAGAAATGGAGTCGGGGTTCTACAGCCGGTACTTCATAGTTCCCAAAAAGGACGGAGGTCTGCGTCCAGTTTTAGATCTAAGGTATTTGAACCGGTCTCTGAGGAGGCTCAGGTTCAAGATGCTAACAATACCTATGATCGTGAATCAAATCCGGTCCGAGGACTGGTTTGTCACAATAGATCTGAAGGACGCATACTTCCATATCCCCATATATCCTTCTCACAGGAGGTTCCTGAGGTTCGCTTTCGGGGGCGAAGCGTTCCAATATCGGGTACTTCCGTTCGGCCTAGCACTTTCCCCTCGCACATTCACCAAGTGCATGGATGCGGTTCTGGCTCCACTGAGACTCCAGGGCATCCGAGTACTGAACTATATCGACGACTGGCTCATTCTGGCCCAGTCTCGGGAGGTGGCAGGTCAGCATCGAGATGTCGTCCTTGGCCACATTCAGAGCTTGGGGTTGAGACTCAACGCGAAGAAGAGCGTGTTGACGCCCTCCCAGAGAACTACGCCTGGGAGTAGTGTGACTTCGACGACGATGAGGGCACAGATGTCGCCCACGCATCGGGTCCATACAGGCGATGGTCTCCAGCATAAGACTAGGCTGCAAAGTCACCGTAAAACGGTTCCAGAGACTGTTGGGTCTAATGGCAGCGGCAGCCAACGTAATACCGTTTGGCCTGCTGTACATGAGACCACTGCAATGGTGGCTGAAAACCAGGGGGTTTTCCCTGAGGGGGAATCCATTCCGGAGTATCAGGTTACGACGCAGATGCTGTCGTTCCCTAGTAATATGGAGGAAACCCTGGTTTCTGTCCCAAGGACCAGTACTGGGAGCAACATGTCGCCGGAAATCCGTTTCGACAGATGCCTCCCTTACGGGCTGGGGCGCGGTCATGGACGGCCGCTTTGCCCAAGGTCTATGGCAGGACCATCATCGCTCCAGACATATAAATTGCCTGGAGATGTTGGCGGTGTTCAGGGCTCTGAGGAGCTTCCTGGTGGACCTGAGGGGCTGTCACGTTCTGGTGCGCTCCGACAATATGTCGGTGGTAGCGTACCTGAACCGTCAGGGGGGTCTGAGGTCTCGCCCTCTGTGCAGATTGGCGCATCAGATCCTCCTGTGGTCCCAGGGAAGTTATCGTCTGTCAGGCGATGTACATACCCGGGACCAGAATCAGGAGCAGACACCCTGTCGAGGCAGGGGCTGAGGCCCGGGGAATGGAGACTTCACCCAGAGGTGGTGAGGTCTATATGCCACTACTGAAGAAACCCACTCTTAACCCTACTCTGCTTGAAAACTACAGACCGGTTTCCCTCCTTCCCTTCATTGCCAAAGCTCTGGAGCGAGTTGTGTTTACTCAGCTCTCATCCTTTCTCACACGGAACAACCTCCTGGACCAGAACCAGTCTGGGTTCAAGAGCGGTCATTCCACCGAAACTGCCCTGCTCTCAGTCATCGAAGCTCTGAGACTGGCAAAGGCAACATCCAAGTCATCTGTACTCATCTTACTGGATCTGTCTGCTGCTTTTGACACTGTTAATCATCACATCCTCCTGTCCTCTCTCAGGGCGATGGGTGTCTCTGGAATGGCGTTGCAATGGTTCAATTCTTACCTCTCGGATAGGTCATTCAGAGTATCCTGGAGAAATGAGGTCTCTGAGTCCCAACATCTCAATACAGGGGTGCCACAGGGCTCAGTGCTCGGACCACTACTCTTTCCATATACATGACATCCCTTGGCTCTGTCATCCAGAAGCATGGCTTTTCCTATCACTGCTATGCAGATGACACTCAACTCCACCTGTCATTTCATCCTGACGATCCGACGGTCTCTGCTCGGCTCGGCATGTCTGAGCGACATCTCACTTTGGATGAAGGACCATCACCTGCAGCTGAACCTTGCAAAAACAGAACTGCTTGTGATTCCGGCCCATCCAAAGACCCACCACAACCTCTCCATTCAACTAGGCCCATCAACCATTACACCGTCCAGCACTGCCAGAAATCTGGGAGTGGTAATTGATGATCAGCTAAACTTCACAAGTCATGTCGCCAGCACCACCCGGTCCTGTAGATTCATCCTCTACAACATTAGAAAAATTAGACCTTTCCTATCAGAGCACTCCACGCAAATTCTAGTCCAGGCTCTTGTCTTGTCCAAACTGGACTATTGCAATGCCCTACTGGCTGGACTCCCGCCTGCACAACCAAACCTCTGCAGCTGATCCAGAATGCAGCGGCAAGAGTGGTCTTTAATGAACCGAAGAGAGCGCACGATCTCCTCTATTCATTAGGTTACACTGGCTCCCGGTTGACGCCCGCATCAAGTTCAAAGCTATGCTCTTGGCCTACAAGACCACCTCTGGTTCTGCACCCCCATATCTCCACTCACTAATACAGACCTACGTTCCTACCAGATCCCTGCGCTCTGCAAATGAACAACGCCTGGTGGTACCCCAAAAGGTACAAAATCACTCTCACGCACCTTCTCTGGCTCTGTTCCACATTGGTGGAATGATCTACCTGCTGCTACAAGATCAGCAGACTCTGTAGCCATCTTTAAAAAACACCTGAAAACACATCTCTTCCGTCAACACCTGACTGACAAACACTGAGTCCTACTTCCTTTTTATCGATTCCTTTCTAAAAAAAAAAAAAAAAAAAAAAAAAAATTCTCTTACCCTTAGCATTGTATACTGCGCTGAGTTTAAACTGACTAGTTTTTTGTGCACTTATGCTTTTTGTACCTTGTGTTGTTAAAATTGCTTCCATTGTTATCCTCACTTGTAAGTCGCTTTGGATAAAAGCGTCTGCTAAATGACTAAATGTAAATGTAAATGTAAATATGCGAGAGGTTCGGCCCAGTGGAAGTGGATTTGTTCGCGTCTCGAGAGACGTCCCACTGCCCACTGTGGTTCTCCCTCAGGCCTCCAGCCCCGCTGGGGTTGGATGCCATGGTGCAGACGTGGCCGAGGCTGCGTCTGTATGCCTTTCCCCCGGTGGCGCTGCTTCCGGGAGTTCTGGAGAGGGTCCGGCAGGAGGGGATCAGTCTACTTCTAGTAGCCCCATACTGGCCGGCCCGAGTATGGTTCTCGGACATCATAGCACTGCTGGCAGGTCTTCCATGGCAGATCCCTTTGAGGAGGGACCTGCTGTCCCAGGCAGGGGGCACAATATTGCATCCCCAGCCCGGGCTGTGGAAACTCTGGGTCTGGCCTCTGAGGGGGATCAGTACCTAGAGGCTGGCCTATCGGCAGAGGTAGTCGAGACCGTACTCAGTTCCAGGGCTCCTTCCACGAGGAGGTTGTACGGCTCAAGTGGAATATCTTTTCCACTTGGTGCAGGAGGCGTGAGGTGGACCCAGTGAGCTGCCCAGTGGCTTCGGTCCTGGAGTTCCTCCAAGAGCGCTTCTCTGCGGGGCTTACCCGTCTACTCTTAGGTGTACGTGGCTGCCATTGGGGCATTCCACGCTTATAAGTGAGGGGACTCTGGGAGGCACCCATTGGTCGACGATTCCTCCGTGGCACCCGGAGGTTGAGGCCTGCAACGCCCTGATGTTCCAACTTGGGATCTGGCGGTGGTGCTTGAAGGGTTGGCTGAGGCCCCCTTCGAGCCACTCGAGTTGGCGACAGATCGAGTTCTGTCGTTCAAGGTGGCGCTGCTTTTGGCTATCACCTCACTTAAAAGGGTTGGAGATCTCCAGGCACTGGCTATAACGCCATCTTGCCTGGAGTTTGCCCCCGGTGGGGTTAAGGCCATTTTACGGCCGAGGCCAGGCTATGCGCCTAAGGTGCCATCTAATGGCACGGCCGACGGTTTTGCAGGCATTTCATCCTCCACCTCATGTGTCGGCCGAAGAGGGGAGACTTCATCTGCTCTGCCCCGTTAGGGCACTGCAAATTTATATACAGAAGTCTTCGCAGTGGAGAAAGTCGGAACAGTTGTTTGTGTGTTTCGGTCTCCTAGGAGAGGTCGGCCAGCGACCAAGCAGACGGTCAGTAATTGGATCGCCCAGGCTATTGCCTTGGCTTATCAGGTGCGGATTGCCTTCACCTGTGGCCCTAAGGGCGCATTCCACTAGGGGCATGGCCTCTTCTCGGCCCTTCAGATGGGGTCCCGCTTCAGGAGATCTGCGAGGCAGCCGGCTGGGCTACCCCACACACTTTCATTAACTTCTATAGTCTACATCTCCCTGCGACGCCTGGCGCTAGGGTGCTCTCGTCCTAAGTGTGCCTGAGTATTCAGTCTCACACTAGGGCAGGCACGGGTCGTCGTGGCATAGTGGGTATTCGTTCCCCAAAGTGTCGTTTACGACGCAGTGTTGAGTTCCTCGAAGGGAACGTCTCGGTTATGCATATAACCCTTGTTCCCTGAGAAGGGAACGAGACACTGCGTCACTCCGCCACGCCTACCCCGCCTGAGGGCGATTTGCTTCATCGCGAAGGGCTGGCGTGGTTGTGAGAGGCGTCCCTTTATACTTCCGGGTAGGCCGGCACTTACTACGTCGTGACGTAGCACCAATCAAGATCGGTCTAAGTTTCATTCATGCTTCAGAGCCGTCACGCTGAGGGCGTTCCCCAAAGTGTCGTTTTACGACGCAGTGTCTCGTTCCCTTCTCAGGGAACAAGGGTTATATGCATAACCCGAGACGTTTTTGCCATTGAGCTGATTCCTTAAAACTTGCCTTACTCGTAAGTATTTGGCTTTTGCTGAGTTTCTTGTGGCCTCTTCGAGGTTGCCATTTGCTTATGGGATTCCAAGGTACTTGTAACTGTCCTCAATGTCTGCTATTGTGTGTTCTGGGAGTGAGACCCCTTCATTTTGGATTATCTTCCCTCTTTTGGTCACCATCTGGCCAAACTTCTCCAGTCTGAATAACATGATGTTCGATGTCAGTGCTATAGATCCTGGTTTTGTGGATCAGTAAGTTAATGTCTTGCTTGCTCTTACAGCTTTATGTCATCCATGTAGAGGAGTTGGCTACCCCATTGCTGAGTCAGTATCCAATAGCCAGTGTAGAGGCTGTTTTAAGTTTGCTCTTAAAAGTGCAAATATTTTTATTTAGATTAATTACCATAAAATTAATTGTTCTATTTTTAGGTAAATTTATTTGGTTAGTCTTATGCTAATGTTTATATTTTTCAGTTTAGTTAGATGATATTAGTTGGGTGTGTCATGTGGTACTTCTGGAAGGAGCTATGCTTTTAAAGTATCTTGGCTAGGTAATCAGTGGAAACCTGTGGAAGTTGGTCAGGACCTCAGGTTTTTGATTGTGTTCCTGTGTTCCTTTTGTGTGGATTTACCATTACAGCTCAATGGTACAGCGGTTGTCCCTCAACCGGAAGGTTGGTGGTTAAATTCCCAGTGGGGAAAGAGCATCTCCTTGGAACATGCCACATTTAGGGGCACTTGTGCAATTGGCTTGCAATTGGCCTCAAGGGTGATCTTCCACAGCCTCATCGAGTTTGCAATAAATGCTCTCCTGTTGATGTTGTATATCTTCAAGCATTCCATGATCCATATGTGTGGCATTGAGTTGTAGGCTTTCTTGTAAATCCAGGCGGTGCACAGACTGTTCTATCAACCAGCAGCTGGTGTTTTGCTCCTCTGGTTTTTCTACTGTACCGATGCCCTTCAGTGCGGTCCTCATGTTTTGCTCCATATGCCCACTTATCTCAGCTATAATGCCTGGCATGAGCTTCCATGTTGTGGAGAGATATGTTATTGGCCTGAAGTTGGATAGGACTGTCCCCTTCTCGGGATCCTTCTGGATCTGAATTGTCTAACTTTCAGTTAGCCATTCAGGGTGTGTCCCATCCTTTAGCAGCTGGTTCATTTGTGCTGCCAGGTGCAGTGAGCTTCTGTAGCCAATAACGTGAATCATGTCAGGGCCTGGGGCTGTCCAGTTTTTAATACCTGATACTCTTTCTTGGATGTCTGCCGCTGTGATGGTGACTGGATCCTGGATATAATATACAGTCAGGTCCATAAATATTGGGACATTGACACAATTCTAATCTTTTTGGCTCTATACACCACCACAATGGATTTGAAATGAAACAAACAAGATGTGCTTTAACTGCAGAGTTTTAGCTTTAATTTGAGGTATTTACATCCAAATCAGGTGAACGCTATAGGAATTACAACAGTTTGTATATGTGCCTCCCACTTTTTAAGGGACCAAAAGTAATGGGACAATTGGCTGCTCAGCTGTTCTATGGCCAGGTGTGTGTTATTCCCACATTATTCAATTTACAAAGAGCACATACAAGGTTTGAATGTTCATTTCAAGTGTGCTATTTGCATTTGGAAACTGTTGCTGTTAACTCTCAATATGAGATCCAAAGAGCTGTCACTATCAGTGAAGCAAGCCATCATTAGGCTGAAAAAACAAAACAAACCCATCAGAGAGATAGCAAAAACTTTAGGTGTGGCCAAATCAACTGTTTGTAACATCCTTAAAAAGAAAGAACGCACCGGTGAGCTCAGCAACACCAAAAGACCCGGTAGACCACAGCCAAACAACTGGTGAAGAAAACACCCTTCACAACAGTTGTCCAGATCAAGAACACTCTCCAGGAGGTAGGTGTATGTGTGTCAAAGTCAACACTCAAGAGAAGACTTGACCAGAGTGAATACAGAGGGTTCACCACACATAAAACATTGGTGAGCCTCAAAAACAGGAAGGCCAGATTAGAGACAACATCTAAAAAAAGGTCTTCACAGTTCTGGAACAACATCCTATGGACCGATGAGACCAAGATCATCTTGTACCAGAGTGATGGGAAGAGAAGAGTCTGGAGAAGGAAAGGAACTGCTCATGATCCAAAGCATAGCACCTCATCAGTGAAGCATGTGGTGGTAGTGTCATGGCGTGGACATGTATGTCTGCCAATGGAACTGGTTCTCTTGTATTTATTGATGATGTGACGGCTGACAAAAGCAGCAGGATGAATTCTGAAGTGTTTCGGGCAATATTATCTGCTCATATTCAGCCAAATGCTCCAAATGCTGTGCTGCTAAGTAGAAATGTGGCTTTATAATGTTTGTTTAGTCTGTTTTTCCTAAAATCTCAAGAAGAGGCAGTCCTGCAGAATGTCAGGAAACAGAATTCTCTGAGATCTGAAAAATAGAGCAGAGAAATGTAGATTTCCACCACAGATTATGTTTTGGAAATCACTTTGTGGGTAACATTGCACTTAATGGAGGTTTTAATGAACACACTAATGGAATAGCATATTAGCAATGACGACTGATAAAAAAATCATATATAATATAATATAAATCATTTAACAGATGGTACAGCATCATGGGACAGTGTCAGACCAGTCTTATTTACAATGTAGGTATTATTTATTAGACTTTGCTGTCTGCACCTGTCAGGTTACAACCTGAGTGTATTAAGTAAATGACCAGAAATTTTCTGCAGGACATTTCTCGGGGCAACATCCTCATTTTCTGACTTTGTTATTGTGTATAGTATATCTGCTTCTGATCAGAAGCTGTTTGGAAAACATCAAGCAGCAATAACCTCATGTGTTGACTTTAAACTGCAACAGTGAACAAAATGCATTCACTCAAAGATTGTGCGGATTCACATGCTTGTTACGAGCTACGCATAGCTGTGGAGAGTTCGAGGCTTTAGCTCCGTTCTCTCACCCCACATTACCACATGCATGGCATACATGTCATAAGCTCATCACGTCTTCCTCACGCCCACACGGGCACTCCACACACCGCAAGCCACAGGTGTCATCTGGAGCTCTGCTGCCTGCTGAGAAAATGAAGTACGTTGTTGATGAAGCATGTTTCTCTTAAAGTTACTGATTTGAAATACTTGGATCACCAAAAAAAACACATTACACAACACCTCCAACACTGGTCAGTAGGTGCTTGAGCCCCTGAGCATACACTAGATCGGGGCCCAACAATAGTATTTTTGTTCCCAAATAAAGTGGTAAACCAATACAGCCAAATGATTGCTCCCCACAGTGCACAAAGGGCCCATGAACAAGCTCCACACAGTGTAAAGAAAATGTCTGCTGCTGCCGTGGAGGCAGCCCCACCAGCACGGCCCACGAGACAGGAGAGTAACTTTATTTGTTTGACTCTAAAGCCAGGATAATCCCTGCTGCTGTGTTCAGCCCAGAGCCAGGTCCTGCCTCTGTTCAATCAATGCACTGGTCCATAACCAAAGTGCAGTTTGGGTAAAGTCTGAGCCATAGCCCTGAGTCAGGATCCCACCACTTCTCATCGAACCCTGCCTATTAGACTGAACCCGAACACAAACCTGCTCAGCATTTTCAACATTCAACGTGCAATAGTGCAAAGAGATGAAAGAGCAGAAAAATGCAACTGGACAAGACAATCAATGTATAAATGAATAAAGCGTCCTGTGATGAAGCAGGTGCAGATCTTTGGCACCAGGTGCATGTGCACACATTCTTCAGGGGGGAGACTGGGGTTAATTGGACCAAAAAGAAGGGCGGATCAAGACAGACACAGAAAAAAACAATATAACAATATAACAATATAAACCACAAAGCAAAAGGATATAATAGCCTATTTTTTAGTTTTTTATTAAAAGTTGCAGTTTTTAAATGTGATAGTAAGAATGGAATGAAACATTTAAAGGTGTTACAGAGGATGTTTTTGACAACTGAGAAACTAACGACTGTTTTAAAATGAGCGCATGTGTAAGAATAGCAAACCTCCTTCACAGCTCATTTCGAGGGAATGCCTTCCAAATCTCATGCACAAGCATTGGAACAGGAGTGTTTGTTTACTACTGCCATGTGCTCTGTCGCCTTGTTGCATTGTGTCAGACTCACCGCTTAGAATCGTTTCCATGGATTTAACATTTGAATTGCATTACTTAGCTTACTTAAAAATTGGAGTTTGGGAAAGATATGAACAGGAAATTTGGTAATGCTATGAGTAATTGTGGAAGTCTCGCTCAACAGTATTCCCAAGCTCCTAAAAATCATTTTAATGAATGAAAAATATTTTCACCAAAAATGAAAAAAGTTACCTGTCCCACAGAAATCTGGCGACATCAATCGTCGCCATCGTAAAAAATAATCCCCAAGACACACTGGTATTGTTTAGCTCTTGAGTCGTTTTTCTACCCTTCTCATATTCCTCAAAAGGAGATTTTCTTTTTCCACAACCTGCTTCAGGTTGTTTCTCTGCCATTTTGTGGTCAGACCGGCATTGTTTATGTAGCACTGGAGCTACATAAACAATGTCCAAACTTAATAACTATTTTAACTGTATGTGTTGTCTGATCACCGAGCGAGCTCAATTGTAGCAAAAACAACCATAAATATGCCATAATTTTTCATTTGAACTAAAATATACAATATAGTGGAACAAACATAATATGAGAGTAGCTAGCCATTTGAAGAAGCAAGAATATCACAAAAGTATGGATGAAGTCGGCAAAAGAGAGGGAGATCCACACACGCAGAGCAGTAGCAGCAACGCTAACGCTTCTTGTGTAAGTTGGCGCTTGAGGCAAAGATATGAAGTAAATTATTTGTCTAGCATTTCTTTTTCTTGTTCTGATATAGTAGAGAGTTTTATTTGAAAAGGATTTAATATTAGAATCAAAATTAAGAAAGCTATCATTTATTGAATTAATGTCATATTTTAATTCTGCTGCTGTATTACGTATGCATTTTATAGTACGCTCGGCTTGTTCTTTTTTAAGCTGATATGCTAATAGTTTAGTAGGCATATTTCCATGTTCATGTGGTGCTGTCTAGTAAAGAGTAGCAGCTTTTAAATTTGTTATGTTTGTATTCGATTAAGTTTTTCTCTGATATCAGTATCTTTAAATTTTCTTCTGTTGGATATATTTTAGCACTATGTAGTTGCTCCATTTGTATGTTCTTTTTTGCTTTTTTTTGCCCATAATATGGCAGAGCTCACCGATGTGTTCAAATTATCTTCTATATAGTCTTTAATCTATTGCCTGATGTTGTCACAGGCTTCCGTACAGGAAAGCAGGAAAGAATTAAATTTTCAGTGTTTAATTTGTTGTATACGCTGTGAAATAGTGAAAGTAAGGTAAGGCCCTATATTACATGAGATTACTGAAGCTAATTGATTGCAAGGTAAAAATAAATAATCTAGACAAGAGTCTAGAGTAATAAACTAGTCTAGAGTATATCTAGAGTATGATTTGACACACTATGTAAAGCACTCACCCATCGTGTGTAATATTTAACATCAGAAATTATGCTTTGTTTTATACTGTCAGCATTAATATTACTTTGAAAGTCTTCTGCTTCTCACAGAGAAGATAGCAGTGGAATCCTCCCATTATACAGAATCCTCATCTTACATGGGTTGTACTGGTTCTTAAAGCGGCTGAACTCTCTTCTTTGTTGTATAGTTTCTGCCGACAAATCCTGGACAAAAGCTAGCATGACTACGTTATGTCCTATGTAATTTTTTATCCTGGTCTTTTAGAAAGCAAATAAGGATGGCTCTGCTGTGGTTTTGGGTTGTAGTTGCAGCAGCACAATGAAATCTATAGAGTTATGAGCTTCAAGTTCCAACCATTTGGGTAACATAGTCAAACTCAAAAAGTGGGCACTAACCTTCGCCTTCTTCTTTTGGGCTAAAAAGTTTTATATTTTTATTCCGTCCTCGATTCTACAAATCAAACTTTTTTGCCTCCAGTAGGCTGCCCTCTTCCTGACTAGGGCCAGGGTGGTTTAATTTCCATCCAGTTTGTCTTCTGCTTTCAGTAGGCGTTGTTCTGCTTCTTCAGTATGTTATATGTGTGCTGTTATGTTCTTTACGATGTGCTATGCTCCCCTCCAGAGTTGCGATAGAAGTGCTTATTAATTCCATCCAACTTTGTGTTGAAGTTGCACCGGAGCGTTCTCAGTTCAACTAGCACCTCTGCTACACCGGGAATTTTGATAGCTTTTGAGTTCTAATCTTCAGTGTTCTCAGGTTGAAGAGTAGTTTTTCGTAGATTCATTTTTAGTGATTTACCAAATATATTTGTTGAGAGCGGAGATCAGAGTGGCTCTGTGGAGATGTCACCGGCTGCAGGTGCAGGTTCGTTAGATCACTAAACGTTTACCACAAAGAAATATGAGGAGACTGAGGTTTCAATGTAAAACAGCAGTTTATTTGGACACGGCAGGTAAAAGAAAAATAAAAATAAACAATGTTAAGAAGCTCGGTGGAAAGGTTGCGACAGCCGATCCACGGTTTAGATAAAACAATCTGAGGACTGTGGGGAGGCAGTCTTTATAGGAAGCGAGTCAGTTGTGGCCCCGGCCTCCAGTCCGTGCCACAAGGCCGGTTAGTCTGAGGGCTGGCGTCCTCTCGACGGTCCCAATGGGTTCCAAGGTCCCCACAACGCCGCGCCAAGACTAATGACAACACACACCAAAAATGTCGAATTAACGACCACACAATAAAACTTCAATAAAAACAGCACAGCAAACAGGGTGTACGGGACACGTCCCTTTACTTAGCGTATTATAGGCGTTGTACAGGTTCCTGGTCTCGGTCCTCTCTGGGTCCGCGGAGGTCCGGCCGGTCGCTCCTCAGGCCCTGCCTCGAAAGGGGAGACGGCGCTGTGGACAGGGAAAGGTGGTCTTAGACACACAAACAAACTAGCTTGAGTAGGTGTAGCCTTTGCACAGTTATGGGCACTTTCCTTCACTTAGCTGAGTTAGAGCGTTGTCTGCAATGTTCCCCTCGGTTTCTACGGCTTTCCGTTGCCGGTCGGTGGGCTGATGCTCCGTGGTGTTGGGTGTTCTTTCCTCTGTCTCTTTCCGTTCCTTATTCCGTCTCTTTCTCTCCGTTTCTCCGTCTTGCTGTCCTTTGCTTCCCGCTTTTCCTCTCTGCCTTCTCGTCTCTCTATTGGTTCTTTTAAACCAGACCCGGGCGCATCCTATTGGTTTCAGTGATTGCGCAGGTGTGGTGGGCGTTCCCCATCACGAGTTGGTCTGCGCGTCACCAGACATTTAAAGGGGCCGTGCGCTCTCTCAGAGCACACCACCCGCATACGGAGGGGAGGTACGGCACCCCGTGACAGAGATGCAATTAATATGACAAGTAAAGTGCTCTGTGATTTAGCTGCCTACTCCGTAGCTCGCACCTTAAGCTAAGAAAAAAACGCTTTGACAGCTGTTTTTGCTCAAAGCAAAGCAATATTAGAGAGCCTTTTACAAGTCATCATCCATTTGTATTTTTTCTTTGGGATTGAGACAGTGTTCATGACTGCATCACTACTGTCATGGCCCTACCGTCCGGAACAGGTGAGACTCCAGTGCAAAACCCCAAACAAAGGCAGAAGGTTTAAAAAAAGGTTTATTTGCCGGCAAAGGTACAACAACAAAAATCCAGGAAACAGGATAAAACAAGGCTAGGGTTCGAGCATATAATCCAGGACATGTCATACAAGAAGAAACCAGGCTAGGAAACAGTAGGCGGAAATATCCACTGAAACCACAGACTACAACAGACGAGCCACAAGGAAACAAGGAACAGACTCACGGTAGGGGTGAAGACGATCTGGCACTGAGCAGGGGAAAGCACACAGGTTATAAAGACACACAACGAGGGACAGGTGAAACACATCAGGGCGGAGCATGCAATCACACAGGAGGGAAAGACACAAGGCAGGAAGTCAATCAAAAGACACAGACAGGGTTAAGTCATTTCACAATAAAACAACCAGGAAATCAAATACAATCTTGAAACAAAATCAGATACACAAACCAAACTGGAAATCAGATACAATAATGAAACAACTCAGATACTTAAAAGAAACATAACATCAGAAACAAAACAGAGACAACACAGATACACTAACAAAACAGACAACTACAAAACCAGGTTGGGATCCTGACAACTACATAGTGATTCTGTTGGCGTTTTTCCATTCCATGGTATAAGGTAATATTGTATGGTTGCTCAATCCTAAAAAATAATATTAAAATGTAGTCTTTAGATATCCATTAGATATTGTGGGAAATCTTTTTCAGGCCTTGTGTGTCTTCAGTTGGGCTTGCACGTAGGGAGTGGAGGATGGCCCGTCTGGTCCGATCCAGTTAGTGTTGCTCAGACTGCTGAAGTTAATGCTGGTTCTGATTTAAAGCACTTTACACAGAGTGTGTCTTAACGTGACGCAGCGTCAGCAGCAAGCAACTCTGAAAGTGCAATAAATAAACATTAAACACTGTCATGATTCTTTCATTTTACAGACTTGGCAAAGGCAGAAAATATCTACAAAAACAAAAATGCCACTGTTCCCAAATTGTTTTCCAGTACAGTGAGCTACCTACACGTCCTTACATCCTGGTGAGTCTACATAAAATTGTAATGGGACAGTAAATCTTAGTTATCATGAAAACCAGCAGAGGACATTTAGCAGCGAACAAGCCGTCATCCTGTTTCCGATGAGTCTTTGCAGAACATAAACTCGCGATATGCTGCGTTGTGTTGTAAACACTACAACACTACAGTGGCACCAATGAAACACATTTGACCAGTCTCTGTGAGATAAATCAAATTTCGATTAGAATTTTGACTTGGAATAAAATAGGAAACTCTAAATGTCACAGCTATTGGCCACTTTTTAAAATTTGATTTAGATGCAGCACAAACACATGGATGAAATACATGTGGTAATAACACTTTAAAAATAAAGTCAGTTTTAAGTAAATAATTTACTGTCAGTCACACTTAAAATAAGAGTGAAGTAGGGGAGCAAAAGGTTGATTAGGTTAATTAGAATAGTCACATAATCCATTTTGACACCTGTTGACCTCATGGTGAACTCAACAAAGTCCACGTCTCTTCTGTTCATAATGCACCAAATGGTTTGGTTGTTTGTTTGACAGAAACAGATTTTCAGTGTTGATGAAATTGACAGTAAGACACAACATTTGAAAAATCTTTCTTCTTTTTACAGACTATGACATTCCAGCTCACTTATTTAAGTTGTGTAATTCATGTTTAGTCATGTTGCATTAAAGCAAGTAGGTTAGAGAATAATTGTAGAGCAAAGAGAAAATGTTAAGTGACCTGCACATTTCTTTGTAGGCTGTGATAGTAAATTCTGTTTCATGTAATATTTGAATTTGAACACAAATATAAAATAGAAGTCAGCTGCACAAAGCATCACTGTGGTTTTATGATCCAACAGAACCGGACTGCAAAACCAATGCTGCCAAGGAGCAACACAGTGCCGTGTCTTGTGGCAGCGCGGGCCTGATCAAGACGGTGGTATATTTGGTATCGTGTGCCCGACGCAGCTAACACTTGTCCGTCTGCGACTCTGCCAGCGCTGAGAGGAGTGGCTTTGGCCCAGGCGGGTACAACAGCTGATCTTAGTCAAAGCACAGACTGATGCAGGTATTATTAAATTAAATTAGGATGTGAAGTTTTTGCCATGCACATTTTTATTATTACTGTGCACATGCTCTGGTTATAATAAAAATAGAACTACAGTGCCTTGCGAAAGTATTCGGCCCCCTTGAACTTTGCGACCTTTTGCCACATTTCAGGCTTCAAACATAAAGATATAAAACTGTAATTTTTTGTGAAGAATAAACAACAAGTGGGACACAATCATGAAGTGGAACGAAATTTATTATTATTTCAAACTTTTTTAACAAATAAAAAAACTGAAAAATTGGTCGTGCAAAATTATTCAGCCCCAGGGGGGCACACATCACCCAGCAGGTCAGAGGTTTGCGTCCACCCTAGGAGGAGGGAGAAAAGAGAGAAAAACAAACTGTAATAGGTAGATGTGATAATATGAGCGGTTTATTGTGTATCTACAGCTACAACCAGTGTAAACGTGTACCTACAGCTACAACCAGTGTAAACGTGTACCTACAGCTACAACCAGTGTACGCGTGTATCTACAGCTACAACCAGTGTAAACGCGTGTACCTACAGCTACAACCAGTGTAAACGTGTACCTACAGCTACAACCAGTGTAAACGTGTACCTACAGCTACAACCAGTGTAAACGTGTATCTACAGCTACAACCAGTGTAAACATGTACCTACAGCTACAACCAGTGTAAACGTGTATCTATGATCAATCAGTCTTCATACGTTTGGTGAAATAAGTATGTTTTGAGTTTGCTTTTGAAAACTTCAACAGAGTCAGCTCGCCGCACTTCCACCGGGAGCCCATTCCATAAAAATGGGGCTCTATAAGAAAAGGCTCTGTAGCCAGCAGACTTCTTCTTTACTCGAGGAAGTTGAAGGAGGCCAGCGTCCTGAGAGCGAAGGGTACGAGCTGGAGTATACCGGGTGATGAGCTCAGATAGGTCAGAGGGCGCGCGTCCACAAAGGATTTTATATGTTAACAGGAGAACTTTGAAATCTGCTCTAACATGAATAGGAAGCCAATGTAATGAAGCCAGGACCAGAGTAATGTGATCAAACTTCCTGGTCGTTGTTAAAAGTCTGGCGGCTGTATTTTGGGTCATTTGTAGTCTGTGAGTACTTTTCCTCGGCAGTCCAGAGAATAACGCATTGCAGTAGTCCAGCCTGGATGTGACAAAAACATTAATGAGAATTTCAGCATCAGCTAAAGAGAGGCAGGAGCGAATTTTTGAGATATTCCTCAAGTGAAAAAAGCCCAGTTTAGTGACCTCACTAATGTGCTGCTGCAGAGATAGTGTGGAGTCAAAAATGACACCAAGGTTCCTCACAGTGTTGCCGTGCTTAACACACAATTGTTGATCGAGACAGTAAGATTGTTGAACTTGTGCCGATGACTGGCAGGACCAATTAACAAGAGCTCTGTTTTATCCGAGTTCAAATGGAGGAAGTTTTTAGACATCCATGTTTTAATTGAAACGAGGCAGGCCTCTAGACGCTTGATGTCAGTAGTATTATTCGCTTTTATTGGTAGATACAGCTGTGTATCATCGGCATAACAGTGGAAGTTTACTCCATAACTTCTGATGATTTGTCCCAATGGTGTAACATATAGTGAAAAAAGTATGGGACCAAGCACAGACCCTTGTGGCACACCGAATTTCACTGGTGCCGTGGAGGAGAAGGATTTATTAAAAGAGACAAAATGAGACCTATCACACAGATAGGATTCTAACCAAGCAAGAGCAGAGCCAGAGATGTCAAACACATTCTTTAGTCTGTTGATTAGCACTGCATGATCAATCGTATCAAATGCAGCGCTGAGATCTAGCAATAACAGTAGAGCCGATGAGTCCTCGTCAATCTGAAGGAGGAGATCATTAGTCACTTTAACTAAAGCTGTTTCAGTGGAATAAGAGGCCCTAAATGCAGATTGAAACGGCTCGAGGAGGTCATTTACCGATAGATATAGAGTAAGTTGTTTTAACACAACTTTTTCGAGGACTTTAGATAGAAAAGGTAAATTAAAGACAGGACGATAATTATTTAGGCATCCAGGATCCAGAGTAGGTTTTTTGAGTAGGGGTTTGACCACAGCCTGTTTGAAGAGGGAAGGAACGGTGCCAGTAGACAGGGACAAGTTTATAATGTTTAGCATAATTTGCCCTACATAGGGCCAGAGTTCTTTAAGCTGTTTTGCTGGCAGGATATCCAGAAGGCACGTAGTTGCTTTACATGAAAAAACCACCTTTATCAGCTCATCGAGGGATACAGGATCTAGGACTAAGAGACAAGAGGTCAGTGGATCCAAGTGAATGGGACCCGGAGCTGAGGAAGACAAAACCAAAATATTATCCCTGATATCTTCAATTTTATGTTTAAAGAAATCTAAAAAGTCTTGTGCACTAAAGGGAGAGGAGTCTTCAGTTGTTCTTGGTTGGATTAGTTTAGCAACTGTCCCAAATAGAAACCTGGGGATTTTTCTGATTAGAGATGAGGAATAAGCCGTCTTTGCAGTGCTGAGGGCGTGCTTATAGGTGTTTACACACAAACACCACTTCTGATAATTTAGATTAGTTTTTGACTTGCGCCATATGCGTTCAAAACTCCTGCAGGCCTGTTTTAAAGCCCGGGTTTCCTCGTTATACCATGGTGTAGGTCGTCTGGTTGGTCTGGGCTTTGTCCTGAGGGGTGCCACTGAGTCAGTGATGGCCGAGAGGGTTGCATGGACCTCGTTTGTGTAGGCTTCTACTGAGTTTCCAGGTGGAGTTAAATTAGGAAGAACATCTGTCAGCCGTGTGGCAAACATTTCCATTGCAGCCGCTAAAATTCCGTGTAGACACTACGCAATTGTCGGAATTTGAGGGGAGTCTATAACTTATCTCAAATTCCACCAGTGAGTGATCTGAAACAGCAGATGAAAGAGAGGAGACGAAGAGATGGGAAACATCTATTCCCCGAGCCAAAACAAGAGCCAGATAGTTTCCACTAATGTGTGTGGGCTCATGAACAAACTGGTTGAAAGACAGGGTTGTAAGCAGTGATTGAAATGCTCTGGCCAGAGGATCACACTCCTTATTTAGATGAATATTAAAGTCACCAACTAGAAGGATGTTATCAGCGTGGGTTATTAAGTCCGAGAGGAAAACTCCAAACTCATCCAAGAAAGAAGAGTAGGGACCCGGAGGGCGATAGACTACAGCTAAATAAAATGGCTTCTTTCCGTTAATTTGAGAAGGAATATGTTTGATGAGTAACACTTCGAATGAGTTAAATTTTGGCTGTGATGATGGACCTGTAAAGCAAAATGCAGCTTTATGAATGGCTGCAACACCACCACCCTGTTTCTTCTCGACCTACCTGTGCATATGCATAATCAAGGGGAGAGGCTTCATTTAGTGGCAGAAAAACATTGGGCCTAAGCCAAGTTTCACAAAGACAAAGTAAATCCAAGCAATGAGAAGTAATAAGATCATTAATTAAGAGTGCTTTGGAGGATATAGACCGCACATTCAGGAGACCAATCTTCAGTCTTGACGTAGAGCCTGCATTTGAGGGCTGGTCCAGTGGAGCGATAGTGACAGGAACAAGCTGTCGAGCTCTAACAACTTTGGTTACCTCAGACTGCCTCATTCTCACATTATTGGTGCCGACATGAATAACTATCTGATTGTATGTAGTACGAGTATGTGTCCTGGGAAACTCTCCCTTCCTGTGTGATGTCAGCACCCTAAGGTTAGCCTCTATGTCGGAAGCCCTGGCCCCCGGTAAACAGTGGACAATGGCTGTCGTCTCAAGTCTAACATTGCGGGTAATGGAGTCCCCCATCACCAGAGTACGATGCTCGCTCCGGCTGGCCGGCGCAGAGGGAACAGGCCGCTGATCTGCGCGGACAAGCGGACTTGAAAGCGCCGAAAACCGGTTCGCGGTCAGAGGGGGTGAAAGTAACCAGTAAAAGATAGTTTGCAGGACTCCTATTAAAACTCAATTCATTAAAAAAAGAGTGATCCCAGTCAGTGACTTTAGAAGCAGAAAAAACATAAGGACAACTTTGATATCCATGTTTGACTTCTACCTCACATGGACATAGTACAGCCAAAAAGAGGAAAAGAGGAAAAATAGATGGATACATGCTGACCTTTGTGGCAGTTTCCATACCGTACAGATCTCAGTTTATCCAAGGCCCAGAGCAGAGCAGAGGCAGCACAGGCTCGGCGTGGTCTGGCCGGCCCAAGCGGAAGCACAGGCTCGGTGCGATGTAGCAGGCTCAAGCGGCAGCACAGGCTCGGTGCGATGTAGCAGGCCAAGCGGCAGCACAGGCTCGGTGCGATGTAGCAGGCCCAAGCGGCAGCACAGGCTCGGTGCGATGTAGCAGGCTCAAGCGGCAGCACAGGCTCGGTGCGATGTAGCAGGCCCAAGCGGCAGCACAGGCTCGGTGCGATGTAGCAGGCTCAGCGGCAGCACAGGCTCGGTGCGATGTAGCAGGCTCAGCGGCAGCACAGGCTCGGTGCGATGTAGCAGGCCCAAGCGGCAGCACAGGCTCGGTGCGATGTAGCAGGCTCAAGCGGCAGCACAGGCTCGGTGCGATGTAGCAGGCTCAAGCGGCAGCACAGGCTCGGTGCGATGTAGCAGGCTCAAGCGGCAGCACAGGCTCGGTGCGATGTAGCAGGCCCAAGCGGGAGCACAGGCTCGGTGCGATGTAGCAGGCTCAAGCGGCAGCACAGGCTCGGTGCGATGTAGCAGGCTCAAGCGGCAGCACAGGCTCGGTGCGATGTAGCAGGCTCAAGCGGCAGCACAGGCTCGGTGCGATGTAGCAGGCCCAAGCGGCAGCACAGGCTCGGTGCGATGTAGCAGGCTTAAGCGGCAGCACAGGCTCGGTGCGATGTAGCAGGCCCAAGCGTCAGCACAGGCTCGGTGATGTAGCAGGCCCAAGCGGCAGCACAGGCTCGGTGCGATGTAGCAGGCCCAAGCGGCAGCACAGGCTCGGTGCGATGTAGCAGGCCCAAGCGGCAGCACAGGCTCGGTGCGATGTAGCAGGCTTAAGCGGCAGCACAGGCTCGGTGCGATGTAGCAGGCCCAAGCGTCAGCAAAGGCTGGTGCGATGTATTGGACCCAGGCGGTAGCCTAGTACAGGCTCGGTGCGATGCAGCAGGTGCAAGCGGCAGTACAGGCTTGGTGTGGTGTGTCAGGCCCAAGCCAGTAATACAGGGCCCAGCAAGAGAAAAAAGCCCATAAAGGACAGCTCGTCAAGATTAAAAAAATGTATATATCAGATTGCAGCTACTTTAATAAAATATAATCTAAATGTAGCGTATTCTATATGGCACAACAAACAATCCACTGACACCAAGCTCTTCGGAGGATTCTGCAATTTATTAGAAGAGGACAATCAACATACACTCTCTCAGCTCTACTTTTCTTCTTTCAGCCGTCTCTCCTCAGTCACGGACTATACTGAGACATTTCAATTCACATAGATTTTACACAATCTTGCATCTTAGTTATTAAAACTCAATCACATACAAAAAGAAATAATAAAAATAAAAAACATTCACATTAACAGTACTTTATAACATTAATATAATGGTCAACATTCTACTAGATCGTATAGTGTTTTTTTTTTTTCTTCTACATACCTGCAATTTATTAGAAGAGGACAATCAACATACACTCTCTCAGCTCTACTTTTCTTCTTTCAGCTGAAGAATGCATGGGAAAGACACGTTAAATACTGCCCCCTCTAACAGTAACTGCAGTTCAACTTAATACACAAAACACTAAAATGACTACAAGCATACAATTTAACATAAAAACGAAAGCTACACATCTCCATAATACTAACAAACATTTATATAAACAGAATCCACCGAATTATATGTAGAGAACTTATCAACATAAAAACTCACGCTCGAATCTGGCACGCAGGCAGCAACACAAAATAAACACGTGCGCGAACATAATTCAAAAAATAAAACTTTCTTATCAATGAAAACATACATATAACTACTTATTCTAGTCCTAGGAACTTGTTACAATCAATATCAACTCAAAACTTCACTCAGTTCTATATATTTTCCGCTCTTTATTGCAGAGCTTCCCTGATACATACCCGTCTCTCCTCAGTCACGGACTATACTGAGGGAGCGCAGGCGCAATCCGTCCTTTAATTTTGACGTCACACAATAACCAAATTCAACATATCAATTTTTAAACAACCATTAATAATTTTCCCATGTGTATATAACCAGTATTCACAACATACATCCATAACAATATAAAAATTAAATTAAAATAAACTTATTCCTTGTTAAAACACTTAAATGTTTGCTGGAATAACCAACAGCAAAACTCCCAACACTACACTCTCCCCTCCTAAATTTCAGCAAACTTTAAAACCATAGATGAGACATTTTTCCTAAAATGAGGGATACTCAGACTTTAGTCATTCAAAAGAATAGCAAAACCTTTCGCTTGGGAGAAATATGCCCTTATACGTATAACCATACATCCCTCAATTAAGTACTTCTCAATACCTTTTTAAAGTTACCTTCACTCAATTCTGATAACCTTTTTTTTTTTTTTTTTTTCAAAGAAACATATGTACCTACTAAATTACTTTAAATCCCCACAAAACTAGAAAGGACTCTGAACAATTCTGCTAATGGGGTTCTGTAGTCCGGCTCAGATACGATCATACTCATACACTCTAGGAGTCTTTTCACGGGTTTCACCACCCTCCCTGATCTAGTTTTCACTGTTCCCTCACGAGGTTTCTTGACAGATCTGGTGACTTTTCTCTGAGTAGCTCTGGATCTATTACTCCGAATTTGAGATCTCTGATCTTGATCTGACTCACAATCCAAGTCCGATTCTCTTCGCATGGCATCTGTCTCTGCCTGAACGTGGCAACTACTCACAGATCCTCCAGATATCTCTTCATCGTCTGAACTGGAACCAGACACACTACTCATACCATCTGTACGAGACTCACTTTCATTGGTGTTATCTGTATCACAAGAACTTGACAGTTCACTGGAATTGCTCTCTTCTGTAGTGTGATCGGTTGAGGCCAGAGCTTGAATCTCTGTGACTTCCCCAGGGTTTTTTTCTTGAACAGAATGTGCTCCATTGGGCTGAGACTGTTTAGGACTCGGACATTGTAAGATCCAAGCAGCTATCCTACTGCTCCTTGTTCCTCTTTCAGAACTAGACAGTGAGCTTCGGTTTCGCTCTCTCCACCCACTTACTTCTGTCTCAGAGGTTGTAGAGGGTCCCGTAGACTCGACTTCTGACTTCTCCAAGGTGAGAAAGTTTACAGGGAGCAGGAAATTACGGTGAACCACCTTACTTTTCTTTGTGGTTGGGTCCTCAACCCTGTAGATATGTAGCGTAGAGTCTTTCCACGTCACCACATGAACTACCGAATCCCACACATCTGCCAACTTCCTTCTTCCTTTCTCCTTCTTATTCACTAGCAGGACACGATCTCCAATTTCCAATTCGACGCCTTTGGATTTTTTGTTGTAGTCCTTCGCTTGCCTTTTCTGAGCTCCTGTGGTATTTCCCTGAGCAATCTCCATTGCCTCCCTAAGGTCCTTCTGAAGAGACTCCACATATTCATCATAACCCTGCACATCATCATTCCTCAAAGCACTTCCAAACATGATATCTACAAGTAGGCTAGGCACTCAAACATCAAATAGAATGGTGCAAATCCTGTTGTTTCGTGAGTGGTACAATTGTAGGAGAAGGTGAGTGTCTGTATCATCTGAGGCCACCTGTCTTTCGATCGAGGAGGTAGGGAGCGAATCATATTCCCGAGTGTGCAGTTAAATCTCTCCGTTTGCCCATTTCCCATCGGGTGGTAAGGGGTAGCGATCAGCTTACTTTCAAAGTTGGCTCCTTTGTCCGAGTGTATCCTCTGCGGAAAGCCATATACACAGAAAAACTGATTCCACAGCTTCTGAGCTACAACTTTAGCCGTCTGATTGGGGCAAGGAAACGCATGGGCTAATTTAGTAAAGTGGTCAGTTATCACAAGGACATCAACATTTTCTCCATGTCTCCCTTCTGCAGACCAGAAATCTATGCAAACAAGTTCCAGCGGAGCACTGATCGATTCAAGAGGTGCTCGGGCTTCAGGTTCCAGAGTCTTCCCGACCACGCAACGCTTACAGTGAGAGACGTATCTCTTTACATCCGTATCCATACCAGACCAGAAGAATCTCTGACGCACTAGGTGGAGAGTTCTGCTTTGTCCTTGATGACCAGCATCATCATGGGTCCCCCTAAGGGCAGAGGCTTTTAGAGAATCAGGAAGTACAAGCTGGAACCTGATTTTTCCCATTCTATCCTTTGACTTGTGGTAGAGAACACTGTCCTTGACTTCCAACTTTTCCCAATGCTTTAGAAGTCTCAATACTGGAACGGACTCATTATCCTTTTCCCTTTGGGATGGTCTCCTTCCTCTGACGACAAAGGATATTGCACGAGCAATGACAGGGTCAGCTCCCTGTTTTTCCCGTATTTCCTTCATTGAAAAGACCGGAAGTGTATCTGCTCCTCCCTTCATCAGACTGTTGACGCAGCGGGTCAGCTGTGCACCACGTACTGGTCTACTGAATTCCCAATCCAGACAGGACTCAAGGATAGCTTTCACACCTTCACCTCTTATCTGGCTCAAACTCCCAACTTGGACACTCTGAATACTACCCTCATAATTTTGATGAAGTACATTCACTGACAATCGAAGAGCTTCTTGCAATGATTCTTTGGTTACATGAGCCTTATCCTCCAAAGCTTCATAAACTTCTAGAGTTCTGGCAAAGGGACGTCGACTCAACAGATCAGCAGGAATATTCTGAGTTCCGGGTATGTATTTCAAGTCAAAGTCAAACGGGGCCAGCTTGGACACCCACCTTTGCTCACAAGCAACTAACTTGGGCTTAGACATGATGTATGTCAAAGGGTTGTTATCCGTTAGCACTGTGAACGTGGCTCCTTTTAACCAGTGAGTGAACTTTTTGCGAACTGCCCACTTAAGAGCATAAAACTCTAATCTATGAGCTGGATAACGTGACTGGGCTTTTGACAGAGTCTTACTTGCAAAGGCTACTGCTCTTGGCCTTTTCTCTCCTTCCGGTATCTGACTCAGAACCGCACCTAACCCGTCCATAGATGCATCAGTGTACAAGAGAAATGGTCTGTTAAAATCTGGATGTGCTAGAGTCACGGTGTCAGTGAGCGACTGTTTGATCTTTTCCACAGCAAGGTCACATTCAGAGGTCCAGTCTTCAGAGCTCAAGCGTTTGGCTTTAGGAACACGGGAGACATTTTTCTTCCCGATCTTCTGTCCAGCAGTTAATCTAAACAGTGGTTTGGCCAACGCTGAGAAGCCCTCTATGAAATGGGAATAGTAATTCGCCATCCCAAGAAAAGATCTGATCTTCACCGGTAATGGGGTCTTTCCATCCTCCTCCATCAAGTCCAGCACCCTAAACTCACTAATTGCAGATACTTTAGTTGGGTCGGTTGCAATACCACTCTCTGATACTATGTGACCTAGGAACTTCACAGTCTTCCTCATGAAGTAGCACTTCTTCTGGGACAATTTGAGATTATGCTCTTTGAGTCGTGAAAACACCATCTCAAGGCGGTCCAGTGCCTCTTTCTCAGTCTTTCCGAATACCAGCAAGTCATCTAAATAGCAAAGGAGGGACAAGTAGTTCTGATCTCCGAATATTGCAGTCATCATCCGAGAGAACGTTGCAGGGCTGTTGCATAGTCCCTGAGCCATTCGATTGTACTCGTAAAGACCCACAGGTGTTGTGCACGCGGTATATTTCCGGTCTTCCTTGTGAATTTGGATATTATAAAACCCAGATGTTAAGTCCATGGTGCTGAAGTAACAATTATTTCCCAAGGATGCAAGGGCATCCGCTTGGTGAGGCAAGGGATATGCGTCCATCTCTGTCCTTTGGTTAAGCCACCTGAAGTCAGTGCATATCCGCAATTCTCCCGAGGGTTTCCAAACCAAGACTAGAGGCGAGGCCCACTCACTGTTGGACTTACGAATGATACCTCGCGCCTCCATTTCGTCCAGGGTCTCTCTCAATTTGTGGTAATGTGCTGGTGGAACCCTTCTATAAGGCAGTCGGAATGGTTTTTCATCTTTCAGGTGTATCCTGTGGACAATATTCTTGACTTCTCCACAATCTAGCTTATCATGGGAGAAGATGCTCTCATACTGCATAATGAGATCCGCCAATTGCCCCTTCCAAGCGTCATTCACTTAACAAGAGTCAATATCGATCTGTGTCAGTCCCAGCTCTCGCAACTTAGCTGTGTAATCTGTTTGTAACATTTTGTCTTCTTCGCCAAGTTTACGAACATGAACAACATTTTGAAGGGCCTCTCTCGAGTCACAATTCACATGGTCTGTAAGCTTTAACTCTTCTAGAGCAAGACACGGGTGCACCTGAGCAATCTTTGCGTTCCAACGTAACACTACAGGTCGATCCAACATATTGATGACCTTTACAGGAATCCACTTATCAGCCCATAATGGACACACACTACGAGCAATCATAATGTTCCGTGGTGAAGATTTGGAAGTGGAGGACTCTACCATCACAGTACTCCCAACAGACAAAGGAACTTCTTCTTTTAATCTCCCCCAAACGAGATGTTCGTGTTGGGGCTCCAGTGTCACACATTGTCTTAATAGTACAGTGCCAACTCTTTTTGGCATCCTGTCGCCGCGCCAACGGTCAACATTGGAGAGTAAGCTGAGGAGATGATCACTACTGTTTTCCTTAACAGGCTGTGAGATTTTGTCCCAGTACCACTCTGTGTTCTTGGCCTGCTGAGTCACATGTCTTAGAACATTAGAACCTACTATCATGTCGTCTTCTTGACCTGGGACAACTAAAAAGTTCACAGTCATTTTGCATCCAAGCAAATCTATATTCATTTCATATGTACACTTTGGCTTTGTCTGCATACCTCCACAACCGGTCAACACTTTCTTTGTGGGCTTACTCATATTATGGCAAATGAGACCGTGGTCCTGAAGCATTTGCTCAGCTGTTTCACTCAGGGTGCACGTTACAGATCCACTGTCTACGAGGGCCAAAAGTTCTACTCTTCCTTCAACTAATGCTGTGGCATGGAAAAGATCGTCTTCATCATTCACTTTTGTGTAGACTGATTCTCGAGGGAAGTGTGGACTACTTGCTTCACGTTCACTGCTTAGATTTTGGGTCAGGCTGTAACTGATTTTAGATGGACCGTTAACTAAATTCTCTGGGGATTTTAGTTGGCTGGTACCCACACTGTTCCCCTTGCAGTGTGGGCTTTCTAGTTTAAAGTCCGCTCGGGATCAGAAGATCCTCTGGTTGGCTCTCGTTTCATTGGTTTTCTTTTTGGGCATTCAAACCCTCTGTGTCCAGTCTCATAGCATGTGAAACACAGTCCTTCTTTAAAGCAGTGTGCCTTTGTTGTGTGATCAAGGGCCTTACAAACTCTACAGGAGCCTGAATATGCACTTGATTCTCTAGACAAGGCTTTAACTTGCTCTACTTTTGGCTCTTGTCCCTTCTGTGAGATAAGAATCTGTTCTAGGAGAGACCCTGCCCTACCAAGAAGAGCTGGATCAATACCACCGTGCTGATTACTGCCAGAAGTTTTCTGCTGTGTCATACACCAGGCACCAGAGGGCTTTTCCCCTTCTCGTAATGTCCTCTCAACACTAGCTGACTGTTTATCTCTATGATGGCTGTCTATCAACGCTTGAACCTCCCTAGCGGTCAAACTCTCCAGTGGTCTACTCCGCAAAGCTGCATACAAGGTAGGTTCCGGACAGTGCCTAACGAACATCATTGTAACTTCATGACTAGGGTCTTCAACTCTTTTCCCCTGTCTCTGTAGGCACTTGTCAGCAAGGTCAACAGCTTTATTGAGTCGGATCCAGTAATCTAGACCACTTTCTGATCGTCTGGGCAAGGTCTCATAGAAATCTCTTAAAGGAGTGGTGGAGGAAATTGCATCTCCAAAATGTTGCCTTAGAATTGAGAAAATAACATGTGGGTCTCTACTCACATTAATCAGGGGGTTATTATGAATGCATGTCCTTAAAACATCTTTAGCACGGCCCATCAGCCTATCCAAGATCTCCTGGCCTTGTTCTGGTACACTGAATCCTTTCCTGTTCAAATACGTTTGCATCAACTCCTCCCACTCACTAATGGTGCATCTATCTGTTTTGTCACCTCTGAATGTCGGAGGTTCTTTGATGTCTTGGTGTTTGATAATTAAGTTGAGATTCGACCAGTCAGGTGGCTGGGCTGAGGACTGTTGGGTATTCTCTTTCTGGGATCCCGCCCTGCCGATGACAAGCTGGCGGCAATCTGGTTACCTATTTCACTGCTGAACTGCTTCATTAGGTCTGCCATAGCCTGCCATTGGTTCGATTGGTTACCTCCTACAGGGCTACTACTATGAAGGGCCGGTGAGCCACATCTTATACCTGACTGATTTGGGTTTTCGACAGATGGGAAACCTACTGGGGTAGAAATCGTGTCATGTTCTGACATGTTATTCAATAGAGCCCCCCGCCCAAGCCCAGTTGAAACCCTTGGGAAACTTGGTACAGCATTAATAGGGTAACATTCACATGATCAATATTTGCATCTCGCAACTCTTCGTGTAATCTAGTGTGTGTATGACTGTGACGGTCCATATTTAAGTTCCACTGCTTATCTGCTATCCAAAGTCCTCCTTGAAGGTGACGTCAGCACCAATTTGTAGCGTATTCTATACGGCACAACAAACAATCCACTGACACCAAGCTCTTTGGAGGATTCTGCAATTTATTAGAAGAGGACTATCAACATACACTCTCTCAGCTCTACTTTTCTTCTTTCAGCCGTCTCTCCTCAGTCACGGACTATACTGAGACATTTCAATTCACATAGATTTTACACAATCTTGCATCTTAGTTATTAAAACTCAATCACATACAAAAATAAATAATAAAAATAAAAAACATTCACATTAACAGTACTTTATAACATTAATATAATGGTCAACATTCTACTAGATCGTATAGTGTTTTTTTTTCTTCTACATACCTGCAATTTATTAGAAGAGGACAATCAACATACAATCTCTCAGCTCTACTTTTCTTCTTTCACCTGAAGAATTCATGGGAAAGACACGTTAAATACTGCCCCCTCTAACAGTAACTGCAGTTCAACTTAATACACAAAACACTAAAATGACTACAAGCATACAATTTAACATAAAAACGAAAGCTATACATCTCCATAATACTAACAAACATTTATATAAACAGAATCCACCGAATTATATGTAGAGAACTTATCAACATAAAAACTCACGCTCGAATCTGGCACGCAGGCAGCAACACAAAATAAACACGTGCGCGAACATAATTCAAAAAATAAAACTTTCTTATCAATGAAAACATACATATAACTACTTATTCTAGTCCTAGGAACTTGTTACAATCAATATCAACTCAAAACTTCACACTCAGTTTTACAAAACAACACTCAGTTCTACATATTTTCCGCTCTTTATTGCAGAGCTTCCCTGATACATACCCGTCTCTCCTCAGTCACGGACTATACTGAGGGAGCGCAGGCGCAATCCGTCCTTTAATTTTGACGTCACACAATAACCAAATTCAACATATCAATTTTAAAACAACCATTAATAATTTTCCCATGTGTATATAACCAGTATTCACAACATACATCCATAACAATATAAAAATAAAATTAAAATAAACTTATTCCTTGTTAAAACGCTTAAATGTTTGCTGGAATAACCAACAGCAAAACTCCCAACACTACATAAAACCATTTAAATAAGTTAAAAACAAGTACACATTGAACAGGTACACATTGAACAGAAACAAGACATGTTGCCATCATGCTGCCATCTTGGATTCACTGCATGGATTCACTGCTTGGATTCACTGTGATTGAGGCTCTGGCTTTAGGACACCTTTACATGATGTGCGTAAAAGAAAAATACCTGTGTGGTTTCTTCGAGTTCAAATTAAAAAAGTTCAAATTCGGAAGTTCAAATTAAAAAAAAAAATCTAAAACGCAGCAGTTAGTATAAAACACCTTTTTCTCCTGTGTTGATACAGAGCATGTCTAGACAAGCTGTTTGTTTTGTTTTGCGCAGACGTTCTGCACAATTGAAATGATCACAGTTAGCATTTGATTACAATTTGCTACTAATTAATTCACAGTTAATCACAGTTAATTAGTAGCTATAGCAATCTTACTCCCTGTGTATTAAGAAGCTTTTATCTTGTAAAGACGTGCTGTTGTTCTTCTGCCTCAACACCTATTAAACAACAATGGACGAGAGCACAGAGCACAGATGCTTTGTATATGCCCTCATATCCACATGACACTGTAATTACAAAGATGAAATCAAGCTCCAAATGTAGTTAAAAGTATGGAAATAAAAAGGAGCCAGATCAGATGTGTGAAAAATACAAGAAGTAAAAAGTAAAAAAAGACATAAAATATAGCGTTTCAGCGTCAGTTCAGGCAGGCCACGTAGTCAAGCTCTGCTGTCAGCTGACACCCAGATCTAACAGCTAATCTGATCGCTAAAGCACTCAATTGGTCCGTTCAAACAGGGCGCCCTATTTAAGTGCATTTTCAGTCTGCTGCTTGGCTGCTTCCACTGCATTGCTTGCAAGGCTGCTACTGTTGCTGCTGCTTCTGTTGCTGCTGCTACTGTTGCTGCTGCTACTACTACTGCTGCTACTACTACTGCTGCTACTACTGCTGCTGCTACTACTGCTACTACTGTTGCTGCTACTGTTGCTGCTGTTGCTGTTGTTGCTGCTGTTGCTGCTGCTGTTGCTGCTACTACTACTGCTGCTACTGTTGCTGCTGTTGCTGCTGCTGCTGTTGCTACTACTGCTGCTACTGTTGCTGTATGGGCATCTGGTTGTACCTCTTGGGTACCTGTTTTCTCATTGCACCTTTCTTGGCCTCTGTCAGTTGGCTTACTTCTCTACGTGTCTGCTTGATCTTAGCCTCCAGCCTTTGTTTCCATGGTGGGTACTGTTTCTCATGGCTCCCATGGTTGCTCTTATAGCCAAGCATCTCGAGGATCACTGCTGCGGAGTTGTATAGCAGCTCATTGGTTTCAGTGATGGATGTGGTAGGGATCGCACTCAATGCTGCATTCACATCTTCTAGGAGACTTTCTGATGGTACTTCACTTAGCCGTTGTAATTGGCGTCGGGGTTGCCTTGCATTCATTCTCACCATGATCTTGTCTTTCAGGTCAGTCGCTGCCTCGTTCAGCGTTATTTCAATTGTTGGGGCTTCATACCCAATCTCCGGTTGGGAGCACCTGTTGGCTCCTCTGACCTTGCGTCCTGGCTCCCTTGCCGTAGCATTTTTGTGTTGTATCTCGTCAATCTCAAGTTGTGATAGCAGCTGCCGCTTGTGGATGTTGGAACACTGAGCTACTAGTTGCTTCGATGTAAGCCTGGATTGTGGGTTTCGTAGTAACCATTCATCCCACATTCTCTTCATGTAACCCCTCTGACTAGGGTTACTGGAGTAGTAGCATTCCAACAGAGCCTTGTTATCGCATCTCGCCCATCTCCGTCTTGTTCCAGTAGCCCATTTGTCATCAAGTTGATCTGGTTCCCCAACACCTGACGCAGACCTTGTTTGGCCGGGCGACGTCTGATCCGGCATCTCATAGCATTTATTGTCTCTCATCATTATGAGGTAGGCAGTAGCGCGAAGGGTCTTGCCTAAGGACCCACACTGGATAGCACCCCGAGGGGGATATAGCTGGTAAGGACATGGCCTTTCATACGGGGGGACCCAGGTTCGAATCCCCCTCGGGGTGCTATCCAGTGTGGGTCCTTAGACAAGACCCTTCGTGAAAAACTGGACAGCACCGGGCCCTGACAGGATCCACACCTACTGGCTAAAGAAGCTCACTGCACTCCACGAGCGCCTTGCAGCACAAATGAACCAGCTGCTAAGGGATGGGATGCACCCTGAATGGCTTACCAAGGGCGCATAAATCCTGATCCTGAAGGATCCCACAAAGGGTACAGTCCCATCCAACTATCAGCCAATAACCTGTCTCTCCACAACATGGAAGCTCATGTCAGGCATCATTGCGGCTAAGATAAGTGGGCACATGGATCAATACATGAGCAAAGCACAGAAGGGCATCGGCAAAGAAACCAGAGGAGCTAAACACCAACTCCTGGTTGACAGAACAGTCACCCAAGACTGCAGAACCCGACACACCAACCTGTGCACTGCCTGGATTGATTACAAGAAAGCATATGACTCAATGCCACACACATGGATCACTGAATGCTTGGAGATGTACAACATCAACAGGACTCTAAGAGACTTCATTGCAAATTCAATGAGGCTGTGGAAAACCACCCTTGAGGCCAATGGCAAGCCACTTGCACAAGTATCCATCAAATGTGGCATATACCAAGGAGATGCTCTATCCCCACTGCTGTTCTGCATAGGCCTGAACCCCTCAGCCAAATAATCGACAAGACTGGCTATGGATACCGACTCAGGAATGGGGCCACCATCAGTCACCTCCTCTACATGGATGACATCAAGCTATACGCTAAGAGTGAGCGGGACATCGACTCACTGATCCACACCACCAGGATCTACAGCTCTGACATTGGGATGTCATTCGGGCTTGAGAAGTGTAGTCGAATGGTGACGAAGAGAGGGAAGGTAGTCCACACAGAAGGGGTCTCACTCCCAGAAGGAACAATAGCAGACATTGAGGATGGTTACAAGTACCTTGGAATACCACAGGCAAATGGCAACCTCGAAGAGGTAACAAGGAAAACAGCAACTGCCAAATACCTCCAACGAGTAAGGCAAGTCCTAAGAAGTCAGCTCAATGGCAAGAACAAGGCACGGGCAATAAACAGCTACGCCCTGCCAGTGATCAGATACCCTGCGGGAATAATAAGGTGGCCAAAGGAAGAGATACAGATCACAGACGTTAAGACACGAAAGCTCCTCACCATGCATGGAGGGTTCCACCCCAAATCCAGCACCCTGAGACTGTACGCTAGCCGTAAAGAAGGCGGCCGTGGACTAGTGAGTGTGAGAACCACTATCCAGGATGAAACATCCAAGATCCACAAGTACATCAAAGATAAGGCCCCAACAGATGACGTGCTCAGTGAATGTCTCAGGCAATGGGGAACAGAGGAAGAGGAGCTGGCGGAGGGACCATCATGGGAGGACAAACCCCTACATGGGATGTACCACCGAACATAACTGAAGTGGCTGATATCAAGAAATCCTACCAATGGCTAGAACGGGCCGGACTGAAGGACAGCACAGAGGCACTCATCATGGCTGCACAGGAGCAGGCCTTGAGCACCAGAGCAATAGAGGCCCAAATCTACCACACCAGACAAGACCCAAGGTGTAGGCTGTGCAAACAGGCCCTGAGACAATCCAACACTTAACTGCAGGGTGTAAGATGCTGGCAGGGAAAGCATACATGGAGCGCCATAACCAAGTGGCTGGCATAGTGTACAGGAACATCTGTACGGAGTATGGACTGGAAACCCGAGGTCAAAGTGGGAAACACCCCCAAAGGTGGTAGAGAATGACCGAGCCAAGATCCTGTGGGACTTCCAGATTCAGACTGACAGAATGGTAATGGCGAACCAACCAGACATTGTGGTGGTGGACAAACAGCAGAGGAAGGCCGTTGTGGTTGACGTTGCAATACCAAGTGATTGCAAGATCAGGAAAAAGGAACATGAGAAACTAGAGAAATACCAAGGCCTCAGAGAAGAGCTGGAAAAGGCTTGGAAGGTGAAGGCGACAGTGGTGCCTGTGGTCATCGGAGCACTCGGGCAGTAACCCCAAACTGGAAGAGTGGCTACAGCAGATCCCTGGAAGAACACCAGACATCTCGGTCCAGAAAAGTGCAGTACTAGGAACAGCAAAGATACTGCGAGAACCCTCAAGCTCCCAGGCCTCTGGTAGAGGACCCGAGCTCGAAAGGATGAGAGACCACCAGGAGGGTGAAGGACAAAGTTTTTATATATATATATATATATATATATATATATATATATATATATATATATATATATATATATATATATATATATATTAATTTCTAATTAAAAAGGGCACAACTTTGGTTTTGGACAGGTTCAAAGAAACTGTTCAGTTTTAATCAAGTCTCATTAATCTAAAGAAAGGGAATTCTTCTGGATTTCGAATATAACTTAATATAAACAGAGAAATATTTTTTTTTTTTATGGGATTTTATTAAAAATTACACAAATGAACAATGGTGAATAAAATGATGGGAACATGGAAAGGATTGACACAACAACGGATAAACACAATGAGGGATACACAGAGATAAACATTTGCATGGAGGATATGTGAAACCAGGAATGTTTGGTTATTTTAATCTATATTATCAAGTTTACTAAGGGACTTTTAACGAGGGAAAGGAGATGACGGCTTAGGGGCTAGAGTTTTGGACAGAGTACATTTTATGATGCCAAGCTGTTGTGTCACGTGCGGACTTACTCTGTAGTCAACTTCCACTGTTATGCTGATGAATATTATCCCTGATATCTTCAATTTTATGATTAAAGAAATCTAAAAAGTCTTGTGCACTAAATGGAAAGGAGTCTTCAGTTGTTTTTGGTTGGATTAGTTTAGCAACTGTTCCAAATAGAAACCTGGTGTTATTCCGGTTTTCTCTGATTAGAGATGACAAATAGGCCGTCTTTGCAGTGCTGAGGGCGTGCTTATAGGTGTTTACACACAAACACCATTTTTGATCATTTAGAATAGTTTTTGACTTGCGCCATTTGCGTTCAAAACTCCTGCTGGCCGGATTCAAAGCCGGGGTTTTCCTCGTTATACCATGGCGTAGGTCGTCTGGTTGTTCTGGGCTTTGTCCTGAGGAGTGCCACAGAGTCGGTGATGGCCGAGAGGGTTGCATGGACCTCCTCTTTGTGGGCCTCTACTGAGTTTCCAGTGTGGCGCGACCGAACTGAGCAGATATATTTTAGATGTTTAAGAGTCTGTATGAAACATATAGCCAACTACGCCACCCTGGGAATTTCGCCCAGAGATTATTAGGGAACAAGGACACATAGGTTCACTCGCTGATAAAGGAGACAAGACTTCGATTTTGACAAAACAACTAGGATTTATTTATGTTGAGTGGCAGAAAGAACAAATAACCTTTATGTATTAAAGAAGCTATTCATTTTATTACAATAATAAAATACCAGTCCTAAAAAAAGGATCCCAATTATCTTTAAAAAAAGAGCTACATGAATTCAAAGGGTGCTGAGGCTTACCAGTGAGGGGAAGTGTGAAGAAGAGGGAGGCTACATCCAGTGAAAATTAGGGCACCCCAAAACACGACACACGACACACACAAAAATGGGCAAACCAAAGAAAAATATACGACTGGAGCACCACCACCAGGGGTCACCACTACCACCACATGGAACCTCAGCAACTGAAACAGATGATAAAAATGGTTAACAGAGATGGTGAAATCATTAACATGTTACAGTACTGGTACAACAAGCACCTCACACCACGATCAATAAAATTCATATACACTCCTTGTACAGGGCAGGGGGTTAAGTCCACATTAATCATAAAACAGTCCACTGGTGATGTCAAGGAACAAACAAATAGCAGCGAACAGCTGCCAGTAACCAGCTGCCAAACAGAACAAAACAACAGCGAGTAGCTGCTGTTTTGTAACAGTAACAGCACAAAACAAAACCAGCAGCGAGTAGCTGCTAACCAAAAACAAAAAAAACAGAACAGCAGCAAAACAAAAAGAACAGCAGCGAAACAGCAACGAGTCCACAAAAGGGGAAAGCAGTTGGCTAGCTAATTAGCCAGAGCTGCTACGAAGTGTAGCGTCTTTTCACAGGCAATGGAGTATGTGACTATGCGCGGGTCATTTAGCCTGTAACCTGGCGCTGTATCCACCCAGAAGAACGCAGGCAGCGGGGGCCTAAACAGCTACAAAATACAGACCAAATCAGGGTTGGCTTACAATATGCTGTCCAGAGTGAAACACTAACGTACTTACATGCCCAGTTTGACCAGAACACTCCCAGCGTCACGATCTAGACAATGGAAATACCAGGAGGCCTTAGGACTTTGTACACTGTAGAGCACCACCGGTCCTGAATTTTGTTACGACCCCGCACATTAGTTTCTCGAAGTAGGACATGTTGGCCTTCACACAGGGATGGGTCCCGGACATGTTGGTCATTATTCCTCTTCCTCCGGTCAGCAGCGATTTGCAGCTGCTCCCTGGCCTCGTTAAAGGCAAACTCTAAACGGGTCTGGTGCTCAACAATCCACTCATGGATCCCCCCTTCCTGGGGTTCTGCTACACGACCAAGCAGAAAGTCCATTGGGAGCCTGGGTGTTGGCCAAACATCAGGAAAAATGGAGATTCTCCCGTGGACTGATGTGGGGTAGTGTTGTAACAAAATACAACATGGGGCAAATAGGCAGTCCACGCTCTCTTATGAGTACTAGGGAGAGTACGCAGCAGGTTGTGAAGTGTTCTGTTAAATCTTTCACACTGTCCATTTCCAGCGGGATGATAGGGGGTGGTCCTTCACTTTTCAATACCATAGAGGCGACAAAGCTGCTGGATTAGAGAACTCTCAAAATTCCGCCCCTGATCGGAGTGAATCCGCGCCGGTACACCAAACTTCAAGAACCACTCTGTCACCAGGACTTGGGCCACAGTAGAGGCGCGTTGGTCTTTGGTGGGAATGGCAAGTGTGTATTTGCTAAAAATGTCTGTGAGGACAAGCACATTTTCTTTACCATCTTGAGCTGGCTCAAGCACAGTAAAATCCATGGCAAGAAACTCATTGGGCCGCAAAGCTAAAAGATGTCCCATGTAGGTGCGAACAGTGGGATGAGTATCTTTTGCTACTTGGCAGCGTTCACATGACTGGCACCAGTCAGCCACTTCCGAGGACATTCCAGGCCAGTAACATCTGGCCCTCAAAAGTGCTAGTGTCCGGTCCACGCCTTGATGGCCGTGGTCCTGGTGGGCCTGGGAGAGCAACTCTTCCTTCAAAGCTGCTGGCAGTAACAGCTGCAAACATTCTTCTGCGCCATCTGGGCGCCGTATTCGGCGGTAGAGCATCCCATCCTTCTCCACCAGACGACGCCACTGCCTCAGGAGTGCCAGTACCGCTGAAGGTAAGTTCTGGCGCTCTAGATGGTTTGGTCGCTGCTTGCGGGCCCAGAAAGTCCACAACGCCTGCAACATTGGGTCAGCACGCTGAAGTGCACGCATGTCCGAGGTGGTGCGCTCAGGCAGAACTGTGATGGCAGCTTGAGTTGCCTCACTCCGCGAAACAATTTGCTGCAAGGACTCCGGCAGACTACTCCCAAGGGCAAGCGCTGCGGCTTCCTGTGCAGTGGGCAGGTGCTGACGTGACAAGGCATCAGCATTTCGATTACTTCTGCCTGAGCGATACTTTATTTCAAAGTCAAAAGAAGCAAGTTGGGCAGCCCAGCGATGTTCCGTGGCACCCAGCTTGGCAGTGGTCAGGTAACTGAGAGGGTTATTGTCCGTGTAGACCAGGCATTTGTGTCCCAGCAAATATTCTCGGAATTTTTCTGTCATGGCCCATTTCAGGGCCAAGAATTCCAGTTTCATGGAGCTGTAGTTCTCTATGTTGCGCTCTGTTGGTCTCAGTCCACGGCTGGCATAGGTGACTGGCCGCACCACTCCATCCTGCTTCTGGGAGAGAACCGCTCCCAGGCCGCCATGACTTGCGTCTGTCTCCAGGATGAAAGGTATCGAGAAGTCGGTATAGGCGAGCACTGGTGACGTGACTAGCCTGGTCTTCAGCTCCTCAAAGCTTCTCTGGCACTCCTCCGTCCAGCCACTATTTATGTCCTGCTTTGGCCTGTTCTTCGGTTTTGGGCCTCCCATTTGTCCCACGAGCCGATGGAGAGGAGCCGCCAGCTTAGCAAAACCCTCCACAAACCGCCGGTAGTAGCTGGCAAATCCAAGGAAAGACCTAAGCTCGGTGATGGTTTTGGGGCGCTGCCAGTTAACCACTGCCTCAGTCTTTGTCGGGTCCGTAGCCACACCCTGGCTGGAGATCACATGGCCCAGATATTTGACCTCCTGCTGGAAGAAGGCGCACTTAGACAGCTTGGCCTTCAGACCCTGTTGTTGTAGGCGGCCAAGAACCACTCCCAGGCGCTGCAGATGCTGCTCAACTGAAGAAGAAAATACAACAATGTCATCGAGATACAATAACAATGACTGATTTTGTTGGTCACCAAAAATGCGCTGCATCAGCCTCTGAAAGGTACTGGGAGCATTGCAGAGTCCAAAGGGCATCCTATTCCACTCGAAGAGGCCAAACGGTGTACAGAAGGCAGTTTTAGGGCGGTCCTCCGCTGCAACAGGCACTTGATTGTACCCACTGGCCAGATCTAGCGTTGAAAACCAGCGAGCCCCAGTGAGGGCATCAAGTGACTCTTCTATGCGAGGAAGAGGATAAGAGTCCTTCCGTGTTTTAGTGTTCAATTGCCTGTAATTGACACACATGCGGAGGCTACCATCCTTCTTTCTTACTAGCACAATAGGGGACGCATAGGGGCTGCTGCTCTCTCTGATCACCTGAGAACTGAGAAGCTGGTTGATGTGTTCTTTGACGGCCTCGTAGTCTGATGGGGGAACCCGCCTGTATCGCTGTTTGACAGGGACACCGTCAACAAGAGGTATATTATGATTGATGAGGTTCGTACATCCTAGGTCACCTTCATGAGCAGCAAAAACAGAGGTGTATTCTTTAAGCAAAGATCTTACCCTGCCCTGGTCAATGCTCGGCAGCTGGGACAAATCAACAGCCTCAAGTTGGTCCTGCACAGTTGGGGCCACCGCTTGAGAATGTACAGTTGCTGTATGCATAGGTTCCTCGGTCACACCTGCAGGCAGACTGACAACATTTACAGAATGGAGAGTACCCACGACAGTACGTGGGTACAGCAGCACGTCGGTGGAGCCTATGTTAACAATTGGTATATAGGCTGTGCCATGCACCACACGGACAAGAGCAGGGGAGGCAATCAAACCAGCGGGCAGGCCTGCCTCCAGGGGCTCGAACAGGACAGTAGTGTGAGAAAACTGTGCGGAACACGTAGCAGCAACCACCTTCATAACCCCACCAGGAATACGCCAAGCTGCACGACCACGCACCTTCACTTTCCCGGAGGACTCAGCGGGGCCACTCACTTTAGCCTGGTGACACTTCTGCAAGGCCTGAAAAACTTCAGAGGGAGCCTGAGACACATCCTTTAATTCAAACAGTGTTGGACCATATTGCACAAAAAGCTCAAAATAACACTTTTTAATCACATTCATCCCAAGGACACCTGGGATGGGGGACGCATTACCAGGAGGGTCCTTCACAATTAAAACCCCACAGTTCTGAATTTCTTTGCCACATAGTTTGACACTCAGCTCAATGTAGCCAATGTAGGGGATAGTTAAACCATTAGCTGCCCTCAGTTGCAACCAATGACATGAACGGAGACGGTCCGGACCCCAGGGCTCAAATATTTCCTGAAGAAACTCTCCGTGTCGTTGACACCATGGAACCAGTGTCCACCAGACAGGGCACCAGAACACCTCCCATAGACACATTCAGCTGTGGACATGAAGCAACAATCTTAGGGGCCTCCCCTATTCTGTGTGGTACTGTAACAGAGCCTGTGGCAGCCCCACCCGAACTGTGGCTCAACAACTCGGTGGGCGCTAGTTTTCCGAGACCGCAGAGTTTCGCGACTGGGAGCTAGCCTGGTAAGGACCGCGGGAGTGAGAACGAGGGACACGTACCCCATCACAGTCCCCTGCGTAGTGACCCAGCTGCTGACACCGCCTACAGATAAGGTTAGCACTACGTGACGGACGGCTGGACTGCCGGGGGTTACGCAGGAAGGAGATACTCTGTGTCAGTTCATCCAATTGCTGTTGTTGACGTGCCAGCATAGCATGCACTTCCCTCAACTCTGACCCCTGTCCGGTTGAGACAGCCTGAGGACAGCTCTGGACAGCATATTGAAAGCCAAACGAGGGAACTGACTGACTGCGACCACGGGTACCACCTGGCAAGCCCTCCCTTTCCCAACGGATTGCTTCAGTCCTCACCTCTAAAAGTACAGCTGTAGGCTGACGGCGCACAAACTGTTTTAATTCCCGTTTAAGGGCGCCATCCAGGACATGTTCTATAAACTGATCCCTCAATAGCACTTCTGCATTTAGCACACTGGTGGGGGCACATGATTTAACCTTCTCCATTAAGCCCAATAAAGAAAGAGAACTCATGAAGAGTCTCACCTCCCTTTGTTTCCGTGAAAAAAACGCTTCCTGTAATGAAACATATGAGTCAGTGCAGCCGTACAGTTCTTGAAGGATTTTTATGATAGCGTCAGGGTCGACACGCTCCATAGCAGAACGATATTTAATCTCGTCCCGTGCCTCGCCTTCTAAATGATCATACAAAAAGAAAGCCTTATCGGCCTGTGACAAATGGCGTGCCCTCATACATGCGTCAGCCTCCTCTAACCACTCGCCTAGACCCACACCCGACCTACCTCGAAACATTGGACACTTTCTATCACGAGGTATAAACACAAGCCGTTCGGTTACAGGGGGACATGGAGTGGGAATAGCGGTAGGTGGCGCACTAGAGGTTGAAGGAGCATTAGCGTTACCTGTAGCAGATAACCGCTCCTGACGCAATTGCTCATTTTCAGCTCGCAGCTGGGCAATCAAATCCCTCATCTCCTGACTGGGGTCCTCCATTGTACAAACTCGCACAGTGGACTCGCTGCTGTTTTAGCTTGAGTATATAAAACAAAGAACAAACAAAACCTCGACTCTCCAGAAACAGGACAGACAAATGACAATTTTTACAGTACTATGCCACTCAACAAATAAAATAAAAAAATGGAAATCAAGTCTCACTTTCAACAGCAAAGATCCTGTCAACTACGCCAAGTATGGCGCGACCGAACTGAGCAGATATATTTTAGATGTTTAAGAGTCTGTATGAAACATATAGCCAACTACGCCACCCTGGGAATTTCGCCCAGAGATTATTATGGAACAAGGACACATAGGTTCACTCGCTGATAAAGGAGACAAGACTTCGATTTTGACAAAACAACTAGGATTTATTTATGTTGAGTGGCAGAAAGAACAAATAACCTTTATGTATTAAAGAAGCTATTAATTTTATTACAATAATAAAATACCAGTCCTAAAAAAAGGATCCCAATTATCTTTAAAAAAAAGAGCTACATGAATTTTAAGGGTGCTGAGGCTTACCAGTGAGGGGAAGTGTGAAGAAGAGGGAGGCTACATCCAGTGAAAATTAGGGCACCCCAAAACACGACACACGACACACACAAAAATGGGCAAACCAAAGAAAAATATACGACTGGAGCACCACCACCAGGGGTCACCACTACCACCACATGGAACCTCAGCAACTGAAACAGATGATAAAAATGGTTAACAGAGATGGTGAAATCATTAACATGTTACAGTACTGGTACAACAAGCACCTCACACCACGATCAATAAAATTCATATACAATCCTTGTACAGGGCAGGGGGTTAAGTCCACATTAATCATAAAACAGTCCACTGGTGATGTCAAGGAACAAACAAATAGCAGCGAACAGCTGCCAGTAACCAGCTGCCAAACAGAACAAAACAACAGCGAGTAGCTGCTGTTTTGTAACAGTAACAGCACAAAACAAAAACATCAGCGAGTAGCTGCTAACCAAAAACAAAAAAAACAGAACAGCAGCAAAACAAAAAGAACAGCAGCGAAACAGCAACGAGTCCACAAAAGGGGAAAGCAGTTGGCTAGCTAATTAGCCAGAGCTGCTACGAAGTGTAGCGTCTTTTCACAGGCAATGGAGTATGTGACTATGCGCGGGTCATTTAGCCTGTAACCTGGCGCTGTATCCACCCAGAAGAACGGCTACAAAATACAGACCAAATCAGGGTTGGCTTACAATATGCTGTCCAGAGTGAAACACTAACGTACTTACATGCCCAGTTTGACCAGAACACTCCCAGCGTCGCGATCTAGACAATGGAAATACCAGGAGGCCTGCATGGCTGTAAGGGAGTCATACCGGGGGTTAAATCAGCAAAAACAAGGACACCAAAGTAAAACGTAGCCGTAGCCGGCTCCTACCTGTTTACCTGACACCGGAAGCGTTGCGAAGGGGAGTGCCGTAACAGAAACAGAGCGCGCACTAGGGGTAAGGAAGCGCTTTTATTGGGGACCTGGCTAAGTGCCTCTTAAAGCCACAGTGCGACTGGTGCTGCCACACCAGGTGTAGTTAAGAACATTGGTCAGCCGTGTCACAAACATTTCCTTTGCAGCTGCGCTAGAATTTCGTGAAGAGAGCCTGCATTTGAGTGCTGGTCCAGTGGAGAGATAGTGACAGGAACAAGCTGACAGACAGTGACTGAAAACCTTTCATTCACTAGGGACACTTTAGAGTTGCCAATTAACCTATACATACATGTCTTTGGATGGTGGGAGGAAGCCGGAGTACCTGGAGAGAACCGACGGTAACACATGTAGGACATGCAGACTCCTCACAGAAAGACTGGAGTTGGTCGAGAATGTTTGAGCCGGCCGGGTTTTGAACTCATGACCTTCTTGCTGTGAGGCAGGATTGCTAACCACCCTGCCACGTGCACCCCACGTGCTATTAGAACATTGAACATAAACACTAATTGAGAGATGAACAGTTCTTAGAAAATAATTATTTATATATCCAAGTATTATTTATAGGACAACAATGTTTTCAGTGTATTGAGCCATGGGGACATGTCTCAACAGGGGAGGAGATAGATTCAGAATAAAAGTAGATTTTAAGCAGCGGTCCAGCTGACCATAGTTTTTGTGGCCTATTTTTATGTTTTGATCATTTAATGGCTTTTATGTTTTGATATTATGTGAACCTTGGGGGCAATTATTATATTTATTATATTATGTCATATTTTATATGATGTTGATTTTATTTGTATTGTATCTTGCTCTTTTGCTATGGATGGAAACCAACTTCAACTGCATACCAATTCTACCAATTGCAGAAGCTTTGACAATTAATATATCCACCAGTAAGAGCAAATATTAACATAGTTCTTTAACCTAATATTAAACCATCTTGTTTTTTGCCTTATGTGTTATATGTGTTCACATACAATGTGACGGAGAACACTGTGAGCAGAAGCTTACACCTTAGGAGCAAGAGAGCAGCTTCTTTGGGTTCATTCAATAGTCACATACACATCAATACATAGGTGTGCCTCGAGGTGTCCCTAATGAATATAAGGCTAGAAATCAGACAGCATCAGGATTTGAATCTGTTCTCCTTTGAGACAATTAATCAAAATGTGGATTGGATTATCTATATTTATTACAACCATTAAAGATTTATAAATTTCACTAACCGTTGTAACCGTTAATAAAAAATGAAACCTGACAAAACAGAATGGCACTGGATTGAAAGGGGTGGTGTCTGCAAAATGTTTGGACAAGACTGTTGCTCTTTCATCCCAAATAACACAGCTTATGATGGCAGTATAACCAAAGTGTTAGAAGAACTTCTAACATACTCTAGCAGATTCTGGCATAGAGGAACTAATTTCATCCTGGTTCACCGAAATGTTTTGTGTGTGTCTTTGTATTTCAGTTTAATAAATAAGTTAATCAATGTACCGTAATGATGCCATTTAAACACAAGTTTATTTCGTGTTATGTGCTTATGTTTCCTTTTTGTTTATCACTATGTGCTTAGGTGACTTTCTAATCTTTGATTGCTCATATTGTGAAACAATGGGACACTTGAGTTTAGATTGAGGCCCTTTCACATATAATAGTCGAATTAACGCTCGCTTAAATAAAGGCATTTCAACACTGTCCAGCAAAGGACAAAGAAGTAGACAAAGGTAAAAAGCAAGAGCTAAGCAGCTGTATGTGCCTCGAGGCTGAAGGAAAGATGTGTGAAACATGCTGTTACAAGCTGAAAATAAGCGCCATGCAGGGCCGGAACAATAAAAGAGGGGGCCCAGGGGGCAACAACCAAGGTTGGGGCCCCACTAACACAAACTAAATTACTAATGTAAATACAATTTAAATATTCACAGTAGGTATTGTTAAACTTATAACAGACCTTTAAAGTACAATTGGTAGTACAATTGTGCTGTAGAACAGACTGTATATGTGCAGTAGAACACTGTAGATCTGTAGTAGAAAATTGTAGATGTGCAGTAGAACATTGTAGATGTGCTGTAGAACGCTGTAGAGTTGCAGTAGAACATTGTAGATGTGTTGTAGAACACTGTAGATGTGTGGTAGAACACTGTAGATGTGCAGTAGAACATTGTAGATGTGTAGTAGTACAAACAGTAAATGTGCAGTAGAACATTGTAGATGTGCAGTATAGCAGACTGTAGATGTGCAGTAGAACAATGTAGATGTGCAGTAGAACACTGTAGATGTGCAGTAGAACAAGATGTAGATGTGCAGTAGAACACAGTAGATGTGCAGTAGAACATTGTAGATGTGCAGTAGAACATTGTAGATGTGTTGTAGAACACTGTAGATGTGTTGTAGAACACTGTAGATGTGCAGTAGAACATTGTAGATGTGCAGTAAAACACTGTAGATGTGCAGTAGAACACTGTAGATGTGCAGTAGAACACTGTAGATGTGCCGTAGAACAGACTGTAGATGTGTTGTAGAACACTGTAGATGTGCAGTAGAACGTTGTAGATGTGCAGTAGAACACTGTAGATGTGCAGTAGAACAGACTCTAGACGTGCAAGAGAACATTGTAGATGTGTAATAGAACATTGTAGATGTGCAGTAGAACACTGTAGATGTGCAGTAGAACACTGTAGATGTGCAGTAGAACAGACTGTATATGTGCAGTAGAACACTGTAGATGTGCAGTAGAACGTTGTAGATGTGCAGTAGAACACTGTAGATGTGCAGTTGTACAAACAGTAGATGTGCAGTAGAACACTGTATATGTGCAGTAGAACAGACTGTAGATGTGCAGTAGAACACAGTAGATCTGCAGTAGAAAATTGTAGGCAAGGCAATTTTATTTATATAGCACAATTCATACACTGGGTAACTCAAAGGGCTTTACAGGAATAAAAGACAATTTACAAGATTTATATTAAGAAACATAAGAAAAAATTAAAAACATTTTCAAAAGAAGAGTGCAGATAAAAGAAAAAACAAACACTTTAGGTCGCAGTGTTGTGCCTGAACGCGTTCATTGAACGATAGTTCATGAACTCGTTCATATTTTGGGCGAACGTGAACTGAACGGGCTGTATTACTGCCTGATGAACGTTACTGTGAACTCGTTCAGTCTGGTGTCTGTGAACGGCACGCTCTCTCAGGTTAACTTCGTTCAATAGGGTGCCAGATTTCTATAGAGCCTTCCAGGCGAAAACCCGGCTAAAACACACCGCAAGCCAGCCGCAAACGGGTCTTAATATGTAGCGGAAAAACACCAAACCTGGCAACACCAGCCACCAGTGTCGCACCGCCGTCCGCCGCATGCGTGACGCGTCATCAAAAAAAAAAACAATAAAGCATGGAGGCGACAGCATGTAGTAAGGCGTATGATCATTTAAATTCATTCATGTAACTTGTTTGTTGAACCTGCCTGGTCTATTTTCCCAGGATTACAATATTCTGTTTTAGCATGTGGACAATGGAAAATTATTAAAATTTAAAAACGTTTTCACCTTAATGATTACTGTCCTGTTTTTTTTGGGAATAATTCCTCATTAAAAAAGACCATTCAAGCAGCACGTTTGTCCTCATGTTCTTGAGAATGTACTGTAGGGTTGAAAGCTGCAGCTGCTACTAGTGTGGAGTGAATGGACAGCAACAAAGCATTAAAGCAACAATGTCCCCTCAATGCTAATGTAAACCCTGGTTGGATAAGGATTGAAAATTGGATATGAAAATGAAATCTAACGCATAGCTTCATTGTTAAAACTGATAAAATAATTGCTGTCTGTGATCCTACTGTATATGGGCTGTGGCAATAATTTTGAAAAATAATAGCTTGCAGCAACATGGAAAAAAGAACTATGAACTAGTTCATTTTTGGAACTGTGAACTTAGTTCAAAATTTTGAAGTTTGAACTATGAACTGAACTAGTTCATTTTAAAATTTGTGAACTGAACTTTGAACTAGTTCTTGTAGAACGTGAACTTTCCCAACACTGTTAGGTCGTAGTGTAGGCGGAGCTAAAAAGGAAGGTTTTTAACCTCCCCTTGAACATTGTTAGGCTGTTCCAGGTTTTTGCTGCATGAAACTTAAACGTTGCTTCACCCTGTTTAGTTCTAACTCTGGGCACGAGCAGAAGGCCTGTCCCAGATGTTCTCAGAGTCCGAGGAGGTTCATAAGTAACTAGCATGTCAGAGATATATTCTGGTGCTAAACCATTTAGAGACTTGTAAACCAGAAGTGCTGTTTTAAAGTCTATTCTCTGAGCAACAGGAAGCCAGTGCAGAGATTTTAAAATTGGCGTAATGTGGTTGTACTTCCTGGTTTTGGTGAGAACCCAAGCAGCTGCATTCTGAATAAGCTGCAGCTGTCTTAACCCTCGTTTTGAGAGACCAGTGAGCAGGCAGTTACAGTAATCTAACCTGCTGGAGATAAAAGCATGGATAAGTTTCTCTAAGTCTGGTTGAGACATCATCCCTTTGACTCTGGAAATGTTTTTAAGGTGATAAAATGCAGAAGATGTAATTGACTTAATGTGACTGTGGAAATTCAAGTCTGAGTCCATGATGACCCCTAGATTTCTAACCTGATTTTTACAGTTTAGAGAAAGAGACGCGAGTTGACTGCTGACACTTTCTCTTTGTTTCTGTGGCCCAAAGATGATTAGTTCAGTCTTGTTTCTGTTCAGTTGGAGAAAATTATTTTGCATCCACGTGTTCGATGCAGTGACACAGTGAATGGATTGGTCCATTTTCACCTGCTGTGAGTGAAATGTAAATTTGAGTGTCATCTGCATAATTATGGTATGATACGTCACAGCTGCGTATTAACTGGCCTAAAGGAAGCATGTAGAGATTGAATAACAGAGGTCCCAAGATAGACCCCTGTGGAACCCCACATGTCAGGGCCATTTGGTCTGACACACAGTTACCAACCGAAACAAAGTACTTCCTGTCTTCAAGATAGGACTGAAACCATTTAAGGGCATTTCCAGTGATACCTATCCATTCCTCTAATGTTTGTGTCAGGATTTCATGGTCCACTGTATCAAACGCAGCACTCAAGTCCAACAGAACTAAGACAGAGACTTTGCCTGCGTCAGTGTTCATACGGATGTCATTTGTGACTTTGATAAGTGCAGTCTCAGTGCTGTGATGGGGCCTGAATCCTGACTGAAAAGGATCAAAGCAGTTGTTAAGTAATAGAAAGTCATTAAGTTGCTGATATACAACTTTTTCGATAACTTTCCCTAAAAATGGCAGGTTTGATATGGGCCGATAGTTGTTGAGCACTGTAGCATCAAGACTGCTCTTCTTTAGGAGAGGCTTAATGACAGCAGTTTTTAAGGCCCTTGGAAATGTTCCAGACTGTAAGAAATTATTGACTATATCAGTGAGTTGTGGTAACAAATTGCTTAGTACTGATTTTAGAAATCTAGTGGGTAAAACATCGAGGCAGCAGGTGGATGAACTCAGGCTGGAGACAGTTTTTTCAATTGTTCTGTCATTAATGGGTGTAAAATGTGTTAAACCAATCAAGTGTGTCCTAGGTGGCTGCAGTGTTGTTTTATAGCCTTTGGAATGTATCGCATGTTTAATGCCTTGAACCTTGTCGTTGAAAAACAATGCAAACTCATTGCATTTAGTGGTGGAAACTAATTCTGGTGGAAATGGAGCTGGAGGGTTTGTTAATCTGTTCACTGTAGCAAACAGGACACGCAGGTTGTTACTAATGTTGTTGATGATCTCTGAGAAGAATATTTCTCTTTCTTTTTGCAAAGTTTTATTGAAAACATGCAAATTTTCTTTGTATACCTCATAATGAATTAAGAGTTTCGATTTACGCCATTTTCTTTCGGCTTTCCGGCATTCCCTTTTCTGTGCCCTGACAGAGTGAGCATTGCTCCATGAAGCCTTCTGCCTCGTCCTGATCACTTTAACCTTAACAGGAGCAATGGTGTCCATAACATTTAAAACACCTGAAGTATAACAATTCAACAAATCATCAACCTGACCTGATGCGGCATTTTGAAACCTAATTGCCTCCATAAACTGTGTCCTGGTGTTATCGTTAATGTGTCTCTTTTTTACAACAGTAGGCCCAACAGCAACTTTTGGAATTATGGACAGATGAAAAAAGACACATGAATGATCAGATAGAGCAACATCAATCACAGTGACATCTGAAATATGAACACCTTTAGTAATGACCAGGTCCAGAGTGTGACCTCTGTTATGGGTCGGCTCATTAACATGCTGACAAAGACCAAAAGTATCAAGAATAGTAGAAAGTTCTTTGGCATTTCTGTCACAAACATTATCCACATGCACATTAAAATCACCTGATATGACTATTTGTTCAAATTCTGTGCAAATAACCGAAAGCATTTCAGTAAACTCATTAATAAAATCATGACACTGTTGGGGTGGTTTGTAAAGAACAACATATAAAATAGATGGAGAAAACCTCAACTCCATTTTGAATGACACATACTCAAATGATGAAAACTCTCCAAGTGATAGTTTCTGGATAAGAATATTATCCCTAAGAAAGGCACATACACCACCACCCTTTTTGTTCTCCCGTATTTTGGATAAAAATGTGAAATTCGATGGTGGATTCAATAAGGACCAGGTCTTGCTGTCTAACCATGTTTCTGTTAAAAACATAAAATCAAGTTTATTTGAAGTTATAAAATCATTCATTAAAAAATATTTGTTTCCCAAAGACCTGACATTGAACACTGCAAGTTTTAAGTCCGTTTGAGCAGGACCTGACTTTATCTGTTTGCAGGGGATTTAAATCAGATTTGTCTGATTAGACAATCTAACTGTTATTCTCTTCTTCAATCTGCGACTTCTGACTGTAGCTATGGAGCTAGGGGGGAGTGTTCTCTCCCAGGGCCTCAGGTTGATAAGTGGTTTATTATGAAAAATCCTGGAACAGCAGAGGCCCTCAGTGTCCTAATCACTGATAGTAGCCTTGATGCTAGTGAAGGCTTTTGGAGCTGGTCTGGGAGGGGCTGGTCTGGGAGGGGGTGGAGGGGGTCTGACAGGGGTGCATTGGACTCTAGGTAGTGGCCGAGGTGAAGCAGTGGTACTCCTGGGTGGTATTGGGGGTGATGTTTTTAGTGATGATGATAGAACCCGTGACCTGGCTAAGTTAGGTGTAAGGGGTATCATCTTAATTCCAGATTTAACTAAAATTTCCAGGTGATCTGGAAATCCCATTGGTGAATCCGGAGATGGGACAGGGATGGTGAGGTCCGCAGAAGGTGTTGATGTTACTGGGGGGGTCCATGGTCCTATTGGGGGAGTCCAGTGTGGTGGAGGTGTTGATGGTGGTACAGTCAGATGAGGATCCTTGGCTGGTGAGGCAGGAGTGCTTTTTTCATTCAGTGGCTGAGGACCCTTTCTCTGTTCAAGAGGCGCCCAGAACCATTTAGGTGTCTCAGGGAGTGCAGGAGATTATCCGTTAGCCTCCTGACCCCTCCCCTGTTTAGATGTGGGCCCTTTCCTTTAAACAGGTCGTCACGTTGCCAAAACAAGTTGAAGTTATCAATGAAGTGTACTCCTCTTGTCTCACAGGCCTTGGACAGCCATGTATTCAATGCAAGCAGCCGACTGAATTTATTGATCCTTCTGTCGATGTTTGGGAGTGGTCCACTGATAAAGGATTGCACTTCCAGGTTTTCAAGTTTATCTAAAAGCCTGGAGAAATCCTTTTTTAAAACTTCTGATTCCCCTTCCTGGTGTCAACTGCACGTGTAACATCAGCTGTTTAATCCCTGTGTGTTTGGACATGACTTTGGGGAGAAGTGCTGTTATATCAGTGACTGTAGCACTTGGAAAGCTGCATGTAGCAAATCTACTGTTGTTTATGTCTCTGACAGCACCGTCTCCAAGCAGCAAGATATCTCTGACCTTCACTTTTGGCATAGATTCTCTGTCTCTGTTTGCCTGGTGCTTTTCCACAGATTCATGTCTCCTGTTCTCCATAGAATAAGCTTGATTTACTCCATGTTTTTCATTTACAGCAGAGTTTTCTGGTTCATTAATCTTTAGCTCAGTCAGTGGTTGGAATCTGTATTTTAGCTGGATGTCTGGTGATGCTACATATGCTCTTGTGATGCCAGCATTCTTTTTTCTAATCCAGTGCTGCTTTGGCTGGGCACCAAGTTTATGCCAGGTGGTATCATTTTGTTTAAATCCCTTTGCTTTGCTCAGTTTTGGGAATGACACTGTATCATCCAAGTTTAAATTCACAGTCTTACCACATTGTGTGATCGGTATTGTCTCCTGAAGTCCTCTTTCAGATTCCAAAGCAAAAATCTTTGTTTGTAGCAAACTGATTTCCTGTTGATATTTCCAGCAATTTTGGCAGAAAGAGTTTGTAGTAGTTGTTTTTACCCCAGATATGTTGAAAAATAGATACCAAGGCTCCAGTCGCTCGGCGAGTCCAACGTGTTGTTTAAAAGGTAAAAAAAAAACAAGTAAAACATAAAAGCAAAATCCCGTTAAAAGAAAGTAAAAAGTAATGTAAAAAAGTTTCAAAAGTTAATCATAACATCATTGGCTAAATGTAGAGATAACTAAAAAAGAAAAGTAAAGCAGGCATGAGCAAGCAGAGGTGCGACTGCACTCTTCAGAAGCAGGAACCTTGTAGATGTGCAGTAGAACATTGTAGATGTGCAGTAGAACATTGTAGATGTGTTGTAGAACACTGTAGATGTGCAGTAGAACACTATAGATGTGCAGTAGAACATTGTAGATGTGTTGTAGAACACTGTAGATGTGTTGTAGAACACTGTAGATGTGCAGTAGAACAGACTTTAGATATGCAGTTGAACATTGTAGATGTGTAGTAAAACACTGTAGATGTGCAGTAGAACACTGTAGATGTGCAGTAGAACAGACTGTAGATGTGTTGTAGAACACTGTAGATGTGCAGTAGAACAGACTGTAGACGTGCAGTAGAACATTGTAGATGTGTAATAGAACATTGTAGATGTGCAGTAGAACACTGTAGATGTGCAGTAGAACAGACTGTAGATGTGTTGTAGAACACTGTAGATGTGCAGTAGAACATTATAGATGTGCAGTAGAACAGACTGTAGATGTGTTATAGAACACTGTAGATGTGCAGTAGAACATTGTAGATGTGCAGTAGATCAGACTGTAGATGTGCAGTAGAACACTGTAGATTTGCAGTTGAACACTGTAGATGTGCAGTAGAACATTGTAGATGGGCAGTAGAACATTGTAGATGTGAAGTAGAACATTGTAGATGTGCAGTAGAACACTGTAGATGTGCAGTAGAACACTGTAGATGTGCAGTAGAACACTGTAGATTTGCAGTAGAACAGACTGTAGACGTGCAGTAGAACATTGTAGATGTGTAATAGAACATTGTAGATGTGCAGTAAAACACTGTAGATTTGCAGTTGTACAAACAGTAAATGTGCAGTAGAACACTGTAGATGTGCAGTAGAACATTGTAGATGTGCAGTAGAACACTGTATGTGTGCAGTAGAACACTGTGGATGTGCAGTAGAGCACTGTAGATGTGCAGTAGAACAGACTGTAGATGTGTAATAGAACAGACTGTAGACGTGCAGTAGAACATTGTAGATGTGTAATAGAACACTGTAGATGTGCAGTAAAACACTGTAGATGTGCAGTTGTACAAACAGTAAATGTGCAGTATAACAGACTGTAGACGTGCAGTAGAACATTGTAGATGTGCAGTAGAACAGACTGTAGACGTGCAGTAGAACATTGTAGATGTGTTGTAGAACACTGTAGATGTGTTGTAGAACACTGTAGATGTGCAGTAGAACATTGTAGATGTGCAGTAGAACACTGTAGATGTGCAGTAGAACACTGTAGATATGCAGTAGAACAGACTGTAGATGTGCAGTAGAACGCTGTAAAAGTGCAGTAGAACATTGTAGATGTGCAGTTTAACACTGTAGATGTGCAGTAGAACAGACTGTAGACGTGCAGTAGAACATTGTAGATGTGTTGTAGAACACTGTAAATGTGCACTAGAACAATGTAGATGTGTTGTAGAACACTTTAGATGTGTTGTAGAACACTGTAGATGTGCAGTAGAACATTGTAGATGTGGAGTAGAACAGACTGTAGATGTGCAGTAGAACACTGTAGATGTGCAGTAGAACACTGTAGATGTGCAGTAGAACACTCTAGATGTGCAGTAGAACAGACTATAGATGTCTTGTAGAACACTCTAGATGTGCAGTAGAACACTGTAGATTTGCAGTTGAACACTGTAGATGTGCAGTAGAACATTGTAGATGGGCAGTAGAACATTGTAGATGTGAAGTAGAACATTGTAGATGTGAAGTAGAACACTGTATGTGTGCAGTAGAACACTGTGGATGTGCAGTAGAGCACTGTAGATGTGCAGTAGAACAGACTGTAGACGTGCAGTAGAACATTGTAGATGTGTAATAGAACAGACTGTAGACGTGCAGTAGAACATTGTAGATGTGTAATAGAACATTGTAGATGTGCAGTTGTACAAACAGTAAATGTGCAGTAGAACACTGTAGATGTGCAGTAGAACACTGTAGATATGCAGTAGAACAGACTGTAGATGTGCAGTAGAACACTGTAAAAGTGCAGTAGAACATTGTAGATGTGCAGTTGAACACTGTAGATGTGCAGTAGAACATTGTAGATGTGTAATAGAACAGACTGTAGACGTGCAGTAGAACATTGTAGATGTGCAGTAGAACACTGTAGATGTGCAGTAGAACACTGTAGATATGCAGTAGAACACTGTAGATGTGCAGTAGAACACTGTAGATATGCAGTAGAACAGACTGTAGATGTGCAGTAGAACACTGTAAAAGTGCAGTAGAACATTGTAGATGTGCAGTTGAACACTGTAGATGTGCAGTAGAACATTGTAGATGTGCAGTAGAACACTGTATATGTGCAGTAGAACACTGTAGATGTGCAGTAGAACATTGTAGATGTGCAGTAGAACATTGTAGATGTGCAGTAGAACACTGTAGATGTGCAGTAGAACATTGTAGATGTGCAGTAGAACATTGTAGATGTGCAGTAGAACACTGTAGATGTGCAGTAGAACATTGTAGATGTGCAGTAGAACACTGTAGATGTGCACTAGAACAATGTAGATGTGTTGTAGAACAGACTGTAGACGTGCAGTAGAACAGTGTAGATGTGTAATTGAACAGACTGTAGACGTGCAGTAGAACATTGTAGATGTGTAATAGAACATTGTAGATGTGCAGTAGAACACTGTAGATGTGCAGTAGAACACTGTAGATATGCAGTAGAACAGACTGTAGATGTGCAGTAGAACACTGTAAAAGTGCAGTAGAACATTGTAGATGTGCAGTTGAACACTGTAGATGTGCAGTAGAACATTGTAGATGTGCAGTAGAACACTGTATATGTGCAGTAGAACACTGTAGATGTGCAGTAGAACATTGTAGATGTGCAGTAGAACACTGTAGATGTGCAGTAGAACACTGTAGATATGCAGTAGAACAGACTGTAGATGTGCAGTAGAACGCTGTAAAAGTGCAGTAGAACATTGTAGATGTGCAGTTGAACACTGTAGATGTGCAGTAGAACAGACTGTAGACGTGCAGTAGAACATTGTAGATGTGTTGTAGAACACTGTAGATGTGCACTAGAACAATGTAGATGTGTTGTAGAACAGACTGTAGACGTGCAGTAGAACATTGTAGATGTGTAATAGAACAGACTGTAGACGTGCAGTAGAACATTGTAGATGTGTAATAGAACATTGTAGATGTGCAGTAGAGCACTGTAGATGTGCAGTAGAACAGACTGTAGACGTGCAGTAGAACATTGTAGATGTGTAATAGAACAGACTGTAGACGTGCAGTAGAACATTGTAGATGTGTAATAGAACATTGTAGATGTGCAGTAAAACACTGTAGATGTGCAGTTGTACAAACAGTAAATGTGCAGTATAACACTGTAGATGTGCAGTAGAACATTGTAGATGTGCAGTAGAACACTGTAGATGTGCCAGTAGAACACACTGTAGATGTGCACTAGAACACTGTAGATGTGCAGTAGAACATTTTAGATGTGCAGTAAAACACTGTAGATGTGCAGTAGAACACTGTAGATGTGCAGTAGAACACTGTAGATATGCAGTAGAACAGACTGTAGATGTGAAGTAGAACACTGTAAAAGTGCAGTAGAACATTGTAGATGTGCAGTTTAACACTGTAGATGTGCAGTAGAACAGACTGTAGACGTGCAGTCGAACATTGTAGATGTGTTGTAGAACACTGTAGTTGTGCACTAGAACAATGTAGATGTGTTGTAGAACAGACTGTAGACGTGCAGTAGAACATAGTAGATGTGTAATAGAACAGACTGTAGACGTGCAGTAGAACATTGTAGATGTGTAATAGAACATTGTAGATGTGCAGTAGAGCACTGTAGATGTGCAGTAGAACAGACTGTAGACGTGCAGTAGAACATTGTAGATGTGTAATAGAACAGACTGTAGACGTGCAGTAGAACATTGTAGATGTGTAATAGAACATTGTAGATGTGCAGTAAAACACTGTAGATGTGCAGTTGTACAAACAGTAAATGTGCAGTATAACACTGTAGATGTGCAGTAGAACATTGTAGATGTGCAGTAGAACACTGTAGATGTGCCAGTAGAACACACTGTAGATGTGCACTAGAACACTGTAGATGTGCAGTAGAACATTTTAGATGTGCAGTAGAACACTGTAGATGTGCAGTAGAACACTGTAGATGTGCAGTAGAACAGACTGTAGATGTGGAGTAGAACACTGTAAAAGTGCAGTAGAACATTGTAGATGTGCAGTTTAACACTGTAGATGTGCAGTAGAACAGACTGTAGACATGCAGTAGAACATTGTAGATGTGTTGTAGAACACTGTAGATGTGCACTAGAACAATGTAGATGTGTTGTAGAACACTGTAGATGTGTTGTAGAACACTGTAGATGTGCAGTAGAACAATGTAGATGTGCAGTAGAACACTGTAGATGTGCAGTAGAACACTCTAGATGTGCAGTAGAACAGACTGTAGACGTGCAGTAGAACATTGTAGATGTGTAATAGAACAGACTGTAGACGTGCAGTAGAACATTGTAGATGTGTAATAGAACATTGTAGATGTGCAGTAGAACACTGTAGATGTGCAGTAGAACATTGTAGATTTGTAGTAGAACATTGTAGAATACTGTAGATGTGCAGTAGAACAGACTGTAGATGTGTTGTAGAACACTGTAGATGTGCAGTAGAACATTGTAAATGTGTTGTAGAACACTGTAGATGTGTTGTAGAACACTGTAGATGTGCAGTAGAACAGTCTGTAGATGTGTTGTAGAACACTGTAGATGTGCAGTAGAACATTGTAGATGTGTTGTAGAACACTGTAGATGTGTTGTAGAACACTGTAGATGTGCAGTAGAACAGACTGTAGATGTGTTGTAGAACACTGTAGATGTGCAGTAGAACACTGTAGATGTGCAGTAGAACAGACTGTATATCTGCAGTAGAACACTGTAGATGTGCAGTAGAACACTGTAGATGTTCAGTAGAACACTGTAGATGTGTAGTAGAACACTGTAGATGTGCAGTTGTACAAACAGTAAATGTGCAGTAGAACACTGTAGATGTGCACTAGAACAGACTGTAGATGTGCAGTAGAACACTGTAGAGTTGCAATAGAACACTGTAGATGTGCAGTAGAACAGACTGTAGATGTGCAGTAGAACATTGTAGATGTGCAGTAGAACACTGTAGATGTGCAGTAGAACACTGTAGATATGCAGTAGAACAGACTGTAGATGTGCAGTAGAACACTGTAAAAGTGCAGTAAAACATTGTAGATGTGCAGTTTAACACTGTAGATGTGCAGTAGAACAGACTGTAGACATGCAGTAGAACATTGTAGATGTGTTGTAGAACACTGTAGATGTGCACTAGAACAATGTAGATGTGTTGTAGAACAATGTAGATGTGTTGTAGAACACTGTAGATGTGCAGTAGAACAATGTAGATGTGCAGTAGAACACTGTAGATGTGCAGTAGAACACTCTAGATGTGCAGTAGAACAGACTGTAGACGTGCAGTAGAACATTGTAGATGTGTAATAGAACAGACTGTAGATGTGTGCAGTAGAACATTGTAGATGTGTAATAGAACATTGTAGATGTGCAGTAGAACACTGTAGATGTGCAGTAGAACATTGTAGATTTGTAGTAGAACATTGTAGATGTGCAGTAGAACACTGTAGATGTGCAGTAGAACAGACTGTAGATGTGTTGTAGAACACTGTAGATGTGTTGTAGAACACTGTAGATGTGCAGTAGAACATTGTAGATGTGTTGTAGAACACTGTAGATGTGTTGTAGAACACTGTAGATGTGCAGTAGAACAGTCTGTAGATGTGTTGTAGAACACTGTAGATGTGCAGTAGAACATTGTAGATGTGTTGTAGAACACTGTAGATGTGGTAGAACACTGTAGATGTGCAGTAGAACAGACTGTAGATGTGTTGTAGAATACTGTAGATGTGCAGTAGAACACTGTAGATGTGCAGTTGAACACTGTAGATGTGCAGTAGAACACTGTAGATGTGCAGTAGAACAGACTGTATCTGCAGTAGAACACTGTAGATGTGCAGTAGAACACTGTAGATGTTCAGTAGAACACTGTAGATGTGTAGTAGAACACTGTAGATGTGCAGTTGTACAAACAGTAAATGTGCAGTAGAACACTGTAGATGTGCACTAGAACAGACTGTAGATGTGCAGTAGAACACTGTAGAGTTGCAATAGAACACTGTAGATGTGCAGTAGAACATTTTAGATGTGCAGTAGAACACTGTAGATGTGCAGTAGAACACTGTAGATGTGCAGTAGAACACTGTAGATATGCAGTAGAACAGACTGTAGATGTGCAGTAGAACACTGTAGATGTGCAGTAGAACATTGTAGATGTGCAGTTTAACACTGTAGATGTGCAGTAGAACAGACTGTAGACATGCAGTAGAACATTGTAGATGTGTTGTAGAACACTGTAGATGTGCACTAGAACAATGTAGATGTGTTGTAGAACACTGTAGATGTGTTGTAGAACACTGTAGATGTGCAGTAGAACAATGTAGATGTGCAGTAGAACACTGTAGATGTGCAGTAGAACACTCTAGATGTGCAGTAGAACACTGTAGATATGCAGTAGAACAGACTGTAGATGTGCAGTAGAACACTGTAAAAGTGCAGTAAAACATTGTAGATGTGCAGTTTAACACTGTAGATGTGCAGTAGAACAGACTGTAGACATGCAGTAGAACATTGTAGATGTGTTGTAGAACACTGTAGATGTGCACTAGAACAATGTAGATGTGTTGTAGAACAATGTAGATGTGTTGTAGAACACTGTAGATGTGCAGTAGAACAATGTAGATGTGCAGTAGAACACTGTAGATGTGCAGTAGAACACTCTAGATGTGCAGTAGAACAGACTGTAGACGTGCAGTAGAACATTGTAGATGTGTAATAGAACAGACTGTAGACGTGCAGTAGAACATTGTAGATGTGTAATAGAACATTGTAGATGTGCAGTAGAACACTGTAGATGTGCAGTAGAACATTGTAGATGTGTAGTAGAACATTGTAGATGTGCAGTAGAATACTGTAGATGTGCAGTAGAACAGACTGTAGATGTGTTGTAGAACACTGTAGATGTGCAGTAGAACACTGTAGATGTACAGTAGAACATTGTAGATGTGTTGTAGAACACTGTAGATGTGTTGTAGAACACTGTAGATGTGCAGTAGAACAGTCTGTAGATGTGTTGTAGAACACTGTAGATGTGCAGTAGAACATTGTAGATGTGTTGTAGAACACTGTAGATGTGTTGTAGAACACTGTAGATGTGCAGTAGAACAGACTGTAGATGTGTTGTAGAATACTGTAGATGTGCAGTAGAACACTGTAGATGTGCAGTTGAACACTGTAGATGTGCAGTAGAACACTGTAGATGTGCAGTAGAACAGACTGTAGATGTGCAGTAGAACACTGTAGATGTGCAGTAGAACACTGTAGATGTTGCAGTAGAACACTGTAGATGTGTAGTAGAACACTGTAGATGTGCAGTTGTACAAACAGTAAATGTGCAGTAGAACACTGTAGATGTGCAGTAGAACAGACTGTAGATGTGCAGTAGAACACTGTAGAGTTGCAATAGAACACTGTAGATGTGCAGTAGAACATTTTAGATGTGCAGTAGAACACTGTAGATGTGCAGTAGAACACTGTAGATGTGCAGTAGAACATTGTAGATGTGCAGTAGAACAGACTGTAGATGTGAGTAGAACACTGTAAAGTGCAGTAGAACATTGTAGATGTGCAGTTTAACACTGTAGATGTGCAGTAGAACAGACTGTAGACATGCAGTAGAACATTGTAGATGTGTTGTAGAACACTGTAGATGTGCACTAGAACAATGTAGATGTGTTGTAGAACACTGTAGATGTGTTGTAGAACACTGTAGATGTGCAGTAGAACAATGTAGATGTGCAGTAGAACACTGTAGATGTGCAGTAGAACACTCTAGATGTGCAGTAGAACAGACTGTAGACGTGCAGAAGAACATTGTAGATGTGTAATAGAACAGACTGTAGACGTGCAGTAGAACATTGTAGATGTGTAATAGAACATTGTAGATGTGCAGTAGAACACTGTAGATGTGCAGTAGAACATTGTAGATTTGTAGTAGAACATTGTAGAATACTGTAGATGTGCAGTAGAACAGACTGTAGATGTGTTGTAGAACACTGTAGATGTGTTGTAGAACACTGTAGATGTGCAGTAGAACATTGTAAATGTGTTGTAGAACACTGTAGATGTGTTGTAGAACACTGTAGATGTGCAGTAGAACAGTCTGTAGATGTGTTGTAGAACACTGTAGATGTGCAGTAGAACAATGTAGATGTGCAGTAGAACACTGTAGATGTGCAGTAGAACACTCTAGATGTGCAGTAGAACAGACTGTAGACGTGCAGTAGAACATTGTAGATGTGTAATAGAACAGACTGTAGACGTGCAGTAGAACATTGTAGATGTGTAATAGAACATTGTAGATGTGCAGTAGAACACTGTAGATGTGCAGTAGAACATTGTAGATTTGTAGTAGAACATTGTAGATGTGCAGTAGAATACTGTAGATGTGCAGTAGAACAGACTGTAGATGTGCAGTAGAACACTGTAGATGTGTGCAGTAGAACACTGTAGATGTGCAGTAGAACATTGTAGATGTGTTGTAGAACACTGTAGATGTGTTGTAGAACACTGTAGATGTGCAGTAGAACAGTCTGTAGATGTGCAGTAGAACACTGTAGATGTGCAGTAGAACATTGTAGATGTGTTGTAGAACACTGTAGATGTGCAGTAGAACACTGTAGATGTGCAGTAGAACAGACTGTAGATGTGTTGTAGAATACTGTAGATGTGCAGTAGAACACTGTAGATGTGCAGTTGAACACTGTAGATGTGCAGTAGAACACTGTAGATGTGCAGTAGAACAGACTGTATCTGCAGTAGAACACTAGATGTGCAGTAGAACACTGTAGATGTTCAGTAGAACACTGTAGATGTGTAGTAGAACACTGTAGATGTGCAGTTAGAACAAACTGTAAATGTGCAGTAGAACACTGTAGATGTGCAGTAGAACAGACTGTAGATGTGCAGTAGAACACTGTAGAGTGCAGTAGAACACTGTAGATGTGCAGTAGAACACTGTAGATGTGCAGTAGAACACTGTAGATGTGCAGTAGAACACTGTAGATGTGCAGTAGAACATTGTAGATATGCAGTAGAACAGACTGTAGATGTGGAGTAGAACACTGTAAAAGTGCAGTAGAACATTGTAGATGTGCAGTTTAACACTGTAGATGTGCAGTAGAACAGACTGTAGACATGCAGTAGAACATTGTAGATGTGTTGTAGAACACTGTAGATGTGCAGTAGAACAATGTAGATGTGTTGTAGAACACTGTAGATGTGTTGTAGAACACTGTAGATGTGCAGTAGAACAATGTAGATGTGCAGTAGAACACTGTAGATGTGCAGTAGAACACTCTAGATGTGCAGTAGAACAGACTGTAGACGTGCAGAAGAACATTGTAGATGTGTAATAGAACAGACTGTAGACGTGCAGTAGAACATTGTAGATGTGTAAGAACATTGTAGATGTGCAGTAGAACACTGTAGATGTGCAGTAGAACATTGTAGATTTGTAGTAGAACATTGTAGAATACTGTAGATGTGCAGTAGAACAGACTGTAGATGTGGTAGAACACTGTAGATGTGTTGTAGAACACTGTAGATGTGCAGTAGAACATTGTAGATGTGTTGTAGAACACTGTAGATGTGTTGTAGAACACTGTAGATGTGCAGTAGAACAGTCTGTAGATGTGTTGTAGAACACTGTAGATGTGCAGTAGAACATTGTAGATGTGTTGTAGAACACTGTAGATGTGCAGTAGAACACTGTAGATGTGCAGTAGAACAGACTGTAGATGTGTTGTAGAACACTGTAGATGTGCAGTAGAACACTGTAGATGTGCAGTTGAACACTGTAGATGTGCAGTAGAACACTGTAGATGTGCAGTAGAACAGACTGTAGATGTGCAGTAGAACACTGTAGATGTGCAGTAGAACACTGTAGATGTTCAGTAGAACACTGTAGATGTGCAGTAGAACACTGTAGATGTGCAGTTGTACAAACAGTAAATGTGCAGTAGAACACTGTAGATGTACAGTAGAACAGACTGTAGATGTGCAGTAGAACACTGTAGAGTTGCAATAGAACACTGTAGATGTGCAGTAGAACAGACTGTAGATGTGCAGTAGAACATTGTAGATGTGCAGTAGAACACTGTAGATGTGCAGTAGAACACTGTAGATGTGCAGTAGAACACTGTAGATATGCAGTAGAACAGACTGTAGATGTGCAGTAGAACACTGTAAAAGTGCAGTAAAACATTGTAGATGTGCAGTTTAACACTGTAGATGTGCAGTAGAACAGACTGTAGACATGCAGTAGAACATTGTAGATGTGTTGTAGAACACTGTAGATGTGCACTAGAACAATGTAGATGTGTTGTAGAACAATGCAGATGTGTTGTAGAACACTGTAGATGTGCAGTAGAACAATGTAGATGTGCAGTAGAACACTGTAGATGTGCAGTAGAACATTGTAGATGTGCAGTAGAACACTGTAGATGTGCAGTAGAACACTGTAGATGTGCAGTAGAACACTGTAGATGTGCAGTAGAACAGACTGTATATCTGCAGTAGAACACTGTAGATGTGCAGTAGAACACTGTAGATGTTCAGTAGAACACTGTAGATGTGTAGTAGAACACTGTAGATGTGCAGTTGTACAAACAGTAAATGTGCAGTAGAACACTGTAGATGTGCACTAGAACAGACTGTAGATGTGCAGTAGAACACTGTAGAGTTGCAATAGAACACTGTAGATGTGCAGTAGAACAGACTGTAGATGTGCAGTAGAACATTGTAGATGTGCAGTAGAAAATTGTAGATGTGCAGTAGAACACTGTAGATGTGCAGTAGAACAAACTGTTGATGTGCAGTAAAACACTGTGGATGTGCAGTAGAACAGACTGTAGATGTGCAGTAGAACATTGTAGATGTGCAGTAGAACATTGTAGATGTGTTGTAGAACACTGTAGATGTGCAGTAGAACATTGTAGATGTGTTGTAGAACACTGTAGATGTGTTGTAGAACACTGTAAAAGTGCAGTAGAACATTGTAGATGTGCAGTTGAACACTGTAGATGTGCAGTAGAACATTGTAGATGTGCAGTAGAACACTGTATATGTGCAGTAGAACACTGTAGATATGCAGTAGAACAGACTGTAGACGTGCAGTAGAACATTGTAGATGTGTTGTAGAACACTGTAGATGTGCACTAGAACAATGTAGATGTGTTGTAGAACAGACTGTAGACGTGCAGTAGAACATTGTAGATGTGTAATAGAAAAGACTGTAGACGTGCAGTAGAACATTGTAGATATGTAATAGAACATTGTAGATATGCAGTAGAGCACTGTAGATGTGCAGTAGAACAGACTGTAGACGTGCAGTAGAACATTGTAGATGTGTAATAGAACATTGTAGATGTGCAGTAAAACACTGTAGATGTGCAGGTGTACAAACAGTAAATGTGCAGTATAACACTGTAGATGTGCAGTAGAACATTGTAGATGTGCAGTAGAACACTGTAGATGTGCCAGTAGAACAGACTGTAGATGTGCAGTAGAACACTGTAGATGTGCAGTAGAACATTGTAGATGTGCAGTAGAACACTGTAGATGTGCAGTAGAACACTGTAGATGTGCAGTAGAACACTGTAGATATGCAGTAGAACAGACTGTAGATGTGCAGTAGAACACTGTAAAAGTGCAGTAGAACATTGTAGATGTGCAGTTTAACACTGTAGATGTGCAGTAGAACAGACTGTAGACATGCAGTAGAACATTGTAGATGTGTTGTAGAACACTGTAGATGTGCACTAGAACAATGTAGATGTGTTGTAGAACATGTAGATGTGTTGTAGAACACTGTAGATGTGCAGTAGAACAATGTAGATGTGCAGTAGAACACTGTAGATGTGCAGTAGAACACTCTAGATGTGCAGTAGAACAGACTGTAGACGTGCAGTAGAACATTGTAGATGTGTAATAGAACAGACTGTAGACGTGCAGTAGAACATTGTAGATGTGTAATAGAACATTGTAGATGTGCAGTAGAACACTGTAGATGTGCAGTAGAACATTGTAGATTTGTAGTAGAACATTGTAGATGTGCAGTAGAATACTGTAGATGTGCAGTAGAACAGACTGTAGATGTGTTGTAGAACACTGTAGATGTGTTGTAGAACACTGTAGATGTGCAGTAGAACATTGTAGATGTGTTGTAGAACAGATGTGTTGTAGAACACTGTAGATGTGCAGTAGAACAGTCTGTAGATGTGTTGTAGAACACTGTAGATGTGCAGTAGAACATTGTAGATGTGTTGTAGAACACTGTAGATGTGTTGTAGAACACTGTAGATGTGCAGTAGAACAGACTGTAGATGTGTTGTAGAACACTGTAGATGTGCAGTAGAACACTGTAGATGTGCAGTAGAACACTGTAGATGTGCAGTAGAACACTGTAGATGTGCAGTAGAACAGACTGTATATCTGCAGTAGAACACTGTAGATGTGCAGTAGAACACTGTAGATGTTCAGTAGAACACTGTAGATGTGTAGTAGAACACTGTAGATGTGCAGTTGTACAAACAGTAAATGTGCAGTAGAACACTGTAGATGTGCACTAGAACAGACTGTAGATGTGCAGTAGAACACTGTAGAGTTGCAATAGAACACTGTAGATGTGCAGTAGAACAGACTGTAGATGTGCAGTAGAACATTGTAGATGTGCAGTAGAACACTGTAGATGTTCAGTAGAACACTGTAGATATGCAGTAGAACAGACTGTAGATGTGCAGAACACTGTAAAAGTGCAGTAAAACATTGTAGATGTGCAGTTTAACACTGTAGATGTGCAGTAGAACAGACTGTAGACATGCAGTAGAACATTGTAGATGTGTTGTAGAACACTGTAGATGTGCACTAGAACAATGTAGATGTGTTGTAGAACAATGTAGATGTGTTGTAGAACACTGTAGATGTGCAGTAGAACAATGTAGATGTGCAGTAGAACACTGTAGATGTGCAGTAGAACACTCTAGATGTGCAGTAGAACAGACTGTAGACGTGCAGTAGAACATTGTAGATGTGTAATAGAACAGACTGTAGACGTGCAGTAGAACATTGTAGATGTGTAATAGAACATTGTAGATGTGCAGTAGAACACTGTAGATGTGCAGTAGAACATTGTAGATTTGTAGTAGAACATTGTAGATGTGCAGTAGAATACTGTAGATGTGCAGTAGAACAGACTGTAGATGTGTTGTAGAACACTGTAGATGTGTTGTAGAACACTGTAGATGTGCAGTAGAACATTGTAGATGTGTTGTAGAACACTGTAGATGTGTTGTAGAACACTGTAGATGTGCAGTAGAACAGTCTGTAGATGTGTTGTAGAACACTGTAGATGTGCAGTAGAACATTGTAGATGTGTTGTAGAACACTGTAGATGTGTTGTAGAACACTGTAGATGTGCAGTAGAACAGACTGTAGATGTGTTGTAGAACACTGTAGATGTGCAGTAGAACACTGTAGATGTGCAGTTGAACACTGTAGATGTGCAGTAGAACACTGTAGATGTGCAGTAGAACAGACTGTATATCTGCAGTAGAACACTGTAGATGTGCAGTAGAACACTGTAGATGTTCAGTAGAACACTGTAGATGTGTAGTAGAACACTGTAGATGTGCAGTTGTACAAACAGTAAATGTGCAGTAGAACACTGTAGATGTGCACTAGAACAGACTGTAGATGTGCAGTAGAACACTGTAGAGTTGCAATAGAACACTGTAGATGTGCAGTAGAACATTTTAGATGTGCAGTAGAACACTGTAGATGTGCAGTAGAACACTGTAGATGTGCAGTAGAACACTGTAGATATGCAGTAGAACAGACTGTAGATGTGGAGTAGAACACTGTAAAAGTGCAGTAGAACATTGTAGATGTGCAGTTTAACACTGTAGATGTGCAGTAGAACAGACTGTAGACATGCAGTAGAACATTGTAGATGTGTTGTAGAACACTGTAGATGTGCACTAGAACAATGTAGATGTGTTGTAGAACACTGTAGATGTGTTGTAGAACACTGTAGATGTGCAGTAGAACAATGTAGATGTGCAGTAGAACACTGTAGATGTGCAGTAGAACACTCTAGATGTGCAGTAGAACATTGTAGATGTGTAATAGAACAGACTGTAGACGTGCAGTAGAACACTCTAGACGTGCAGTAGAACATTGTAGATGTGTAATAGAACAGACTGTAGACGTGCAGTAGAACATTGTAGATGTGTAATAGAACACTGTAGATGTGCAGTAGAACACTCTAGACGTGCAGTAGAACATTGTAGATGTGTAATAGAACAGACTGTAGACGTGCAGTAGAACATTGTAGATGTGTAATAGAACATTGTAGATGTGCAGTAGAACACTGTAGATGTGCAGTAGAACATTGTAGATTTGTAGTAGAACATTGTAGAATACTGTAGATGTGCAGTAGAACAGACTGTAGATGTGTTGTAGAACACTGTAGATGTGTTGTAGAACACTGTAGATGTGCAGTAGAACATTGTAAATGTGTTGTAGAACACTGTAGATGTTGTAGAACACTGTAGATGTGCAGTAGAACAGTCTGTAGATGTGTTGTAAAACACTGTAGATGTGCAGTAGAACATTGTAGATGTGTTGTAGAACACTGTAGATGTGTTGTAGAACACTGTAGATGTGCAGTAGAACAGACTGTAGATGTGTTGTAGAACACTGTAGATGTGCAGTAGAACACTGTAGATGTGCAGTTGAACACTGTAGATGTGCAGTAGAACACTGTAGATGTGCAGTAGAACAGACTGTATATCTGCAGTAGAACACTGTAGATGTGCAGTAGAACACTGTAGATGTTCAGTAGAACACTGTAGATGTGTAGTAGAACACTGTAGATGTGCAGTTGTACAAACAGTAAATGTGCAGTAGAACACTGTAGATGTGCACTAGAACAGACTGTAGATGTGCAGTAGAACACTGTAGAGTGTGCAATAGAACACTGTAGATGTGCAGTAGAACAGACTGTAGATGTGCAGTAGAACATTGTAGATGTGCAGTAGAACACTGTAGATGTGCAGTAGAACACTGTAGATGTGCAGTAGAACACTGTAGATATGCAGTAGAACAGACTGTAGATGTGCAGTAGAACACTGTAAAAGTGCAGTAAAACATTGTAGATGTGCAGTTTAACACTGTAGATGTGCAGTAGACAGACTGTAGACATGCAGTAGAACATTGTAGATGTGTTGTAGAACACTGTAGATGTGCACTAGAACAATGTAGATGTGTTGTAGAACAATGTAGATGTGTTGTAGAACACTGTAGATGTGCAGTAGAACAATGTAGATGTGCAGTAGAACACTGTAGATGTGCAGTAGAACACTCTAGATGTGCAGTAGAACAGACTGTAGATGTGCAGTAGAACATTGTAGATGTGTAATAGAACAGACTGTAGACGTGCAGTAGAACATTGTAGATGTGTAAGTAGAACATTGTAGATGTGCAGTAGAACACTGTAGATGTGCAGTAGAACATTGTAGATTTGTAGTAGAACATTGTAGATGTGCAGTAGAATACTGTAGATGTGCAGTAGAACAGACTGTAGATGTGTTGTAGAACACTTTAGATGTGTTGTAGAACACTGTAGATGTGCAGTAGAACATTGTAGATGTGTTGTAGAACACTGTAGATGTGCAGTAGAACACTGTAGATGTGCAGTAGAACAGTCTGTAGATGTGTTGTAGAACACTGTAGATGTGCAGTAGAACATTGTAGATGTGTTGTAGAACACTGTAGATGTGTTGTAGAACACTGTAGATGTGCAGTAGAACAGACTGTAGATGTGTTGTAGAACACTGTAGATGTGCAGTAGAACACTGTAGATGTGCAGTTGAACACTGTAGATGTGCAGTAGAACACTGTAGATGTGCAGTAGAACAGACTGTATCTGCAGTAGAACACTGTAGATGTGCAGTAGAACACTGTAGATGTTCAGTAGAACACTGTAGATGTGTAGTAGAACACTGTAGATGTGCAGTTGTACAAACACTGTAGATGTGCAGTAGAACACTGTAGATGTGCACTAGAACAGACTGTAGATGTGCAGTAGAACACTGTAGAGTTGCAATAGAACACTGTAGATGTGCAGTAGAACAGACTGTAGATGTGCAGTAGAAAATTGTAGATGTGCAGTAGAACACTGTAGATGTGCAGTAGAACACTGTAGATATGCAGTAGAACAGACTGTAGATGTGCAGTAGAACATTGTAGATGTGCAGTAGAACATTGTAGATGTGTTGTAGAACACTGTAGATGTGCAGTAGAACATTGTAGATGTGTTGTAGAACACTGTAGATGTGTTGTAGAACACTGTAAAAGTGCAGTAGAACATTGTAGATGTGCAGTTGAACACTGTAGATGTGCAGTAGAACATTGTAGATGTGCAGTAGAACACTGTATATGTGCAGTAGAACACTGTAGATATGCAGTAGAACAGACTGTAGACGTGCAGTAGAACATTGTAGATGTGTTGTAGAACACTGTAGATGTGCACTAGAACAATGTAGATGTGTTGTAGAACAGACTGTAGACGTGCAGTAGAACATTGTAGATGTGTAATAGAAAAGACTGTAGACGTGCAGTAGAACATTGTAGATGTGTAATAGAACATTGTAGATATGCAGTAGAGCACTGTAGATGTGCAGTAGAACAGACTGTAGACGTGTAGAACATTGTAGATGTGTAATAGAACATTGTAGATGTGCAGTAAAACACTGTAGATGTGCAGTTGTACAAACAGTAAATGTGCAGTATAACACTGTAGATGTGCAGTAGAACATTGTAGATGTGCAGTAGAACACTGTAGATGTGCCAGTAGAACAGACTGTAGATGTGCACTAGAACACTGTAGATGTGCAGTAGAACATTGTAGATGTGCAGTAGAACACTGTAGATGTGCAGTAGAAGACTGTAGATGTGCAGTAGAACACTGTAGATATGCAGTAGAACAGACTGTAGATGTGCAGTAGAACACTGTAGATGTGCAGTAGAACATTGTAGATGTGCAGTTTAACACTGTAGATGTGCAGTAGAACAGACTGTAGACATGCAGTAGAACATTGTTGATGTGTTGTAGAACACTGTAGATGTGCACTAGAACAATGTAGATGTGTTGTAGAACACTGTAGATGTGTTGTAGAACACTGTAGATGTGCAGTAGAACAATGTAGATGTGCAGTAGAACACTCTAGATGTGCAGTAGAACAGACTGTAGACGTGCAGTAGAACATTGTAGATGTGTAATAGAACAGACTGTAGACGTGCAGTAGAACATTGTAGATGTGTAATAGAACATTGTAGATGTGCAGTAGAACACTGTAGATGTGCAGTAGAACATTGTAGATGTGCAGTAGAACACTGTAGATGTGCAGTAGAACAGACTGTAGACGTGCAGTAGAACATTGTAGATGTGTTGTAGAACACTGTATATGTGTAGTAGAACACTGTAGATGTGCAGTTGTACAAACAGTAAATGTGCAGTAGAACACTGTAGATGTGCACTAGAACAGACTGTAGATGTGCAGTAGAACACTGTAGAGTTGCAATAGAACACTGTAGATGTGCAGTAGAACAGACTGTAGATGTGCAGTAGAACATTGTAGATGTGCAGTAGAAAATTGTAGATGTGCAGTAGAACACTGTAGATGTGCAGTAGAACAAACTGTAGATGTGCAGTAGAACACTGTAGATGTGCAGTAGAACAGACTGTAGATGTGCAGTAGAACATTGTAGATGTGCAGTAGAACATTGTAGATGTGCAGTAGAACAATGTGGATGTGCAGTAGAACAGACAGTAGATGTGCACTAGAACATTGTAGATGTGCAGTAGAACATTGTAGATGTGTTGTAGAACACTGTAGATGTGCAGTAGAACATTGTAGATGTGTTGTAGAACACTGTAGATGGGTTGTAGAACACTGTAGATGTGCAGTAGAACATTGTAGATGTGCAGTATAACAGACTGTAGATGTGCAGTAGAACACTGCAGATGTGCAGTAGAACAATGTAGATGTGCAGTAGAACACTGTAGATGTGCAGTAGAACACTCTAGATGTTCAGTAGAACAGACTGTAGACGTGCAGTAGAACATTGTAGATGTGTAACAGAACAGACTGTAGACGTGCAGTAGAATATTGTAGATGTGTTATAGAACATTGTAGATGTGCAGTAGAACACTGTAGATGTGCAGTAGAATATTGTAGATTTGTAGTAGAACATTGTAGATGTGCAGTAGAACAGACTGTAGATGTGTTGTAGAACACTGTAGATGTGTTGTAGAACACTGAAGCTGTGCAGTAGAACAGACTGTAGACGTGCAGTAGAACACTGTAGATGTGCAGTAGAAGACTGTAGATGTGCAGTAGAACATTGTAGATGTGCAGTAGAACATTGTAGATGTGCAGTAGAACACTGTACACGTGCAGTAGAACATTGTAGATGTGCAGTAGAACACTGTAGATGTGCATTAGAACACTGTAGATGTGCAGTAGAACATTGTAGATGTGCAGTAGAACATTGTAGACGTGCAGTAGAACATTGTAGATGTGTAATAGAACATTGTAGATGTGCAGTAGAACACTGTAGATGTGCAGTAGAACAGACTGTAGATATGTTGTAGAACACTGTAGATGAGCAGTAGAACAGACTGTAGATGTGAAGTAGAACATTGTAGATGTGTAATAGAACATTGTAGATGTGCAGTAGAACAGACTGTAGATATGTTGTAGAACACTGTAGATGAGCAGTAGAACAGACTGTAGATGTGAAGTAGAACATTGTAGATGTGTAATAGAACATTGTAGATGTGCAGTAGAACGTTGTAGATGTGCAGTAGAACACTGTAGATGTGCAGTAGAACAGACTGTAGATGTGTTGTAGAACACTGTAGATGAGCAGTAGAACAGACTGTAGACGTGCAGTAGAACATTGTAGATGTGCAGTAGAACATTGTAGATGTGTTGTAGAACATTGTAGATGTGCAGTAGAACACTTTAGATGTGCAGTAGAACATTGTAGATGTGCATTAGAACATTGTAGATGTGCAGTAGAACAGACTGTAGATGTGCAGTAGAACACTGTAGATGTGTTGTAGAACACTGTAGATGTGCAGTAGAACATTGTAGATGTGCAGTAGAACATTGTAGATGTGCAGTAGAACACTGTAGATGTGCATTAGAACATTGTAGATGTGCAGTAGAGATTGAGTGAGACTGCTCTACATAATGAGGGGAGAGCCTCAGTTTGACACAACTTTTATTTTTAATGATATAGCCTTAAATGGAGTGTTTGTAGAAGCTCCTCTGGATCATGTCCAATAGTTAATGATTAAATGCATCCTCTGATTCAAAGCACAGTGGCTTTAGTACTTTCACTAAGCCATTGCGCTTTAGTGAACACGGCTCCATCAAATATGCAAGGGCTTCAGCGCTTGTGAACACAATTATCTGCTTTACTTTGATAAATATTTAGCAAAATTATAAAAAAGAAACAGGTTCCTTTCTTTTTAAAACAATAATTTTGCTTAATGATTATACCAAAATAAAAATTATATGTTTTTAGCTTTTTTTGACCAATACATTCAGTTTATTGGCAATGCAAATAGTTAGCTTTATTTATATGCACAGCCTTAAGATCGTGCATATCATGAATGCTGGATCTTGTTTGTTTTCTGAGAATCTATTGCACCTACTGGTAACTTGTTTGCCACTTATCAATAAAAAAATTAAAATAAAAACCTGGATTATTCTGGTTAGTCACATTGTATTGCTATTATTTTGAACAAAACTGTACTGCCGTGAGACGTTAGTATTCATTCATTCATTCATTTTCTACCGCTTTGTCCCGTTAGGGGTCGCGGGTGACTGGAGCCTATCCCAGCAGCTTTAGGCCTGAGGCGGGGTACACCCTGGACAGTGGCCAGTTAGTCGCAGGGCTAACATTTAGAGACAGACAGTGACAAACAACCATTCACTCTCACATTCATTCACTAGGGACACTTTAGAGTTGCCAGTTAACCTGTACATGCATGTTTTTGGACGGTGGGAGGAAGCCGGAGTACCCGGAGAGAACCCACGGTAACACGTGGAGGACATGCAGACTCCTCACAGAAAGACCCGAGTCGGCCGAGAATGTTTGAATCGGCCGGGTTTTGAACTCACGACCTTCTTGCTGTGAGGCAGGAGTGCTAACCACTCTGCCACGTGCACCCGTGTAAGTTAGTATTCACACATTTAAAATAAAGCCAAGATACTGTACAATGTCCGTTCTTTAAAAAAAATAAAGAATTTCCTCCTTTACTTTGTAAATATGAACAGTATATATAGATAGCTTTTTGTTTTTGTTTAATTTAACCTTCATTTTTAATTATATTTAAAATATTTTTTGTTGCTGAGATTGAATATACATTTTTTTATTCTATTGAAAGTAAATTTCCTCTCTGTGGGATCAATAAAGTTCTATCTTATCATATATCTTGATCATCTCAGTCTTTGATGACAAGGTCTACCAGGCCCAAGTATGCCAGTTCTGTTTTTTGCAGAACTAAAACCCCTTTATAAAAGTACATACATTTGAATATTACATGGCAGCTTACAGTCTTGCTCATAAGTTTACCCTGGTGTAATAGGTGAGAATGGTACTATATGCCCTAACACCATGTTCAAATCTTCTCTATAGTGATGCAGTTTATTAATAGATTTAATGCTGAATAAGACACTGATTGAGATCAGTGAATGGTAAGAAGGGTTTGTAATAAATTATTTACATAAGCCTTACAAACAATATAAATGTGGTTGTAAGTTTGTTGGAATGTTTGTATTTCATGTTGTGCTGATGTTTTTGTTATTGAGAGAATTGTGCAATCAGCAATCAGCTAGTAAGCCTGAATTTTTCGTTTGATTGATTGGTAATGCCTTTCACCCACCACCAGGGGGATTTCGCGCGTTTCTCCTCATTGCATTAAACTCCTGCAAGAGAGAAACGTCAGTAAATCACTCTCGTGATTCTTTCTCCCTATTTTCAGGTAAAGGTCACCCAATGTTATTTCCTTGTCATCTGTACATTGTTAAGACAGTTACTGTAAGCTTAGTCTTGTTTAATGAAGCTAAAGAAATGTTTATTTGTGTGTTTTGATAACTTAGACCTCACGTTTTTCTGTGCATTGTGAACTTGCCCTCCGCCATCTTGTGCTCATGCAAGCAACGGGGTGATCATTTTACAAAGATAGAAGAGTGTTCTGTTGTCATTTGCTTAGTTGGAAACATGTTTAGATGTGTAAACTAGCAAGGCAGACACGTTATTTAGTTCATTATATAATGTTACCCAATGTTTGACATCTGGACTGTATAAATATGTACAATGTAAAATACTGTTAAATTGATTGGTGATTGCATTAAACTCCTGCAAGAGAGAAACGTCAGTAAATCACTCTCGTGATTCTTTCTCCCTATTTTCAGGGGTGCAACATTTGGAGGCACCGCTGGGATTGCTGCTTCGATGTCTGGTGTTCACAGCCTGTGCACTGTAGTCCAAGCCAGCTAAATCCCCCACACAACCCAGGCAGATTGCAGCGAGGAAAATGTTGCTGTAAAGGAGAGCCGATAGCTGTGTTTCAGTCCACGCATCCTGAGGCCGACCTGAGATCATCAGGAGCTGCACAGACCATACAGCTCAGCATCACCAGTACCTGCAAAAGTTCCTCCTGTCTACTGCCAAGATGTCAACGTTGGAGCAGCTACGAGAACAAATTGTGCGAGAAGCGCACACCTTGCCTAAAAAACATTTAGTGTCCATCTGTGAGTTCCTGGGTATAGCAGACAAAATAAAAGCTAGCACAAAGACACGCCTGTCTGTGCTGACACACATTCAGATGTACATTGAAAGAGAGGAAATGGAAGGGTTTGAGGATGAAGGAATGTCAGAACTGTTGTTGCTAAACGACAAGATTGCTGAAATAATACAAGTTGAAACGAACTCACCTGAACAAAATGCGAATGAAAGCGGTGATTCAGACCACATCGACCAACCAAAGGGTACTTCACTGGTAAGAGAGACAGCCAATAAAGTAAATGGCATGTTGGTTCACCTCCAGCCACAAACAAGTAGCCACCCTGTGAGTAGTGCCCCTGGTCACAAGCAACCAAGTCCATATTGGCAAAAAGATTTCAAAATATCAGGCCAAATAGGTGACCCAGGTCAAAAAGACAAACTGACTTTTTCCAGTCTAGCCCATCAGATAGAAAACGGACTAAGCCGAGGCCATTCAGAGCTTGATATTGCAGATGCTGTCATCAGAGCTATTTTGCCAGGTCTACAACTGCGCAGCTACCTGGAGGGAAAAGCCCAGCTCACCTTGCCCACTCTACGGCGCATTCTCCGCTCACATTTCCAAGAGAAGACCGCCACTGAACTTTACAAACAACTTGCTTCAGAGGTACAGAACCCCAAAGAGACTGCCCAGAGTTTCCTAATGAGAGTTCTAGATTTAAAGCAGAAAGTTCTGTTTGCCTCACAAGAGTCAGAGTCAGGGCTTAAGTATGACCCAGCTCTAGTCCAGCGTATGTGCTTACACACCATTCTCACAGGCTTTCAGAGTGACAGTGTCAGAATAGATATGCAGCCACTCCTATTGGACTCTGAGACACCAGATGAGGTTTTGTTGGAGAGGTTAAACATAGCTTGTGCCAACGAGATGGAGAGAAAGAACAAGAAAAGGTGTTTAGTCTCACAGTCAGCTACAAGTGTGGGTGCGGTCCAGTCAGAGGATGTAGTATATCCTGTTAAAAATCCAGTGAAAGAGGTCAGAGCCAAAATTCCTCCTGAACTGTTGACTGAACTAGCAGACCTTAAGACAGGTGTAGCCTCCCTGAAAGGTCTCAGTGTAGAGATAGCTCAGATCAAAGAGACACTACAGCAGCCAGTGTCTAGCCCTCAGTCATATGCCCCATCACCAGTTATGCAGTATGACAGGGACCCACAGCAGCAGTTTTACAACTATCAGGACCCCGCCAAAGACAACCACCCCTCAGTATCCAGCACAGCACTACAAGGGTCGCCCGGCTCATCGAGACAGGAGATGCCACGTCTGCCAGCAAACCGGGGCCAACGAGTGCTGTACACACTGCTATTTCTGTGGAAGTGGAGAACATTTTCAAGCTGGATGCAGGAACAGAGGTACGAGACCACCTAAAGAGAGACATTTAAACAGGCAATGGTTACCACTGAGGGACGAGTGTTAACCATCGCTCACAATGACAAGTCTCAACAATGTGCCAACTGTAAACAAGAAAAACAGATGAGAGTCTGAGACAGTGTTCAGCGTGCAAAGAGATACTTTATTGTTCAAAACCATGTCAGAAACAACAATGGAATGAACACAAAAGACAGTGTACTGACTTTACGACAAATAATGAAAAGGAGACTGTCCATTTTCCACCAGCTCAGGTAAACAACCCTCACAAAGTCACATCCCTGGTGGGCAAACAGTGTCTCGTCAGGTGTCTCCTGGATGGCCGCAGACTCCAGGCTTTGTGGGATTCAGGCTCACAAGTGTCAATCATTGATGAGAGATGGAAGGAAGACTATTTGCCACACGTTAAGCTGAGAGATGTTGGGGAAATAATGGACTTAACTGAACTGAGCTTGATCGCAGCCAATGGGACCAGCATGCCGTACCTCGGGTGGATCGAGACAACTTTTCAACTCGTTTCTGGAACTGAACCCACTGAGAAGATGATCATCCCCATGTTGGTAATGAAAGGTTATTACCTGTCATACCCCATTATAGGTTACAATGTCATTGAATACATCCTGAATAAAACTGAAAAAGCTAAAGTATACAGTACAGTGAGAAAAACATTCCCCAGCCTCAAAAGGAACAAGGTGAAAGCTTTCATTCAGGCTGTCAGCGCAGATACAGTGGACGAGTTTAAAGTTAAAGCGGCGAGACTGTGTTACTGTATCTAAACAAAGTCACATCCAAGTTGAGTGCCGTGTAGCTGCACAGCCATTTAAACAAGACATGATTATGCTATTTGAGCCAGATTTAAATCCTCAGTGGCCAGATGGTCTTGAGTTCTTTGACACTTTGGTTAAAATAAAAAAGGGAACTTTACCTGTCATAACTGTAGGTGTCTCTAATCCCACTGACCACAATATTGTCCTGTCAGGCCGTACAGTAGTTGGCACAGTGCAGACTATTTCCACTGTTTTACCTGCCCAGATGTTTGAAAAAGCTACTGTAGCTGCAGTTAATCCTACAAGCACACTGTCGCCATGTAACTCTGATGAAAAGTGGGACCCACCTGTAGGTCTGAGTCATCTCAGTGAAGAGCAGAAGATAGTTGCCAAACAAATGCTCAGAGAAGAATGTGAGTCTTTTTCTAAAACGGACAATGATATAGGCTGCATTGAAAACTTAAAAATGACTATTTCACTCAATGACAATGAGCCTGTCAAACATACATGTCAGTGCCACGCCCACTCTATCAAGAAATGAAAAGTTACTTACATGATCTAATAGCACAAGGCTGGGTCAGAAAGTCCAATTCATCATACTCCTCACCAGTCGTGTGCGTTAGAAAAAAAGATGGTACTTTAAGGCTGTGCATAGATTACAGAGATTTAAATAGGAAAACTCATCCTGACCGCCAGCCAATCCCTCGTGTCCAGGACATTATGGATAGTTTAGGTGGTAATTCCTGGTTTTCGCTGTTAGATCAGGGGAAAGCATACCACCAGGGGTTCATGTCAGAGGAAAGCCGCCCACTCACTGCCTTTGTGACCCCCTGGGGACTTTATGAGTGGATACGTATCCCCTTCGGACTAATGAATGCCCCTGCAGCATTTCAACGCTGTATGGAAGAGTGTTTGGATGGACTCCGTGACAACATATGCATTCCTTACCTGGACGACACACTAGTCTACAGCAAAACCTTTAAAGATCATGTGGAGGATGTGAGAAAAGTGCTCCAGCGGCTAAGAGACTTTGGCATAAAGCTTAAGCCAAGTAAATGTGACATTTTCAAGTCTGAAGTGCGCTATTTAGGCAGAATAGTGTCAGCAGAGGGCAGTAGAGTTGATCCTGCAGATTTTGAAGCAGTAAGAGCACTCAAAGACATCAAACCACAAAATGTCGGTCAGCTCAGAAAAATGTTAGGCCTTTTATCATACTACAGGCAATACATAAAAGACTTTGCCAGAAAAGTGAGCTGCCTCTATGAACTGTTAAAAGCCGACAAAGACACAAATAACTCAACCACAAAAGCAACAAAGACAAGACAAAAGAAAGTAAGTTCAGTTGTGCCCTCAATAAAACAAATAATGTGGACTGACTCACACCAAAGTGCACTTGAGGAACTAATAGACTGTTTACTCAATCCACCAGTGCTTGGCTTCCCAGATTTCACACAGCCGTTCATTGTACATACTGACGCCTCACACAAGGGATTAGGTGCAGTGCTGTACCAAAGACAACACAGTAAGTTGCGAGTTATTGCTTATGGTTCCCGTACATTGACACCAGCTGAAAAGAACTATCACTTCCACGCAGGCAAGCTAGAGTTTTTAGCTTTAAAGTGGGCTATCACAGACAAATTTAGAGACAAATTTACTATGCTCCAACCTTCACTGTGTTTAGTGACAATAACCCGCTAACATACATTTTGTCTACCGCAAAACTGAATGCAACAACTTCAAGATGGGTTGCAGAGCTCGCCGACTTTCACTTCACTATCAAGTACAAACCAGGAAAAGAAAATGGTGATGCTGATGCTTTATCAAGAATGCCCCTTGATGTAGAGACACTAATGAAAGACTGTTCTGAGGAACTTCCTCCTGACTCCATTGCAGCTGCTATTCAGGCAATTGAGGTACAACAAGACACCCCTGCTACATGGACATTGTCAGCCGCAGCTATGTCAGTCACAGCACAAGGTGAGTCAGCTGAAGCATCACTAGCGCCCATACCAAAAGAACAATTAAGGCAAGCACAAAAGACTGATCCTGTCATAGGCCCTGTATTTCAGTGGAAAGGGTCAGATTCAAAGCCACTGGCCAAAGAGCTAAAAACATTCAGTCCGAAAACAAAATCTCTGATCAGAGAATGGGACAAGCTAGTGCTAGATAGTGATGGCATTCTGTACAGAACCACGTCTTCCCGCAAACAACTGATCCTGCCAGAAAAATTTAAAAAAAAAGTGCTTGAAGAGCTGCACAATAACATGGGCCATCAAGGTATTGACCGCACCGTGTCTTTAGTACGTGATCGCTTCTTTTGGCCATACATGCAGTCAGACATTGAACATTATGTGACTAAAGTTTGTTTGTGTGTCAAACAGAAAAAGCCCAGTCGTGACATAAGAGCCCCTTTGACCAACATTGTAACAACACAGCCCTTTGAACTTGTGTGTATAGACTTTCTCCATCTTGACAAATGCAAAGGTGGTTATGAATATATTTTAGTGATAGTTGATCACTTCACACGCTTTGCACAAGCCTATGCCACTACCTCAAAGTCAGGGAAAACTGCCGCGAACCTCATATTCAATGACTACGCCCTGAAATTTGGTTTTCCTTGTCGATTCACCACGACCAAGGCGGTGAATTTGAAAATCAATTATTCACACAGCTCAAGAAACTCAGCGGCATGGACGGTTCGAGGACAACGCCCTATCACCCGATGGGGAACGGTCAAGTCGAGCGCATGAACAGGACATTGTTGCTAATGCTTAAGAACTAACTGAAACACAAAAGTTAAACTGGAAGGAATCTATCAACAAGCTGATGTACTCCTATAACTGTACACGCTGTGAAGTGACTGGTTATTCCCCATTTTATCTACTGTTCGGACGTTCACCCAGATTACCAATTGACATGTTCTTTGGACTGTATTCAGATTCAGGGTTTAGTGACTACAGAGACTATGTTGAGAAATGGAGAAAAGGCATGGAAGAAGCATATGCCATAGCAAACGAGAATGCAAAGAAAGCTGCCGAAAAAAACAAAAGGCATTATGACACAAAAGTGAGGAGTTCTGTGTTACAGCCTGGCGAGAGAGTTCAAAACCTGACACCAAGGGAGGCCCAGGAAATTAAGAAATTATTGGGAAGACACGATCCATACAGTTGTCAGACAAATGGGGCCTGACCTCCCAATCAATGAGGTAAGACCAGAGAGAGGCAAAGGACGCTCTAGAGTGCTACACAGAAACTTACTCATGTCATGTGACTACTTACCATTTGAACATGACCCAGAAAGAGACACTCCTGTGAAACAGAAAAGAGAGACAAACCTGATCAAGATGTTCAAGTGTCTGATGATGAGGAGAGTGGTGAGGAATACAGCTTTTACTATGCACCATCTCAGCCTCCTTTTTCCCAGCCATCAGAACCTCCTGCTGAGACAAGAGAACCAGCAGCAGTGAGACTTCAGCCTCCAGCACCAGCTCCTGCTGCACCACCAGAGCCCCCTGCTGGAGAACAACTGGACGCGCCTGATGCTGAAGAGACAACTTGTGAGGAGGTGGATTCAGCTGCTGGTGACCCATCGGCCCCACCATCGCCTGCCGCACCTGAGGGACCCGAGGAGCAAACACCCCAGCGACCTCAACGCGAGAGACACCCGCCGAGACGGATGACCTACGACCACCTGGGTACCCCATCCTGCTACAGTGTCCAACCTCGCCACCACTGCTTCCCGTGTATCCGGTATGGTCCCATGGTTTCGGCTCTACAGCCATACTACACAGCCCTTTGGTATGTATGGACTACAACAAACATAAGCTGACATTTGTCCAGAGATGACGTTAGAACTGCAAGGACTGTCATCAGAACTATGTTTTCCCCTTTTGGATTACTAAAACAAAATATGGACTGTTATTGATGAAGATTTGTATGGACTGGTCATGGACTCTATAGTCTTCAGTCTTCAGATCTGGACTGTGGTGAAATAACAGTTGAAGTCTACATTTGAGTAATATGGTTTGCTCTCGAGTTCATGGACTAATGAGTGAATATGGACTGTACAGAAGATACCTTCGTTGGTATAATGTCGGGACGACATTTTTCAAGTGGGGGAGAGTATATATGCCCTAACACCATGTTCAAATCTTCTCTATAGTGATGCAGTTTATTAATAGATTTAATGCTGAATAAGACACTGATTGAGATCAGTGAATGGTAAGAAGGGTTTGTAATAAATTATTTACATAAGCCTTACAAACAATATAAATGTGGTTGTAAGTTTGTTGGAATGTTTGTATTTCATGTTGTGCTGATGTTTTTGTTATTGAGAGAATTGTGCAATCAGCAATCAGCTAGTAAGCCTGAATTTTTCGTTTGATTGATTGGTAATGCCTTTCACCCACCACCAGGGGGATTTCGCGCGTTTCTCCTCATTGCATTAAACTCCTGCAAGAGAGAAACGTCAGTAAATCACTCTCGTGATTCTTTCTCCCTATTTTCAGGTAAAGGTCACCCAATGTTATTTCCTTGTCATCTGTACATTGTTAAGACAGTTACTGTAAGCTTAGTCTTGTTTAATGAAGCTAAAGAAATGTTTATTTGTGTGTTTTGATAACTTAGACCTCACGTTTTTCTGTGCATTGTGAACTTGCCCTCCGCCATCTTGTGCTCATGCAAGCAACGGGGTGATCATTTTACAAAGATAGGAGAGTGTTCTGTTGTCATTTGCTTAGTTGGAAACATGTTTAGATGTGTAAACTAGCAAGGCAGACACGTTATTTAGTTCATTATATAATGTTACCCAATGTTTGACATCTGGACTGTATAAATATGTACAATGTAAAATACTGTTAAATTGATTGGTGATTGCATTAAACTCCTGCAAGAGAGAAACGTCAGTAAATCACTCTCGTGATTCTTTCTCCCTATTTTCAGGGGTGCAACATTGGCAGAATTTGTTTTTTCACTCATAGTTGTGGTTGGGTGGTTGGGTCAACTGTGTTTACTCTTATTAAATTATAATGACAACAGAAACTGCCCAACGTTTACATACCTTGGTGATTTTGGCCTGATAACATGCACACAAGTTGACATAAACCGGTTTGAATGGCTACTGAAGGTAACCATCCTCACCTGTGATCTGTTTGCTTGTAATCAGTGTGTGTGTATAAAAGGTCAGTAAGTTTCTGGGCTCCTGACAGATCCTTGCCTCTCTCACCAGTGCTGCACTGACGTTTCTGTAATCATGGGTTCAGGATGCAAAGAAAAACCCACAAATAACTTCATCTGAAATACAGGACTCTCTGAAAAAACATGGTTTGGCTGTTTCAGGATGCACAATAAAGAGGCACTTGTGAACACAAGAACACAAGAAAAATGGGCTGCATGGTCGAAAAAGCCATTATACGCAAATGCCACAAAGCATCCCGCTTACGATACTCCAAACAGCACAGAGACAAGCCTCAAAACTTCTGGAACAAAGTCATTTGGAGTCATTAGACCAAAATTTTACTTTTTGGCCACAATCATAAACGTTACTTTTGAAGAGGAGTCAACCAGGCCTATGATGAAAGGTACACCATTCCTACTGTGAAACATGGAGGTGGCTCACTGATGTTTTGGCGGCCAACTGACAGAAAACTGTCATCCAGTTTTGAGTGTTTAGGGGGTCCCTGCACCTACGGCCACTCAATATTCAGCCGCGCTACTGCTCTTGTAACCACCTTGAGCAGCTCCTCAAGCGCCCGCAGAAGCCAGGGATGAGGTGTCATCGACATGCTTGCGGGAAGCACCGGAGAGCTCAGCCCCCAAAAACCTTTTTGTTTGGAGTCTGTGTTGGTGACTGAAAATGGTACACACTTGAGTAAAATGCAATTTTAAATGGATGTCTATTCATTTGTTAAATGTGACGAACTGGAGATTGTCCGGGGTGTACCCCGACTCACGCCCAAAGCACCTGGAATAGACCATATCCCCCACAAGCCAGAATATGAAATGGAAAGATAAATATGTTTAGGGTGAGAACATGAACTTTCATCAATTTGGCCCAAGTATTTTTCTTCCCACACCTCAACAAGCTTGTGTAAAAGCCCTATACTTAACCAACTTCTATCTCCATTGTCTTAGGAGATAAGAGGCTTATTTGTCCAAGCAGCACAGCTGTTTCCACCGACGCCTCATATCAACAACATTATGGCTTTGTTGAGCACTACCCTCTGGGTTTGCTCCCCAGTGTATAATAGGGCCAGGCAAGAAAGAAATATGGAAAGGAAATAGCAGAAGATAGGAGAGAAAAGAGAGAATGTGAAAAGCTATTGTTAGTATTGACAATTTGAAAAGGAATGGAGGATAATAAAGGGGGAAAGAGAAAAACACTACAGTAATGATGTCTCTGAAATTTGTTACATTTTCCAATACGGTATTCACCAGAATTCTCAGCGCAGAATTATATGATAATGTATTCAAACTTTAGAAACATACTGCATTGTTCTCATTTTGTCAGGCTTGAAAACTGTATAATTTATAGAAACACAAAGGAAATTGGGGAAGGAGATTCTGACTTAAGCATAACACAGTTATTTTTTTTTTTATTCATTTAATTTTAAATATAATAAATATCTCCCTCTTATTAAACTAATGCTTATGTTTGACTGTATTCCACAGTCTTAAGCTACACCATAAATTATTGCACTTTTATATTTCTTAACAACCAATCAGAAAATTACTAAAGTGATAATATTTATTGCACTGTCTGCCTCGAGAGATGCTTAAGCTCTGAAGAACTGCGGGATGGTTCTGTTCTGATTTCCGTGAGCTCTGCTAGAACTTTGCTCTTTCGATGCACGCTTTCACACAGGCAGGGCGAGCGCCACAGAGAACACTCTTCTATTTGTGTAAATGGATTGATATTCAAGGATTGAAGACAACATAAAAATATGTGACAAACCCCGCCCCATATTAAGTCAAAATAGGACGTGCTATTTAACCCACAAATGTGGGACTATTCAGTTTTGTAAAGGGTTGCCTCAGGGAGAAAGGGTAGTAAGAAAATAGTAGAAAAGATAGCCTTGAAGAGACAGAGCAGTGCAGTGCAGCGATGAAGACGAAGAGGAAGAAGAGGAAGAATCAGACTGATCAAGAGCTGTGAGCCGAGGACCTCATCAGTGCTCCTCCTCGTCATCATCATCATCATCATCATCATCAGGCGCAGGGTGGTAAAGCGTGAATGTGTGTCCTGTCTGTATGAGAAGCACTAAGACTTAACCCCAAATGAGGACAAAAATGGACTCGACTCATCATTTGGCACTTTTTTGTAACATTTCTGGATTTTTCTCTTTTTCAAACGACAAAAGGAAGTGTGAACATCCAGTGGATGGAAATTATGCGCTGCCATTTTTGTGGCATCTTCATCAGCAAGGAATTGCAATCATGTCCTTTGTGCATCCAGTTGGTTGAGTGTATGAAAGACCTCTGACTAGTCAGAGTGTGCTGAATTAATTCATACATCAGCTGCTCATTCATTATCCATTGCCTGTACTGTCAAGGGAGCCTATCCCAGCTGCTTTGGGTGTGAGACAGGGTACTCTTGGGATAAAAGGGCTGTTTAACAAAGGGCTATCATTTAGAAATATAGGACCTTACAATTTTTGTTATTTGACATATATAATGTCAGTGGACTTTTCCAGTGTTCCCCAGACATTCACTGTAACAAATGCCTGTAAATTTACGGCAATATTTCAGCGTTAATAAACTGTTCTTTTAAAATACATGTATAAAATGTTTTTTTATTATATTTTTTGTTAAAATACAACCATTGGTCCATTTTTTTACCATGACTCTGATGTAATTCAAACAAACTGTTCCATAATGTTAATTCACGGTAAGTACCATGCCCTAACAGTGTAATACTGTATTTTTTGAATTCTGGGAAATTGGCTTGGCTTATAGCATGCAGAGACAACCTCCATGTGCCATTTCTGATTGCGGCTGTTCATCTGTTTATTTGGTACGTAAGATTTCAATATTAATCAACATTATGTTTTTGTCGCACATTGTCTTAGCCAGATGCTAAAGAATATATTCCGTATATACGGCATATATGTGTATGGGGTGCGGCTGGATTTGCGTGTAATAATCTCAACAAATTTTTACCCTCGCGGCACTTTAACTGTTAGTGCTTTCATGTGGTAGGCTATTTCGCTCCTTTCCACGTAGTCACTTTGAGTGCTGTAATCCCTCATTTTTCTATTTCCTCTTTCATATCAAGTAACTGCATTTGATGACTAACTAAACAAGGTACTTTATTTAATTTAGACCAATTTAGGCGCCAAGGTTTTTTTCTAGCAGAGACACGTGTTTGAGGTCTTCTTTTAGGGATTTTTTAAAGGCAAAACATGGTAAAAGTGGTCTAGAAACAAAGTGCAGGGTGTCTAGCATCTGATGGAAGGGAGTGGAAACATGATTGAGCACTTAAACCGTTTTTCCAGTTACGTTGCTTGTATAAATTCGGCAACTTTGGCGCCTAAAGGATTAGAGAGAGTGGCACTGTTGTTAAATGTGTTAAATGTGCTTTTTTTTTGCATTTCCTAAGACTGTTTCCTAATTTATTAAATAAATTTATGTGCTGTTCATTTATTCACTTTTTCCCACATAATCATGTGTTTTCTTGAGTTTAGTAAGTTTTCTGTTAAGGTCTAATTCTTTGTTTTCTTCCTACACTTTACAGATCCAAATCCTGTTTGGCAAAAAACAGTAAGTACACGATCATTTGATTCCTCTGTGAAAGAACATCAACAAAGGTATCTTCATGCAGTATTTGTGGCAAACCATCCAGTACGCCAATGGAGTTTTTGAGACACGTAAAAATTCCCAGCAATTTACCTTATCTGTTATTGCACTGTTGCATGCCTGACTGCAAAATTACATTTCGAAAATATTCTGGTTTAAAAGCCCACATCTACAGAAATCATCGAAGATCAATGACTGATTCAAACATTCAGATGTTACCAATTGATGTGAGGTGCCATGTCAATTTTTGCAGTGACAGATTTGATGCTATGAGTATGCTATATGCTCACCTCAGAGTTCATATCACAGAAGGCAGGATTGTTGAATGTCCTTTCAAAAACTGTGATAAAACCTTTGAAGTAGTATCATCATTTTCCTCTCATTTATCAAGATGTTATTAATTAACAGGTTATTAATGGTTATGTTACAGCTCCTCATGGCACACTTTGGAGAACAACTCGACGGCTTAGTCCTGCTAGCCCAGGTAAGTAGCCTACAGCACAGACATGGGGTTGTATAGAATAGGACATCAGGCATTCAAATCACGGTCTGAATCGAGGTCCAAGTCCAGGTCTCAGTGGTCTCTCAGTCCAGGTCTCTGTGGTCTCTCAGTCCAAGTCTCAGTGGTCTCTCAGTCCAGGTCTCTGTGGTCTCTCAGTCCAGGTCTCTGTGGTCTCTCAGTCCAAGTCTCAGTGGTCTCTCAGTCCAGGTCTCTGTGGTCTCTTAGTCCAGGTCTCAGTGGTCTCTCAGTCCAAGTCTCTGTGGTCTCTCAGTCCAGGTCTCAGTGGTCTCTCAGTCCAGGTCTCAGTGGTCTCTCAGTCCAAGTCTCAGTGGTCTCTCAGTCCAGGTCTCTGTGGTCTCTCAGTCCAGGTCTCTGTGGTCTCTCAGTCCAGGTCTCTGTGGTCTCTCAGTCCAGGTCTCTGTGGTCTCTCAGTCCAGGTCTCAGTGGTCTCTCAGTCCAGGTCTTTGTGGTCTCTCAGTCCAGGTCTCTGTGGTCTCTCAGTCCAGGTCTCAGTGGTCTCTCAGTCCAGGTCTCAGTGGTCTCTCAGTCCAGGTCTCTGTGGTCTCTCAGTCCAGGTCTCTGTGGTCTCTCAGTCCAGGTCTCTGTGGTCTCTCAGTCCAGGTCTCTGTGGTCTCTCAGTCCAGGTCTCTGTGGTCTCTCAGTCAAAGTCTCAGTGGTCTCTCAGTCCAGGTCTCTGTGGTCTCTCAGTCACATATACATATATATATATATATATATATATATATATATATATATATATATATATACATATATATATATATATATATATAATGTCCATGATCTGGGTATCACTTTATTCAACACACTAAAAAACTTTGCAGTTTCAGGTGACACTGGTAACAACCGAATCAGGCAATGGAAAGTGAGCCTTGAGGGCAGCGTCTCTGACGGGATCCAGCCAACATTCAGCACAGGACTTGCTTCTGTCTTTTCGACTTTTTATAACTTTAACCTTCAGTACCAGGAAGAGGCAGCTTGTACTCTGGAGTTCATTCAAAGGTAACAACAGTAATGGTCAAATACATTTATACAAGCTATTGTTGTCGAAGTAATAGATTTCCTGACTTTGAGCCTCTACTTGTATTTTCAGGCGCTTCATAGGGATAAACCCCGAAAAGGGAACGAAGACCAGAAGGGGATAAGTCATCTAAAAAAAAACTGGGAAGGTGTCTGTAAAAAGTCCATCTACAATCAACCCACGTGTCTCCACTCTGCTGCAGCTCATGGACTTTGAGTGGGATTTTATTTAGATTGTATACATAAACCGTTCCACTGTTCAGGTAACTTTGTTCCTCTATATCAGCATTTTAAAGACGGCTTTCTCATTAAGAGCATAAGAGATTACACGAGAATTGCACTTTATTTTATAAAATCCTGCTGCTGATACTTTACTGTTTATATGTTTATTATTGTTAGGGATAACAGCAGATAATCTTGATATGTTTATTAAAACAATCATAATTCAAAACATTTGAATTTGTTGTGTTTCTTTTAAACAATTTATTAGTGTATTTTAGAATTAATATATATTTTAGAAAGAATATAGCAACACTAAGATAATGCATGCTATATACATAGCCTATACATATTTATACATATAATATATATATATATATATATATATACACATACAATATTATACCGTTTTTTGAATGAGATTTAACAGTAAATTAAAGTGAAATCAATGAAATCACAATTGCATAATGTTATTTAAGAGACAGTAAGGAACCGTTAAAATTGCAACAGTAATGCCCTGTTAAAGTAACAGTTAATAAAAGGCAACTATACTGCCAGTTCTTTACTGTTTTTTTACATGGAAATTCTTTACAGTGTTGACAAGTTGTTGAAGCTCTATTTAAAACCTACACATCTTCTTTCTTCTTTATACCTGAAAGCTTTCATGTCCATGTTTTTGTAACTTTCAGGAAGACCTGTGAGGGGCAGTTGTTCCCACTGGTCCCACATCCTCATTAACTACCTTACAGTTAAAACGCGCAGATAAATTGAAGGTTGCCTAGGGAGATGATAACAGTTGACTGTGTTTGTTTCACAAGTTTATTAGGCAATTTAATATATATAATTAAATTTACAATTACTGAAAATAAACAAGTATTGAGGCTGAAGCTTATTCTAATTCAGGCCCTAGCTAAAAGTGGGCTACATGTAGTTTTTTAGTTCAGATTAATGAGAGAGACGCTGGAGACAGCAGGTTTAATTTAGAATGAATGGTCAGGTTTTTTTTCTTGCAAGAATGATGCAAATCACTCACATTGGTACAGGCTAATGTTTGCTTGCAAAACAATACATATGTACACAATGTAAACAATACATAAGATTTTATATCATGCCATACATACAGTGGTAGGAGGCATATCTTTTCCATGCTTTGCAATAACAAGTTCCCAGGTGCAGAATGTAGTCAGTGGTTAGTCATGTCTATGTCCATGACTATGTTTGGATTAGCATGAAGGACATGACAAGTGCAAGCAGTACTTAATAACAATAGGAAATATATAATTTCCCAAACATTCTCTTTTTGCTGATGAAGCATAAACCTAAAACATTAGCTATATATACCTATACCTTTATAACCTTTTATAACCTGTATATAGTTTGCAGTATGTTTTTTATTTGTGGACATTATTCAAAAATATATATTTTGGCCCATAACACTCATTTTGACTATTTTTTTATGTAAATATGTCAATTTTATTGTGTTATTATTATGGAAAATTAATTTTCATAACTAATAGAGTGATTATGTTTGTAAATACAGATTCCTCTAGATGTACGCTTTCAGTAGAGCCCTCATTGATGCCTGTGGGTTGAAGCATTCAGAACTTATTGCACTTTTTCATTCGTTTTCCAAATGTCTCCAATTTGGATAAATTTTGGATAAACTATGGTTCCTCTATAAAACGCATGGACCTACCAACATAAAAACTGGTGTAAAAAATTCATTTTTACAGATATTCCTTTCAAGTTTGAAATGTGAGTAGCCATCAAGTTATTATTTTAGCCCATAGTGTGTTTTAGTCCTCAACTACCTGCTGAAACCTTTATTTTCACTAAATATTTCAGGCGAGGACACGAAAAATAATTTTCTCTGTGTGTTCCAAAGTGTATAAAATTGTATCAGTAGTACTTAGAGAGATTCTGACTGTTGTGGGTGAAACTAGAGGTTGTTACCTTTACAAAGAGCCCACACTTGTATTTAAATTCAAATAACAGCAATCATTTTAATTTGGAGAGGTTACATTACACAGCAATACAGCCAAAATGACCCCAATTACTAGTGCACCGTAAGAGGTTTTAATGAATCTTTGTTGGTAATAATAAATGTAGTTAATCCAATTAACAATCCAATTAACATTTTTATTAATTAAGAACAAATAACAGATTCAAACCCTGCTGCTATCTGATTTTGAGCCTTGTACTCATTAGGGACACCCTGAGGGACACTTTTGTTATCAATGTATATTTGGCTATTGAATGCTTCTTAAGTGTGAGCTTTTGCTCACAGTGCCATCAGTCACACTGTATGGGAGTATGTAGAACTGGACGACTAACTGGATGAGGGCGCATGTACCGGTCCAACTGGCAGGTAATGTTGGCCGAATGGTCTTACTTCCCCAAAATCCCTAAACATTTGCCCTGCCTCCTACCTGGCTTTGTAACCAAGCATCCTTGATTTCCCCATTGCTTGAGTTCAGCGTGATGTTACAGAAGCACACGTGACCCACATCCACAGTCCCACTCCGAGTGATGCAGGTGTATTCCCCCTCATACGGAGACAACTAGGATGGCTTGAGATTATTTTTCACAGGGGAATAACAATAATGCAAGTCAGAGCAGAATTCTGGTGGGGTAACCTAAGTGCACAATTTGAACATACATTCAAAGTTTCTATAAGCTTTGAAAGGTGTAATTGTATATAATACTGTGGCTAACAAAGGCCTAGCACCCGCACATGCATTAAAATTTAGCTTGGGCTCATTTTCTTCAACCATATATATAAACCAATTAACTCATTCATTCTTCTTGGCATACCCTTTTCTACTGAGATTGTCTGCTGGACAGTTTCTACTTTGACAGTTTTGTTAATATCTTTTGTAACACTTATTTTGAAAAGACCGGATCTGTCCCCAGAGACATAAATTCCAACAACATAAGGGCCTCAATTACCCAACTGTGGTCGTTTCAAGATGAGGGTGAGTGAATTTAAAGTCTCTGATATGGACAGTTGATGTTTCAGATTGGGTGCAAGAATGGGCTGAGGATTGTATCCCCAGTCCCTTGGTCCAGTATTTGCAATGACATTTTCCCACGAATCACATGCCCGGTGACTCCTAGTGAGGCAAATATACTTCAACACTCCTGCCCACGGCGTATCTGTTTATCTCGCAACCTACGACAGAAAATAAATGAATCTGAACAGAACAGATAATTATCAGTTTTGACCACACAATTTATACAATTTATACAATTGAGTCTGTACTTCCCCCTACGTTTTTCTCCATCCAATTTAACAGTGTAGTGATGTTGCCGCCCCGCTGTACTAGGGACCTGGTTCCAAAATGCCAAGTTATGGGTAAGGTTATTATAAAGGATATGGTTATCATCAGGCAAAGGGTACCTCTCAGGCCACAGCCTGTAATACGGAATGGATGCGGGGGATGAACGGGGTTCAGCATGGTCCCCTTTTGAATCTGGAACTTATCTTACTGCGAAACTCTGGCTCTTTTGCAGTGAGTTAGATGTAGCCGGGTTCTTCCGTTCAACAATTCTCACAACCATGGGAGTAGACTGCAGAATGTGATATGGACCCTGCCAACGTGGCGAGGACCAATTTTTGCATTTCAGCACCTTGAAGAACACCCAGTCCCCTGGTCCCACAAGTGGAGTCCTTGGGAGAAGAGAGAGGACAGTTTTTTCTGGATTTGCATTTTGGACTACAAGACATAATTTTAGGCATGTTGTCTGAAATGTGATCCATATCTTCTGTGTCATTTCCTTTCAACAGTATTGTGGGAACTCGGTAAGGTCAGCCATAATGTATTTCATAGGGTAAGAGCCCTTTGGAGCTTGGCTGTATGTGTAAGCTCAACATTACCAGAGGGAGATATGCCACCCAAGTCTTCTATGTCTCCTCGATTGCATTTCTGAGTTTAGCTTTGATTGTCACATTTAGCCGTTCAATCCTCCCTGCTGACTCAGGTCTGTAGCAGGTAAAATACTTCATATGTATTAAAAATATTATGATAGTTCAGATGTGTGTCTGTGTTTCTGAAATGGGATCCATTATCACAATAAATCCATGTTGGGAATCCAAACATCAGTGCAATCATTGTGGCCAGTGCTTTTGCAACTGTCAGTGCATCGCTAGCTGCTGTTGGTACAACCTCTGCCCAAACAAATCAATGATGGTTAAACAATATTTTTTGTCTTGACATTTACTTATAGTAATTTACTTTATTGATAGTTCAATAAAGTCCATAGATATGTATTCAGAAGGGTAATTTGACTCTTGAATATGTTCTGGTTTTGGCCTGAGCCTCTTTGTGTATTGTATTTTAAACAAATCAGGCATGATACACAATAGTCATTTGAATAATATTGGAATCCATACGCAAAATAATAGTTTACTGTATTATAGATACCAGTCCCCAAAATAGCTGCATACCTGAAAGGCGATTTGGGAAGTATCGGTTTGTTTTTAGGTCTCATCCACACAGCTGAGCTGTTTAAAGTAGCTCCTTTCTTATGCTCGAGACGTTTTTCAAAGTTTGGTGCATTAGACTGCATGCCCTTGAGCAAGTCTTGGTCAGTGTGGTCTGTAGTGTCTATTGCTGTGTAGACAGCAGTAGACACTTCTTTATCTAGTGGCCCCACAGCAGCTCTCTTCGCTTCCGCGTCTGCTTCTATTCTGGAGCTATAGAAAGTGTATTGACTCAATGTATCTCAGTGTGGTATTGGAACAGCTCCAGTCAAGACTGCAAAGCCCTGCAGAGAGTTGTGTGCTTAGCTGAGCGCATTTCAGGGTCTGCTCTCCCCTCTCTGCAGGACATCTACCACAAACGCTGCAGAAGTAGAGCTGCAAAAATCATCAAAGACTCCACCCACCCCAGTAATCATATTTTCACTCTGCTGCCATCTGGTAAGCGCTACCGCAGCCTGATGGCAAAAACCGAGAGACTTTCCCCAGGCCATCAGGCTCTTGAACTCTAAACCAGCTTTTTAACATCCTCATGCCTCTAGTTGGATTTGAACAGGTTTTAGATGGATTTGAACAGGTTTTAGTTGGATTTGAACAGGTTTTAGTTGGATTTGAACAGGTTTTAGTTGAATTTGAAAAGGTTTTAGTTGGATTTGAACAGGTTGTAGTTGGATTTGAAAAGGTTTTAGTTGGATTTGAACAGGTTTTAGTTGGATTTGAACAGGTTTTAGTTGGATGTGAACAGGTTTTAGATGGATTTGAACAGGTTTTAGTTGGATTTGAACAGGTTTTAGTTGGATTTGAACAGGTTTTAGTTGAATTTGAAAAGGTTTTAGTTGGATTTGGAAGGGTTTTAGTTGGATTTGAACAGGTTTTAGTTGGATTTGGAAGGGTTTTAGTTGGATTTGAACAGGTTTTAGTTGGATTTGAACAGGTTTTAGTTGGATTTGGAAGGGTTTTAGTTGGATTTGGGCAGGTTTTAGTTGGATTTGAACAGGTTTTAGTTGGATTTGAACAGGTAATAGTTGGATTTGAACAGGTTTTAGATGGATTTGAACAGGTTTTAGTTGGATTTGGGCAGGTTTTAGTTGGATTTGAACAGGTTTTAGTTGGATTTGAACAGGTAATAGTTGGATTTGAACAGGTTTTAGTCGGATTTGAACAGGTTTTAGTTGGATTTGGAAGGGTTTTAGTTGGATTTGGGCAGGTTTTAGTTGGATTTGAACAGGTTTTAGTTGGATTTGAACAGGTAATAGTTGGATTTGAACAGGTTTTAGATGGATTTGAACAGGTTTTAGTTGGATTTGATCAGGTTTTAGAAGGATTTGATCAGGTTTTGGATGGATTTGAACAGGCTTTAGTTGGATTTGAACAGGTTTTAGTTACATTTACATTTACATTTATTCATTTAGCAGACGCTTTTATCCAAAGCGACTTACATTACATTACCAGTGTTACAGTCACTGGAGGCAAGGTGGGTTAAGTGTCTTGCCCAAGGACACAACGACAGTATGGACTGTGGGGCGAGCGGGAATCGATCCTACTACCTTCCGGTTGAAGGACGGCCGCTCTACCACTGAGCTACTGCCGCCCCCCATTACCAGTTGGATTTGAACAGGTAATAGTTGGATTTGAACAGGTTCTAGTTGGATTTGAACAGGTTTTAGTCGGATCTGAACAGGTTTTATTTGGATTTGAACAGGTTTTATTTGGATTTGAACAGGTCTTAGTTGGATTTGATAAGGTTTTAATTGGATTTGAACAGGTTTTAGTTGGATTTGAACAGGTTTTAGTTGGATTTAAACAGGTTTTAGATGGATTTGAACAGGTTTTAGCTGGATTTGAACAGGTTTTAGTTGGATTTGAACAGGTTTTAGTTGGATCTGAGCAGGTTTTTAGATGGATCTGAGCAGGTTTTAGATGGATTTGGACAGGTTTTAGATGGATTTGAACGGGTTTTAGATGGATTTGAACAGGTTTTAGTTGGATTTGAACAGGTTTTAGTTGGATTTGAACAGGACTTAGTTAATTTTAAACAGGTTTTAGTTGGATTTGAACAGGTTTTAGTTGGATTTGAACAGGTTTTATTTGGATTTGAACAGGTTTTAGTTGGATTTGAACAGGTTTTAGTTGGATTTGAACAGGTTTTAGTTGGATTTGAACAGGTTTTAGTTGGATCTGAACAGGTTTTAGTTGGTTTTGAAAAGGTTTTAGTTGGATTTGAACAGGTTTAAGTTGGATTTGAACAGGTTTTAGTTGGATTTGAACAGGTTTAAGTTGGATTTGAACAGGTTTAAGTTGGATTTGAACAGGTTTTAGTTGGATTTGAACAGGTTTAAGTTGGATTTGAACAGGTTTTAGTTGGATTTGAACAGGTTTTAGTTGGATTTGAACAGGTTTTAGTTGGATTTGAACAGGTTTTAGTTGGATTTGAACAGGTTTTAGTTGGATCTGAACAGGTTTTAGTTGGTTTTGAAAAGGTTTTAGTTGGATTTGAACAGGTAATAGTTGGATTTGAGCAGGTTTTAGTTGGATTTGAACAGGTCTTAGTTGGATTTGAGCAGGTTTTAGTTGGATTTGAACAGGTTTTAGTTGGATTTGAATAGGTCTTAGTTGGATTTGAACAGGTTTTAGTTGGATTTGAACAGGTTTTAGTTGGATTTGAACAGGTTTTAGTTGGATTTGAACAGGTTTTAGTTGGATCTGAACAGGTTTTAGTTGGTTTTGAAAAGGTTTTAGTTGGATTTGAACAGGTTTAAGTTGGATTTGAACAGGTTTTAGTTGGATTTGAACAGGTTTTAGTTGGATTTGAACAGGTTTTAGTTGGATTTGAACAGGTTTTAGTTGGATTTGAACAGGTTTTAGTTGGATCTGAACAGGTTTTAGTTGGTTTTGAAAAGGTTTTAGTTGGATTTGAACAGGTTTAAGTTGGATTTGAACAGGTTTTAGTTGGATCTCTAAACCAGCTTCTTAACATCCTCATGCCTCTACCTAATGTTCACCTTATCTCTACTTCATACACTACCTCTCATTGACACACTGTCAGTGTCACCCTGTTTTGCACATTGGCTTCCTGCACCTTCCTGTGTATCTTAATATTTAAGACCACAGCTAAATGCATATATGCACATTGTACATCCCTGTACATTTTAATATTTAAGTCTACAGTTTACATTCATGTACAGTATTTTGCGATCTAGATTTAATCCCACAATACAAATTTTTTATATTCTATTCTTATATTTTTTTTATTGTTTACTTTTATTTCATTCTTACATATATTTATTACATATATTCTTGCTATATCATGCATATTTTCATCTGTGTGTTTTCCTTAATAATTGCACTGTCCATGGAGCGGACCTGACTCACATTTCACTGCTGGTTATATATGCTGTATATAATTTTGTATGTGACGAATAAAAATCTTGAATCTTGAATAAAAATCTTTAATCTTGAATCTTGCTTTGTTGTTGCTAAGGGAGACAATCAATCGATCGGTGTTAGAAGTAGGTGTTGTGCACTTAGAAACTGCTACTTCCGATGAAAGTTGAATGGCCTCTTAAAGTTGTGAAATCAGGTATTTGTGGGTTTCCCTGTTATCATACCCCTGTTTTTCCATTGCTGTGCAAATGCATGTAAAGTAGAAAAGGCATACTGGCTGTCAGTGTATACAGTAATTATTTTGCCTGTGCCTATTTTATATGCTACATTTAAGGCAACTAGTTTGGCTGCTTGTGTTGAGGAATGGACTGGTAATGAGGAAGATTTAAGTATTCGTTCAGAAGATACAACTGCAAACCCTGAGGAAATAGTCCTGTTTTTTTTTTTTTTTACTTTACATGAGCAGTCCACAAACATTACAATGTCCACACAAGCCAATCATTTGTTTCTTTATTACAGGTTTTGGTGCCTGTAGTAGACAGATTTGATGTTTTTGTCTAACTGTTTCCCTTTGTGTTTGAGTTGATAACTTGTGGCCACCACAGCCGCAATTTGTTTTTACTGACTTTGTGACTGTTATGGGAATTGTCTGTTTTAATTTTTGTCTGTTTTCATTTTTTAATATTACTCTTCCTTCTGCTCATGTCCTGTCCTTCATGCTATTACAAACATAGACCTAGACACAGCCACTACCACCTGGCCTCTGGGTTAGAGGGCTGCAGAGGAGTGAACATCCTCCTCCTCCTTACCACTGTGTACTGCTGTGTATAAAACATGAAAAATGTATTGTTTACTTTGTTAAGCAAGCTCATCCTGTACATCTTGTCTCCTCATTAATCTGACGAACAAATTCTAATATAGGCAAGGCAAGGCAAGGCAATTTTATTTATATAGCACAATTCATACACTGGGTAACTCAAAGTGCTTTACAGAAATAAAAGACAATTTACAAGATTTAGATTAAGAAACATAAGAAAAATAAAAAAAATTTAAAAAGAAGAGTGCAGATTAAAAACAAAAACACTTAAGGTTTTAGTGTAGGCGGAGCTAAAGAGGAAGGTTTTTAACCTCCCCTTGAACATTGTTAAAGTTGAAGCTGTTCCAGATTTTTGCTGCATGAAACTTAAACGCTGCTTCACCATGTTTAGTTCTAACTCTGGGCACGAGCAGAAGGCCTGTCCCAGATGTTCTCAGAGTCCGAGGAGGTTCATAAGTAACTAGCATGTCAGAGATATATTCTGGTGCTAAACCATTTAGAGACTTGTAAACCAGCAGTGCTGTTTTAAAGTCTATTCTCTGAGCAACAGGAAGCCAGTGCAGAGATTTTAAAACTGGCGTGATGTGGTTGTACTTCCTGGTTTTGGTTAGAACCCGAGCAGCCGCATTCAGAATAAGCTGCAGCTGTCTTAACCCTCGTTTTGAGAGACCAGTGAGCAGGCAGTTACAGTAATCTAACCTGCTGGAGATAAAAGCATGGATAAGTTTCTCTAAGTCTGGTTGAGACATCATCCCTTTGACTCTGGAAATGTTTTTAAGGTGAATAAATGCAGATGATGTAATTGACTTAATGTGACTGTGGAAATTCAAGTCTGAGTCCATGATGACCCCTAGATTTCTAACCTGGTTTTTAGATTTTAGAGAAAGAGACGAGAAGTGACTGCTGACACTTTCTCTTTGTTTCTGTGGCCCAAAGATGATTAGTTCAGTCTTGTTTCTGTTCAGTTGGAGAAAATTATTTTGCATCCACGTGTCAATCTGTTCGATGCAGTGACACAGTGAATGGATTGGTCCATTTTCACCTGCTGTGAGTGAAATGTAAATCTGAGTGTCATCTGCATAATTATGGTAGGATACGCCACAGCTGCATATTAACTGGCCTAAAGGAAGCATGTAGAGATTGAATAACAGAGGTCCCAAGATAGACCCCTGTGGAACCCCACATCTCACGGCCATTTGGTCTGATACACAGTTACCAACCGAAACAAAGTACTTCCTGTCTTCAAGACTGGACTGAAACCATGTAAGGGCAGTTCCAGTGATACCTATCCATTCTTCTAATTGTTGTGACAGGATTCCATGGTCCACTGTATCAAACGCAGCACTCAAGTCCAGCAGAACTAAGACAGAGACTTGGGGCCACTGCTGGGGTTCTGTGGGTGACTGGGGGTGGGTTGCTGTCTGAGCTAGAACCCCCTAGGTCCAGGGGACGCCCCACTTTTACAGGTGGTGCACCCCTAGTAGCTGACTGTGTGGCCGGGGGCAGCAAGCCCTGGTCAGCATCCCCGCCCTTGCAGCTCAACACTTGGCGCTGCCTGAATAACTGCGGGGGCAAGCCCACGGCCCCCAATATCTGCACGCCGCCCCTGGCAGTTGCAGAGTGAAATCTGGGCCGTTTACCAGCCGCCTTTGAGTTACAGGAGAGCGCGGGGGAGCGCCTCTTAAGCCCCTCCCCGGGCAGCATGGAAGGCGCCCGTGCTGCTGTAGGTGCGCCGGACCCACTTAAGCCAAGCACAATCCGTCTGCGTGGCATAGTGGAATGGGGCGGGCCATAAAGAGCCAGAGGGGAAGACCCAGAAGCGTGCTCTTTTAATGAGAAGTAACGGGCCCAGGGCTGGACTGGTAATCTGGCATACCGGGCAAATGCCCGGTGGGCCGACGCACTTGGGGGCCGGTCCATATAATATGATTTTTTATTTTTATTTTTTTAATTGGCCAATGACCGGCCCATAAAGCAGGGACAGCGGCCCATTGATTCATTTTTCATACTGACACTGAGCTGGCCCAATCATCTCTTAACAGGCTCCCCCCCTCCTCCTCTGTTTCTTGTGTCAGATGCAGTTAGTGGCTCAGAGCCAGAAATCTGTGGATTTAGGATGGAGAAACAAAAGTGCAAGGGGGGTTCGGAGAAGTTGCGGGCCGAAAAAATAAAAATGCTAGAGGTTGATGCCTCAACATGTGCAAAAATAACAGACATGTTTAGTGCTGTAGCTTCAGTATCCAAGCCTACAGTACCTGACGACATTTTGCAGAAACATGGAGGAGAGGTGACTAGCCATGGCAGCGCCATGCTAACCCTAACCCAGGCAGAGGAGCAGGTGTCTGATAGTAAAGTCAAGGAGGGACAGAGTGAGCAGGAGAGTGTAATTAAAACGGTAAGCATGTTAGCTACATGATTAACAGGGAGGAGTGTTAATCAGGGCGGGTGCAGGAGGAAAGTGTGTGTGTGTGTGGGCCTGGTTGGGCCACGACTAAGATGATGATTTACCTAAATTAATGAATATTAATCGTTGTTGCCATTATATAGTCTGTCAGATTGTCACCCACTGCACTAGCCACTCAGTCAGCTAAAGTCAAATAACACAGCATAAGCTATTTTGCATTGTTTTTGTAGATAGATTAGCAGAGTTAACTTATTCAATTGCAACTTTGGCTGACTATTCTAATGTTAACCCTTTAATACCCATAATGGCGTCTGGCCCTTCTCTAGAAAAACTTAAATGATGCCATTTGATTATTTTAATTATTACTCAGAATGGCTGCGTCAAAGCGCCTACGGCGAGTAACGCATGCTATTTGGGGATTAAAACCCGCCTTGCATTTTGAAAGCTGTATATTTTTGTTTAGCTGTATATTCAACGAAGTAGATATTTGCTCATGTTTCTAATGAATTTCCAACATCATTAATTTTCAATATTTACGGTGAGTGAATAATATGAATATCATATATTTTTAGGACGTTTTGTGTGAGTAATTTGGTAGTATAGGTTGGTTTTCTTTCATTTTTTTAAGGGGAGTATCTCAACAATGAGAGGTAAATCTTGTTTGGTGTCATATTAAAGAGGGGTTTGTGCTCTTTAAAACAAAGAAGCCTATACTTGCAATTGTAAACTAGTTTTTCTGCTGTCTGGTTCATTGGAAAAAAAAATAAAAAATTTCTTTTTAGAATTAGCAGTATTCTACATCCACATTATATCGGGTTCTAAAGGGTTAACTAGCTTTTATAACATGGAGCACTTTGTCCATCTAGAAATCCTGCTCTTCAAGAATACAGGACTATATAACCAATATGGATCCTTACTAAGTGTACTTTTAATAACTCTTCCAAATAATTGTAATCCTCTCTCTCTCTGTCCTTGTGTATAGTCAAGCCAGGTTGAGTTAGCAGTGGAGGAGAGAGACAGGGAGGAACCTTTGATCACCAGGGAGTCTGTCAAGAGAGAGTGAGTACACTGGTCCATGGCACTTAGTTCTCAGCTTTGTAGGGGTTTTTGGAATGGAACAGTAGATATGCATATCTACAGGGACCGCAAGGATGGTGTACTAGTTGGTTGTGTCTGACAGATTGTGGTGGGCCGGTCTGAGCAAAAATGCCAGGGCCTTTTTTTTGTCCCAGTTCAGCCCTGAACGGGCCCTACGGCCTTTATTGACATGATTCTCATTAAAGGACGACTTGTAGGAGCGGGAGGAGCCAGCGCCCTTATTACGTTGAAAACCTCCTCTTCTCTCGGCGTTTTCCCACCCTGCGCTATAAGACGCGGGGACAGGATCAGCAGCGGCAACGGTGGGGCGGGCCCTAGCTCGCTCACGGGGAGTCGCGGACACCTGGTGCCGGTCTGCACGACGGCGCCAAATGTCGTGCCGCTGGTGTCTCGGCTGGAGATGAGGAGACGTTTTGGACGTTTTGGAGGCTGATTCTAGTTGGTCTACGAGAGACTGAATATCAGGACCAAACAGGGATGAGGTGGAGAGCGGCAGACCGAGGATGCGTCTCTGCTCCTGTTCCTTCAGGGAAGACAGGCCGAGCCACAGGTGTCTGGCGCCGAGCTGAGTCGCGCTCATGGTGCGGCCCCCATCCACGGCGAATGCTTGGGACATCCTCAGGAGAACAGCCGCTGTGGTCTGAACCTCATCTATCTCCTCGGGCGTGAGGACAGATCGCTCATGTGTGAGCTTGTCCAAAGAGCCCGCCAGGAAAGCCAAATTGCTAGCCAACGCCACCACCTGAGCGGCGTTAGCGTAGCAGCGATCTATCAGCGACGCCATCAATCTGTCCCTCTCTGATGGTAGAGCCGGCTTACCGCTCGGCCAGGGGGTAGATGACGGTAGCAGGCATATCCTCACCCCGTCTTCAACAGGTGGGACGCCGGTGATCTCGTTCCAGCCCTCCACGTTGCAATATCCCAGATAGCCTCAGGCGAGGCCTCTCGCCGAGAGCGGGCTCTGCCATTCTCGCTGGGCATAATGGGCGATGGGTGTCATCAGAGGGCAGAGAGTTGCCACGCGTGGCCGAAAACGAGTCTGTGATGCTAGCCCCAGTGTGAAGTCTGCCGGAGCCGTCTCAAGCTGCTGGGGCGGGAGCGGGGTCTCCATACAAGCCGCAGCGGAGGCAAACAGCTGCGGCAGGTCATCTAGCGGGTACCGATGAGCTGGCTGGAGATCAGGGACGGAGACTCCAGTACCGGTGGAGCCAGCGTCCTCGCCACGGGCCTCCCTGTCCTCACTACTCGCTGCCCAATCCAGCTGAGGTGGGGTAGCGACAGGGGACACCGCGATGGATTGCAGTGGCAGGTCGGGTCGAGATGGGGAAATAGGAACCATGAAAGCTGCTCGGCGCTCGGACTCCTCTCTGGGAAGGCCGAGGCAGGCGGAGCAGGAAGACAGCTTCAGCTTCAGCTGATGACGCCATCCGAGGCAGGTGAAGCAGCAGTCGTGGCCATCCTCGGGCAGCAGCCAGGCGCAGCAGGAGCAGCAGGAGCAGCAGGAGCAGCAGGAGCAGCAGGAGCAGCAGGAGCAGCAGGAGCGGCAGGAGCGGCGGTGCCCGACACCGGACGTTGAGAAATCTCGGGAACAATCCATTCTTCCACTAAGTGTAATATTCGCTCTTTTAAATATCTCAGAAGTGCTGAGAGAGAAGAAGGGAGAGCGTTGGGCGAGGGGGTTTTTATAGCCCCTGAGGCTGTGCCAGTACACTGGCATGATTGGCGCGGTGAATGCTTTGATCTTTCTCAGAAGTCTGGCTCGCGCCAGGGAGAGGTAACCACTAGCGAAGCCCGTAGGTGGGCGGAGCACACACGAAGTAGAATGCAGTTTTACCAAGTTGCGCTCATTTGCACGTTATATGTCAAAGCCATAACATCCTTAATTTGATCACTTAAAAAGATATTACAGCTATCATGAATAAATCTATTGTTTTGCTGTTAAACTATGTTTAATAGCCATGTACGCAATGCAAATAGTGTTCGGATTTGAGCAAGAAATGACATGATATATTGTATATCTGGATCTATTTTTTAAAGCAAAGCCAGTAAAAATAAATTTGAAACTCAACCTTAACAGTATTATGATTAACATCTAATTCTAAATTACCGTACTCGATGTAATTTTGATGGGGAAAAGTTGTTAGCTAGTCTAAGTAGCTGAGTAATGCTATATATTTACCCGCTTAAGAGCTCTTAAAACCATCCATAAAACCAAGAAAATTGTATTACTCACCGAAAAAACTGAAGACCACACTTCTTGGAGAGTCTGTTAGTACAGCCAACAGCACAGCAAGCCATTTCAACAACGTTCTTCTCAAATACTCAGAGAACAGCCGACGGTCAAGTACAGAAGCCTAACACACCCTAGCTCCGAGCAGCTCCGTGATACTGCTCCAGCAAGTATCACGGAGCTGCTACCTAGCCACTTGTTAGCCAGCTAGCCACACGACGTGCGCGCGGCTCGGTGATTGACACATGCACACCAAGGTAGCCACACCCAAATTTATTCTCAAAACTACACTTTTCAGATAGCATAAACGAACGTAATAATCAAAAATCACAAACATTATCCACATGCACATTAAAATCACCTGATATGACTATTTGTTCAAATTTGGTGCAGATAACTAAAAGCATTTCAGTAACTCATTAATAAAACCATGACATTGTTGGGGTGGTTTGTAAAGAACTACATATAAAATAGATGGAGAAAACCTCAACTCCATTTTGAATGACACATACTCAAATGATGAAAACTCTCCAAGTGATAGCTTCTGGATAAGAATATTATCCCTAAGAAAGGCACATACACCACCACCCTTTTTGTTTTCCCGTATTTTGGATAAAAATGTGAAATTCGATGGGGTGGATTCAATAAGGACCGTATTTCCAGTACTGCTGTCTAACCATGTTTCTGTTAAAAACATAAACTCAAGCTTATTTGAAGTTATAAAATCATTAATTAAAAAAAGATTTGTTTCCCAAAGACCTGACATTGAACACTGCAAGTTTCAAGTTCGTTTGAGCAGGACCTGACTTTATCTGTTTGCAGCGGATTTGAATCAGATTTGTCTGATTAGACAATCTAACTGTTATTCTCTTCTTCAATCTGCGACTTTTGACTGTAGCTATGGAGCTAGGGGGGAGTGTTCTCTCCCAGGGCCTCAGGTTGATAAGTGTTTTATTATGACGACAAATCCCGGAACAGCAGAGGCCCTCAGTGTCCTAATCACTGATAGTAGCCTTGATGTTAGTCAAGGCTTTTAGAGCTGGTCTGGGAGGAGGGGGAGGAGGGGGTGGAGGGGGTCTAATAGAGGTGCATTGCAGTCAGTCAGTCATGTAACAAATCTACTGTTGTTTATGTCTCTAACAGCACCGTCTCCAAGCAGCAGGATATCTCTGTCCTTCACTTTTGGCATAGATTCTCTGTCACTGTTTGCCTCCTGTTTTTCATAGAATAGGTATTATTTACTCCATATCTTTCAGTTACAGCAAAGTTTTCTGGTTCATTCACCTTTAGCTCAGTCAGTGGTTGGAATCTGTTTTTAGCTGGATGTCTGGTGATGCTACATATGCTCTTGTGATGCCAGAATTCTTTTTTCTGATCCAGTGCTGCTTTGGCTGAACCGCAAGTTTATGCAGGTGGTATCATTTTGTTTAAATCCCTTTGCTTTGCTCAGTTTTGGGAATGACACTGTATCATCCAAGTTTAAATTCACAGTCTTACCTCTGCACATACATGCGTAAAAATCAACAACAGTATGCGCTGCGTTCTCAGAAGAACATACTGATGGTGGTTCCCAGAGTCAGAACAGAGTTGGGTAAGGCAGCATTTCAGTAACTGCCCCCTGCGCATGGAATGAACTGCAAAAGGACCTAAATCTTTCTGAACTTGTGACATTGGGAGAATTTAAATCTATTCTAAAGAAGCGTGAACTCAATGAACTTGGAAAATGTAACTGTTTTTAAACTTGTACACATTGACTGTAAATATCATTTGATTTGTTGATGTCATGTATGTTTTAAATTGTATGTAAATGCTGTTGTCTTGGCCAGGTCACTCTTGAAAAAGAGATTTTTAATCTCAAAGAGTCTTTTTATCTGGTTAAATAAAGGTTAAAAAAAAATTGTACAATCAAATTTATTTAGTTTTGAGTATCTGGCAACACTGATGCACGTGACATTCAGTTGACTCACTGCAGGAAGCACCTGTAGCGTCAAGATCATCATTCTGCCTTATATTAGTTTACAAAAAATTTTTTTAAATAAAACAGCTCGCGGTCAGGAGTTGGCTCCCATTGTTTACTTTCACGACCAATCACTCATTTATTAAGTCTTTGTTGAGCTACTGTTGAGAAATATTTTTTATAAATGAAGACAAAAAATAGTTTATAATTTATTAAAAATATTGGTAAACACTTTAGGGTCATCAACTACATTTGCTTGAGGGCCAGCTTGTTTCTTCATGGTATTGCGGTGGAAGCCAGACTTTCAAACTAAAATATGAAAATAAATACACATTTTTGTGTACACATTTTATTTTATTAGATTTCTTCACTGTAAAATATATTTTCTTGAAGAAATCCTACCAATGACTAGAATGGGCCGGACTGAAGGACAGCACAGAGGCACTCATGATGGCTGAACAGGAGCTGGCCCTGAACACCAGAGCAATAGAGGCCCAAATCTACGACACCAGACAAGATCCAAGGTGTAGGCTGTGCAAACAGGCCCCTGAGACAATCCAACACTTAACTGCAGGGTGTAAGATGCTGGCAGGGAAAGCATACATGGAGCGCCATAACCAAGTGGCTGGCATAGTGTACAGGAACATCTGTACGGAGTATGTACTGGAAACCCCAAGACCACCCGCGGAGGGTAAAGGACAAAGTTTTTTAAATTTTTTTATGAAAAGTGCATATGATATAATCCAATCAGAGTAACGCCATGTTGTTTAACGTCACTAGTGGTCAAACAGTTGCTTAATCCTCAAATTTAAAACACAGCCATAACTGTGTACAATGTGTATAATAGTACAGTGCTGCAGCTGGTCGCAAGCAAACACTTTGCCCAAAGCAGTACAAGATGGATTTTAGTGAGTTTGTGAATACAGCTGCTGCACAAGTTAATCCTCACATGCCGCACTTTAATTTTAACCCCCTTAAATTCACTAATATGAAGAAAAGCAATAGGGAGGTATATCTGTAAGCTATTGTCAGATAGAGACAAAAGTCCTGAATTCAGTCCAAATAAAGTGAATTTTAAAAGGTCCGCTACAGTAAGGATTTTACTGATTCTGTGAGTTACAAATGACTTCAGTCCAGTCCTGGAGTCCTAATAGTCCACCTTCAAACACATTAATCAAAAAAGAAAAGTGCATGGGCCAAAGACCATTTGATTTTCTATATTTCACTCAACTCTGATTGGGGCCAGAATTTGTGAGAATCCTTCTTCCCCTCATTTGTTAGTCCTATAATGACTAAATTAATGTCACACTTAGGTTAATTCATATCCCATTAAGATGTAATCAGGCCTGAGGGTACAAGAGAAGAACGCTTCAGAGACTCGCATTACCTGAAGATGACTCTAATTCCTCCAACTAAACACTTTTCAATAAATTCCCGGAAGAATTGCTGTAGGTTTTTTAATGAAACGCCAAACGCGCAATTTCAAGTCCACATGCCCTCTGGAAAGACAATGCTGAAATGAGAACAGAGAAAGAGGTAGCTCAAATAAAAGAGACATAAAACATACACATTGAGATTTTTCCTTGACAAAAATAGGCCTGTTTGAGCGTTGTTGTGCACAGCTTGGCTTTGGCTGTAGGGACAAGACTGCTATTAGTAGCTCTTTTCTTTTGTTTCAGAAAATTAGTCAACCAGTTGTCTTTTTTTGCACTTTCATGCAGCAGTAATCATAAATAAGGGTTTACGCTGCTACCAGGCCAGTATTTAAATGGTAATTACACAAAATTTCAAACAAAATATGTGTTTTTTGTTATGAGGGGCGGTGTTGAGCTGCTGTAATTTCTTTATAAACTGATGACGTTAAATTGTGTTGAATGCTGAACTCAAGTTTCCAAACCTGTTGGACACCTGTTGGAGATGCCATGAACACCTCCATAAGAAGGCGTCCAGAAGGCATCCGAAACAGAGACCCGAGCCACCTCAGCTGGCTCCTCTCGATGTTCAGGAGCAGCGGCTCTACGTTTAGCTCCTCTTGAGTGACCGAGCTCCTCACCCTATCTCTAAGGGAGCGCTGCAAGGTTTATTAATCGATCTACGTTCCATACATCGCGTGAAGACCAAAGAGAGTAAAGACCATCAACTCTACCTGCACGCGACTCCACCGAGCAGGGACACACCCAAAGAGGACCTGAGTATTGCACTTCTTTTTTTTAGTACTAATTGTTTGCACTTATAATTTATTATTTCTACTTTTTCTTTCTTCTTGCATATTTCCTCTTCGGCTCTTCAATGTGTTTTCAATTTACTACTGTCATTTCAACACTGAAATTATCATCTGTTTCACGCAAAAGGCGACGCAACCATAATAATCTGCATGTTGTATCACTGTCAATAACTGTGTCACGCCGGCTCAAGACTCAGCCCAGCCCTCAACTAGTTCTCTGAGAGATTCCTCCTCCAGCTCCCCCGCCCCTGCCGGCTCGCTGAGTGGAGACAGGTGTGCGGGAGCGCCGGATAAACCAGACCAGCTGTACCCGGTTTCTAATCAACGGGGTACAAAGAGCGCCGCGGCCCGCTCCTCGATGCCAGATCGTAAAACTATCTCCAGTTAGTGACACATCTAGCGTTGCATTGTTCTAGTGATAACCTTCCGAGACTTACCTCTTGTTTTTTTTGTCTACGCTGCAGATCCGCCAGATCCAGCCGTCCGTCCCCTTCCAGTCCAGCCATTGTTAACTCCTGGTCCATCGAGTCCTGCCGTCAGCCCCGCTTCCGCTCAAACCCTGTCTACTTCTCCGTTTGTGGTAACTTCTCACCTTCTCTGAAGAACCGCCTGTACTACTTCACTTTGTTTAAATAAATCTGTATTTTTATTCATTTTTTTTTTTTTATTCATTTTTTAGCTGACGCTTTTATCCAAAGCGACTTACATTAAGGTTCCATTCACCAGTGTTACAGCTGGAACACCACTGTAGGCAAGGTGGGTTAAGTGTCTTGCCCAAGGACACAACGACAGTATGAACTGTGGGGAGAGTGGGAATCGAACCGCCTACCTTCTGGTTGAAAGACGACCGCTCTACCCACTGAGCTACTGCCGCCTGCGCCTGTATTGCGCACTTCGACTTGTGTCTGCGTTTGGGTTCTTCGCCTGATCATAACAAACTGCCCCTTCTACTTTCCCAACTGCCAGTCTGCTGTGAACAAAGCTGATTTCATTACAGCTTTTGTTCAACATTCTGGTCTTTCAGTTGTAGCACTTACAGAAACATGGATCAAACCAGAGGACTCTGCCACTCCCGCCGCCCTCTCCCATAATCACACTTTCTCCCACAGTTCTCGCGTCACTGGAAGGGGCGGAGGGACCAGACTACTTATTCCTACCGACTGGAAGTTCAAACAGCTATCACCCTTGTGTGACAACAGCTCCTTCGAGTTCCATGCTGTTACCATCACCCACCCTGTTAAAAGTCATTTTGTAGTTATCTATCGGCCCCCAGGTCAGCTCGGACATTTCTTGGAGGAGTTGGATGTGCTTCTTTCATCCTTCCCTGAGGATGGTACTCCTCTGGTGGTATTAGGAGACTTCAACATCCAACTTCAATAACCTGACTGCATCATCTGACCTCAAGCATGTGTCTACATCGGCAATCCACAAGTCTGGTAATCAACTTGATCTTATCTACATAAGATACTGCTCCACTCGGCACACTCAGGTCACGCCATTGCACACTTCCGATCATTTCTTCATTACTCTTGACCTTGACCTAACTTGTCCAGACACTGCAATTGTTTTACCGCTGGTCACTTTCCGACACAACCTGCGTACACTCAGTCCCTCCCGTTTATTCTCTGCTGTCTCTTCTGCACTCCCCTCTTCTGAGGAGCTCTCTCTTTTAAACACAAACTACGCCACCAACACTCTGTGCTCCACGCTTACATCCTGCTTGGACAACTTATGCCCTCTTACATCCAGCCCGTACATCCTCATCTGCCCCCTGGTTATCAGATGTTCTACGCGAGCACCACGCCAGCCTCCGGTCAGCTGAGAGAAAATGGCGCAAGTCAAAAGATCCTACTAACCTCTGTATCTACTAGTCTCTTCTCTCTACTTTCTCCGCTGATGTCACCTCTGCAAAAACTGTCTACTACCATTCTAGGTTAATCAACTCACCTGACTCGCGCACTCTCTTTAAAACCTTTTGTGCCCTCCTTTGTCCGCCTGCTCCCCCACCTTCATCGGATTTAACAGCTGATGATTTTGAGTCTTTCTTTGTAAAGAAAACGACCGCCATCCGCAGTCAGTTCTCTGCGCCACCACCTGTCGAACTTGTCCACACCCTGATATGTGTTTGCTCACTTCTTTCTCTCCTCTAACTGAAGCAGAAGTTTCCAAGGTCATTAGTTCTAACCACCCGACTACCTGCCCGCTGGATCCCATCCCTACATCTCCTTCAGGCCATCTCTCCATCTGTCGTGCCTGCTCTCACCCACATCATCTCCTCTCTTTCCACTGGGTCATTTCTCACAGCTTTCAAAGAGGCCCGCATCACACCACTACTGAAGAAACCCACTCTTAACCCTACACTGCTAGAAAACTACAGACCGGTTTCCCTCCTTCCCTTCATTGCCAAAGCTCTGGAGTGAGTTGTGTTTACTCAGCTCTCATCCTTTCTCACACGGAACAACCTCCTGGACCAGAACCAGTCTGGGTTCAAGAGCGGACAGTCCACCGAAACTGTACTGCTCTCAGTCATCGAAGCCCTGAGACTGGCAAAGGCAACATCCAAGTCATCTGTACTCATCTTACTGGATCTGTCTGCTGCTTTTGACACTGTTAATCATCACATCCTCCTGTCTTCTCTCAGGGCGATGGGTGTCTCTGGAATGGCGTTGCAATGGTTCAAGTCTTACGTCTCGGATAGGTCATTCAGAGTATCCTGGAGAAACGAGGTCTCTGAGTCCCAATATCTCAATACAGGGGTGCCACAGGGCTCAGTGCTTGGACCCCTACTTTTTTCCATATACATGACATCCCTTGGCTCTGTCATCCAGAAGCATGGCTTTTCCTATCACTGCTGCAGATGACACTCAACTCCACCTGTCATTTCAACCTGACGATCCGACGGTCTCTGCCCGTGTCCCGGCATGTCTGAGTGACATCTCACTATGGATGAAGGACCATCACCTGCAGCTGAACCTTGCAAAAACAGAACTGCTTGTGATTCAAAACCAGGGACCTGCCATAACCTCTCCATTCAACTAGGCCCATCAACCATTACACCGTCCAGCACTGCCAGAAATCTGGGAGTGGTAATTGATGATCAGCTAAACTTCACAAGTCATGTCGCCAGCACCACCCGGTCCTGTAGATTCATCCTCTACAACATTAGGAAAATTAGACTTTTTCTATCAGAGCACTCTACGTAAATTCTAGTCCAGGTTCTTGTCTTATCCAAACTGGATTATTGCAATGCTCTACTGGCTGGACTGTACAACCAAACTTGCAGCTGATCCAGAATGCAGCGGCAAGAGTGGTCTTTAATGAACCAAAGAGAGCGCACGTAACTCCTCTATTCATTATGTTACACTGGCTCCCGGTTGACGCCCGCATCAAGTTCAAAGCTATGCTCTTGGCCTACAAGACCACCACTGGTTCTGCCCAGAATGATCTACTGCTGCTACAAGATCAGCAGATTCTGTAGCCATCTTTAAAAAACGCCTGAAAACACATCTCTTCCGTCAACACCTGACTGACAAACACTGAGTTCTACTTCCTTTCTATCGATTCCTTTCTTCAAAAAAAATAAAATCTCTTATCCTTAGCTTTGTATACTGTGCTGGGTTTAAACTGACTAGTTTTTTTGTGCACTTATGCTTTTTGTATCTTGTGTTGTTAAAATTGCTTCTATTGTTTTTACTCACTTGTAAGTCGCTTTGGATAAAAGAGTCTGCTAAATGACTGAATGTAAATGTAAAATGTAAATGTACTCTCACCTATGGTCATGAGCTTTGGATCATGACCATAAAACCAGATCCCGGATACAAGCGGCCGAAATGAGCTTTCTCTGCAGGGTGGCGGAGCGCTCCCTTAGCGATAGGGTGAGGAGCTCTGTCACTCAAGAGGAGCTCAAAGAGCTGCTGCTCTTTCACATTGAGAGGAGCCAGCTGAGGTGGCTTGGGCATCTATTTTGGATGTCCCCTGAAAGCCTCCTAAGGGAGTTGTTCCGGACATGTCCCACCGGGAGGTGACCCCAGGAAAGATCTAGGATACGTTGGAGCTACTATGTCTCTCGGCTGGCCTGTGAATGCCGCAGTATCCCCCCGGAAGAGCTGGAGGAAGTGTCTGGGGTGAATGGAAGTTTGGGCGTCTCTGCTTAGACTGCTGCCCTCGCGACCTGGCCCTGGATAAGCGGTAAACAATGGATGGATACTACTAAGCTAGTACTATGAATTTAAAGTGGATTGAAGTGATTAGGTCACATGACCTGAAAGCTATTAAAAAAATCCATATTTGTTACAAAAAGATTTATATAAATTAAAAAAAAGACAAGTTGAAAAAGAGGTGTGCATGGTACTACTGGGCTAGTACTATAAATATAAAGTGGGTTGACGTGACATTGTCACATGACCTGGAAGCTATTGAAAAAAATTGATTTTTATACATCAAAATTTCATATAAAAGGAAAAAAGACAAAAAAAAAAGAACCTGAAAGGTATTGAAAAAAAATCCATATTTTTTAATATACAAATTCATATGAAATCCATAAAAACATAAACGTGAAAAAAAAAAAAAAGATGTGTGCGTGGTGCTACTAGATTGAATCTATTATTTTGAAGTAGTTTGGAGAAAAAAAATTATTTTTATTTTGAAGCCCTTGAATTTATTTATTTACTTCATTGGCCGTCATTGTCATTTATTTACGGCACCTAAGTGTCAATGCTCCGTGCTAAGGGCGGAGCTTTGAGAGTGATTTTCCCGCAACCAAGACACAGTAGTCAGACACAGACAACTGAACCTCCCGTTGAAAGTGTGGGGCTGAATATCCAACGTCCAACGTCAATCCAACTTCACCGCGGTCATGTTGTTTATGTTTCTAACAGTAAAACGAACGCTACATCTTCAAATCTAAAACACGCCCAGACCTGTCTGGTGCAGTCATTGATCACAACAAGTCAGCCACGACCTTGAATACTTCAAGATGGATTTTTGTGAGTTTGTAATCTTTATTAAGTTAATTTTGGCTTGCAAGTCTTATCCTAATTACCCTTTTATCTTAACCTAAGTTCCTGTTTTATTTTGAAAACACTAACACTTTGTGATTACCTGCCCCACCCTAATGTACTGCACCTGTGTCTTGTTGTCTTCTCTCCCCAAGTGTATTTAGCTAGTCTGTGTTAGTCTTTTCTTCTGTGCCAGTTTGTCATGTACTCATCTTGTAGACAGCGTTCCAGCCGGTTCCTTGTACTCGTTGTGTTTTTGGACCTTGCCCGTTTTTTTTTATTTTATCCTGAGTTTTGCTTCACGTCTTTACTGTTCTATTAAACTTGGACTTACCTTGAGTCGTGCATTCTGAGTCCTTTTTCTTGTGTGCCCACTTATCACAAGGTAATTAAGGTGGTTAAATTTGGCCCTTGTATTTATCATTCAAAAATTTACTGTAAAATATAAAAGCAATTATTTGATTTGATTTGTCACTGTTTCATATAAATTGTTGTGTAGCAGAACCACCCTTGGAATCCCCACGGATTAACTGTCCTGCCTTTTCTGCCATTGCCAGAGGCCTTCAGAGACAAGCCTGTATCTGAAGCCTGAAATTTAACACTGTTTTCTTTCAGATAAAAGTATGGCCAAAGTCATTTATGGACAAGAAATGTTCTTAATAACTTTGCTTTTGCTTTTACAAGCAGTGGAACTTAGGTCCACCAGGCACCAGGGTCAAAGGTGGCTCAGGACCAGTACCACCCCCTGGCGCCATGTCTTTTTAATCATAAATTGAAGATAAAGTTGTTGTTTCAGCTGGATTCAAGGACCCTCTCTCTCTGGAGCGAGAGCGCTCCATCTCCATTCTGATTGACAATTGGAATGCTTTTGATCCTAACATCCAAGAATGATCAAAGACCGCCCCTGGTGGTCAAATGAACAAATGACTCTATCCAATCATCAAAAGACAATTTCGTAATTCTTACATTAAAGGAAAATGTATTTTTGATATTGTGTTGTTTATACTGTTCTCTTCCAGGACACGGAGCTGTGACCAAATAACTCCCTTTATGGTTTCTGGTTTTCGTTTTGTTTTAAATGAAATGTAATTAATGTTTCAACAATATTCTACATATTTATAATACTCGACTTTTCTTTGTATAATCCTACAAGTATAAATGTTTGGTATGTGTTATGAGAATGGGGTGAAACAAAAGGAATGTTTTAAAAACTTTAGTTAAACTTTAGTTTAGATGTTCCCGAGCAACTTCCTCTTCCGCCGGAAGAGCGCCCCCGGCTCAAAGTTAATAAAAGCTGGCTGCGAGCCAAAACTCTCCCTCTTTGCTCCTGGCTCTCGCCTCTCCGCCTTCGCTGACCCCACAAGGGCCGGTCCACCAGGACCTTTAAATGCCACCATGGCTAAAGCTTTGAGCCTCGTGTAAGCACGAGTAAACTTCTTGGTTCCCAAAGACCGTGCCTGCCAAAGCGCCTGCTCTTTTCCAAGGAGCGCGCGCAGAAGCAAGTCTTAACCAGCAACAGCTAAGAACTCTTTCATGGACACTGCAATGACCTGCACAACAGACTTTTAACGGTACACGGAGGCCCAGGTGCTTTGGGCAACAACCGGACATCTCTCTCTACCCCCGGGCTGCAAACCTTCTGGACGAGACGCGTACGCGACGGCATCCCTGGGTGGGGAACGCTCCATCAGTAAGCGAACTTTCTGGAGAACATTCAGGAGGCTAGGACCGCTGATAGCGACCCACCTAACCGAGCCAGCCTGCTGACTACAGTCAGAGTAAGTCCTCACGTTACACGTCGCAACAGCCTTGGTGTCGTTAAATGTCCTCTGCCCAAAATCGCCATCCCCTTCTCCGTTAAAAGCCCCTTTGGTTAAATTCCATCATTTAGATTAACAAGTCTAAACATTCCTCTGGTTTCACAAACCCTGTGAAAGCAAATATTTATTCCTGTGTTTAACCTTGTGTTTATCCCTTTTGTGTTTATCCTTTCCCTGTTCCAATGTCATTTACCATAATTTTAATAAAATCCCATAAAAGACATTAATGTTTCTCTGTTTATATTAAGAAATGTTCGAAAACAAGAAGAATTCTCTTCCTTTTAAGATTAATGAGACTAGATTAAACAGTTTCTCTGGACCTGTTAAAACCAGGGTGGTGCCCCTTTTAATCAGAAATTAATTTTAATGAATTAATATTAATATCAAAATTAATTATTAAAATTATTAAAATTAATCTTCTATATGTTTATACAAAAATACCCTTGTACACTACGCTACAGTGTATTTTTGGTACCTCCGTGCGAGGAAATGATTTTGATAATAAAAATATTAATTGATAATTTACCCAAATTAATAAATTAATTTTTCTTATTACATTATATTACATACTACACTACAGTTGATTAGTGGGTATAAGTCGCCACATGGGCTTGCAGCTGCATGTAAATAGCATTGTTTACTATTGATTCTATTACATAATCCCAGCTATATCCTTTTTATTTTTACGTTCATATTCATTCATGGTTGCAGATAGTTACCACAGAATTACCAGAGAAAAAAAGACATCTACAGTCAAACACAAAGACATTTACTCTTTTGGGTGCAGCTGGAACACAACCCGTCAATTCCTTGTCATAAAAATGGCTCCTAAAAACATTAAAGTGTAGATGGTTTTGTTTATTGGATGTAATCTCATACTTTATTGTGTCAAGCACTTTCCAAGTAGCTCACCAAAGACTTAATGAATTAGTGATGTGCTGGAATTTGCAAGATTAAAGCTTCATATCCAGCAATTAATATTAGAAAATGTATTTTTTTTATTTTGATTACTTAAGTACAATGGGATCTACTGAATAATTAAAGTGACATGCACTACAAGTCAAAAGTTTTGACACACACTTCTCATTGATGAGAAAGTGTGTCTAAACTTTTGACTGTTAATGTACTGTATGCTGGGCTGAACTGGAACAAAAAAAAGGCCCTGGCATTTTTGCTCAGACCGGCCCACCACAATCGGTCAGACACAACCAACTAGTACACCATCCTTGTGGTCTCTGTAGATATGCATATCTACTGTTCCATTCCAAAAACCCCTACAAAGCTGAGAACTAAGTGCCATGGACCAGTGTCCCAGTGCAAGTGGACCAGTGTACTCACTCTCTCTTGACAGACTCCCTGGTGATCAAAGGTTCCTCCCTGTCTCTCTCCTCCACTGCTAACTCAACCTGGCTTGACTATACATAAGGACAGAGAGAGAGGATTACAATTATTTGGAAGAGTTATTAAAAGTACACTTAGTAAGGATCCATATTGGTTATATAGTCCTGTATTCTTGAAGAGCAGGATTTCTAGATGGACAAAGTGCTCCATGTTAGAAAAGCTAGTTAACCCTTTAGAACCCAATATAATGTGGATGTAGAATACTGCTAATTCTAAAAAGAATTTTTTTTTTTTCCAATGAACCAGACAGCAGAAAAACTAGTTTACAATTGCAAGTATAGGCTACTTTGTTTTAAAGAGCACAAACCCCTCTTTAATATGACACCAAACAAGATTTACCTCTCATTGTTGAGATACTCCCCTTAAAAAAAAAAAGAAAACCAACCTATACTACCAAATTACTCACACAAAACGTCCTAAAAATATATGATATTCATATTATTCACTCACCGTAAATATTGAAAATTAATGATGTTGGAAATTCATTAGAAACATGAGCAAATATCTACTTCGTTGAATATACAGCTAAACAAAAATATACAGCTTTCAAAATGCAAGGCGGGTTTTAATCCCCAAATAGCATGCGTTACTCGTAGGCCTCTTTGACGCAGCCATTCTGAGTAATAATTAAAATAATCAAATGGCATCATTTAAGTTTTTCTAGAGAAGGGCCGTACGGCCATTATGGGTATTAAAGGGTTAACATTAGAATAGTCAGCCAAAGTTGCAATTGAATAAGTTAACTCTGCTAACCTATCTACAAAAACAATGCAAAATAGCTTATGCTGTGTTATTTGACTTTAGCTGACTGAGTGGCTAGTGCAGTGGGTGACAATCTGACAGACTATATAATGGCAACAACGATTAATATTCATTAATTTAGGTAAATCATCATCTTAGTCGTGGCCCAACCAGGCCCACACACACACACACTTTCCTCCTGCACCCGCCCTGATTAACACTCCCTCCCTGTTAATCATGTAGCTAACATGCTTACCGTTTTAATTACACTCTCCTGCTCACTCTGTCCCTCCTTGACTTTACTATCAGACACCTGCTCCTCTGCCTGGGTTAGGGTTAGCATGGCGCTGCCATGGCTAGTCACCTCTCCTCCATGTTTATGCAAAATGTTGTCAGGTACTGTAGGCTTGGATACTGAAGCTACAGCACTAAACATGTCTGTTATTTTTGCACATGTTGAGGCATCAACCTCTAGCATTTTTATTTTTTCGGCCCGCAACTTCTCCGCACCCCCCTTGCACTTTTGTTTCTCCATCCTAAATCCACAGATTTCTGGCTCTGAGCCACTAACTGCATCTGACACAAGAAACAGAGGAGGAGGGGTGGAGCCTGTTAAGAGATGATTGGGCCAGCCCAGTGTCAGTATGAAAAATGAACCAATGGGCCGCTGTCCCTGCTTTATTGGCCGGTCATTGGCCAATTAAAAAAATAAAAATAAAAAATCATATTATATGGACCGGCCCCCAAGTACGTCGGCCCACCGGGCATTTGCCCGGTATGCCAGATTACCAGTCCAACCCCGACTGTATGTGTACATATTCAAAACAACTCTAAATTTGTCTGAAATAGAAAAGGTATAGGTGGTAAAATGGAGAACCGTTTAAAGTGGAGCCCATCTTAATGAAGCACAATAAGCCGTTTACTGATGGATTTTCCTGGCAGTTGTTGCTGTAATTTTTGTTGGTTTACCTGACCTTGGTTTAGTTTCAACAGAATCCCTCAATTTTAAAACTGCTGTTTGGCATTTTGATATCAATTTCCTTTTTTATACAGTTCAATTACGTTTTCTGCAGATCCTTTGACAATTCTTTAGCTTTTCCCATGACTCAAAATACAGAAACGCCAGTACAGCACTAGATGAAAGATGCAAGGATCTGTCAGGAGTCCAGAAACTCACTGACCTTTTATACACACACTGATTACAAGCAAACAAATCCCAGGTGAGGATGATTACCTTTAATAGCCATCAAACCTGTTTGTGTCACTTGTGCATGTTCTCAGGGCAACATCACCAGGGTATGTAAACTTTTGATCAGGGTCATTTGGGTAGTTTCTGTTGTCATTATGATTTAAAAAGATTAAACACAGTTGTTTGACAATAAATGGCTTTACCCAACCAGCAACAATAAGTAAAAAAATGTTTTTTGTATTATTCATATTCTCCAAAAAAAAAAATGGCCCAAAAAAAAAATCACAAATTCTGCTAGGGTATATAAACGTATGAGCACAACTGTAGCTGCATAGTCATTAGTGTATGTTATGAACACTAGGAGACAGATTGTGCATCCTGCAATTGTTACAATTTGCTGTTGCTGCCAGGCAGTAGTGCTGTCATGTGACGCAGAACTTGAGGTCTTGAAAGTAAGCCTTAAATAGACTTATTATGCTCTCTTAGACCTGAAAGAAAGTGATGGCTGCCCACAGTATCTTGTGTAACACTGATCTGAAAGATTCTGATTTTAATTCTCAGTTTGTACTTGCTGCCAAATGACACTTCCAGGCATCCAGAGAAGCCGCTAGTGCTAGCTGTTTGTAATAAGGTGTCAATCAGCTTTTACTTTAACTTTATGGTACACTGACAACTTTTTGGCCACTATGCTAAAGAAAATCTTCTCTTCAACATTTAAATTTGAACATTACATTCAGTAGGGATGGGACGAAATATCGTTTGACAAAATATCGCGATACAAAACGTGACGAAACGCATCGAGGTTGAAAAAAATGGATCGCGAAATAAAGATAGATGGCACTGCTGCATGATTTGCGTAGTATATAAATTATTTTGTGTATTATAATATGTGTGTGTATGTAAATGAGGCAGACATTCAGTCTGGTGGCAGGCTGGCAGCACCATCTGCTGATGAAGTAGAAAAAATTGTATCCGGGAAGCAGTGCGGTAGCCTATGTAAATCACGTCAAGACAGCGCATGTTGCAACAACAACACTGCAGTCTACAGCGAGCTCAGCTAACAAATATTAGCATTAGCACCAACTGCCTTGCCCCCAAACACAACCGACCATGGAGACAAATGAGGTCGAAATTGAGGACGCTCCGCCTGGATACAAATCATATGTCTGGCAGTATTTTGGCTTTCTAATTAAAAAAGACTGCAATAGAGTTACTGACAAGACTAAGACTGTGTGTAAGCTATGCCATGCTGTCATTCCGTACACCACATCCAACACATCAAACATGAACCACCACCTTCAACGTCACCATAAAAATGTGAAGACGGCCCGAGAAAACGAGCCTACCGAAGGGACAGCTGACCATGAAACAAGCGCTGACACCAACTCTACCTCCGTCAAGTCCGCGTGCAAAACAGATAACCAGGCTCATTGGCGAATTCATAGCGGACTATATGGCTCCATTTAACATTGTAGAGAACAGAAAATTCATCAAAATTTTCAATGTGCTGGAGCCCAAGTTTAAGATGCCATGTCGAGGACATTTTTCAGAGAAGGTGATACCGGAAATTTACAATGAAACCAAACAAAGCGTGAAAGAGTATCTAAAAAATGCCGACTGTGTCGTCGCCCTGACCACCGACAGCTGGACCTCGCGTGCAACACAGAGTTATATAACCATCACGGCAGAAGTCATCAACAAGAAATGGGAGAGAAAAAGCTTTGTGTTGCAAATTCGTGAGCTAAGTGAAAGTCATACTGGTGTTAATATAGCTCACGTGTTGAGAAATGCACTGAGTGAGTGGGAGCTAACGAGGCCACAAACAACCATTGCTTGTGTCACAGACAACGCGAGCAACATGGACATTGCTGTGAGAGAGAGCGGTCTCCACTCTCACATCAAGTGCTTAGCGCATGTTGTGAATCTGGCCAGTAAGCGAGGCTTGGCTGTATCCCGCGTCGCGCGCCTTCTTGGTCGTGTGCGAAGAATAACTACATTCTTTCACAGAAGCACCACGGCCACCGCCGTCCTGACCAACAAGCAAACCCAGTTAGAGCTGCCTCCGCATAAACTCATCACCGATGTCCCGACCAGGTGGAATAGCACCTACGACATGCTGGCGCGCTACCTGGAGCAACAAGCAGCTGTCTCAGCAGCGCTGAGCTGCCCAGGAATCCGAAGGAATGCGAGAGAAATTGACACTCTGGATAACACTGATATATCAGATGTCGAGGACATAGTGAAACTGCTTAAGCCACTGAAGACAGCCACAACAGTTGTCTGTGATGAAAAAGAGCCCACTGTTTCACTGATAATGCCACTGAAGTTCATGATTGAGCAAAGCATGTCACCAGACGAAAATGACACACAGACCATCGCCAACATGAAAAGCGCTATTCTACTCGACATCTCGGACCGGTACTCTGGGGACTGTAATGACATGCTGCAGGAGTGCACTGCGCTTGACCCACGATTCCGAAGCCTGTCCCATCTGAATGATGAGCAACGTGAGTCGTCTATGCCCGAATCGTGAAAAAGCTTCAGCACTTCATGAGCAGCGCAATCAGGTAGGCTAACTTTTATTGATAAAAAAATGAGGTGCCCTGCTGGCGTGTGTGAAACTCTGTATGTGTAGGCCAGAGCCCGAAAACTTATTTCTCATATTGTTTTTTTTTTTTTATTAGTCGATGAGAGAGAGAGAGAGAGAGTCTCTGTGTGCGTGTGTCTGTGAGAGAGGGAGGGAGTGAAGGATTGAAAGAGAGAAATGTTTGAGCTAGTTTTATTTTATTTTTTTCAGACCAGTGACATAGATGAAAGAACCACTACGGCCAGTGCTTCAACATCAGGGGCAGCAGCAGAGCAGGCCAGGTTCATGGTTGAGGCAGCACAAGGAGCAGAGCAGAGCCAGGAAGAGCCAGTGGAAGGAGAAAGGCAGATGCAGGACGTGACACAGCCTCCCCCACTAAAAAAGTCAGCGTTAGAAGATCTCCTTGGGAGCTCTTACACTACTGTTGTTGAGACAGTGCAGTCCACCAGAGGGATTAAAATGGAGATACTCTCCTACAGAAATGGGATTCCTATCCCACTCAACAGTAGTCCACTTGAGTGGTGGAAAGTTAATGCATATGCTTACCCCATACTTGCCCCCCTTGCCAAAGCATACCTTTGCATTCCTGCTACATCAATGCCCAGTGAGTGTGTCTTTTCCACAGCAGGAGACATTGTGTCTGCTCAAAGATCACTGATTACACCAGAACATGTTGATATGTTAGTTTTTTTGAAGAAGAACCAGTCCTGAGATAACTTAACCTAGGATTAGAGCAGCACTAAGGAAGTGTTCTTGTTTGTGTTTGGCCAGCTAGGCCTTGTGTTTCCCTGTGTGCAGCTGAAACAAAAATAAATAAGTTGTTGTAACTTAACTCAATTAGATATTTATTTATATTACTATTTGTTTTAATTTATTGATTAGAAATAGCTCTTTCAAATAATCTGTGACTCATTAAGAAAAAAAATAGTCACACTTCCCTCTCAGAGCCAACAACCATGAGACCAGAACAGCCTGGTCCAATCAGGTTTAGTTTCAGGGGAAACTCCTCCCTCTAGAAATATAAGCTCAGCTCTCCTACCAGTTGATCTCAGAATTGATAAAGTCTCGTAGAATTAGAGACAAAACGTCTTCAACTTGAAAACCGAGTCAATATGCTTTTACTTCAACCTTTTTTTCAAGATGTCCTGGATGACCGAGAACCTTCACAAACATGTGACTCATTAAGAACTATATCTTTTTTTAATTGCCCATAATTTAAGAGACAAGCATAAACATGATTTTGTAAACATGATCTATATCCTCTGTGCCATAAACAGTTTCCAGCTTTAAGAGGATGTAAAAAAGTCTATGTAGGCCTTTATTTGTTGTTTGAACAAACTTAGCACAATACAGTATAAAACACCTCAGTAAACCTACACAGTACAGTAGATTATAATGTTATGCCAGGATCCTAATTTAGTTTTGAAAGTCCAGATAAAACTTATTTTTTGACAATAAATGATTTTGTGTTTATTCACTGTGTTTGATGCAAAAGCTTCTTGTCCTTAGCTTGTCACATTAGCTATTCCCCATGACAAAATATTGTGCCACATTTGGGAAAGTCAGCAAACATAGGATACTTACATTGTTCGTTTAAAAAAAAAACAAAAAAACAAGGTGATTGTTTTTTGTTTCTTCATTTTTTTTATAGTTAGTAAAAGTCTGGAAAAACCACCTGCTTAGTCATAGACGAAAGTATAAGCCTTTTACTATCGTCCTTATACTATAAGGTCACTATGGTTACCGTGACCGCTACAGGCACAATTGAGGCAGCTACCAGGTCCTCGTAGGACCCTGGGATCAGGAGCTGTAGCCGGTTGTAGCACACACACAGAGAGAACGTCAAACGGCGACGACAGAAGCGTCGATGTGTGTTTTCATTGACATCAGAAAAGCGTGTAGTGAGAGCGTGGTACAAAATTATGATGACTGGTAGATTAGTATTGTGCTTCAGTGTTGGAAAGTCCGATTAATTTCCGCAAAAGCGAAGCTTGGCAACATTAAAGGAGTGGCTGCAGCGGGCTAATGTAAAGTGGAATGAAACCCTAATTAATTTATTTGTTATGGGTCAGAATCTGGGGGGGGGCCGACATGTCCTTCCTGTCCCCAGTGCCATCTGTGCCCATGCTTACATTTATCTGCTGGAACTAGTTGTTGGTTGCAGATGTCTTTTCTTGAGGGATAAATATCCCTCCTGCTTGTTGCCATATCCTAGGTATGCTTAACTTGGACCATGCCAGCTTCATTTGGTGCCACAAATTTTACAGCACACCAGGGGTGTTCTTATACACCCTATATGAAATGCTATTGGGCCCATGGGCTGATGCTGACCTTGCCTGCTCTACCATATTTATGATCTCATTCCATGTAGGGGGGGCTCTTCGAGAGGTGCTTTTCAAATGCTCCTCTAGTTCCTTCACAGGACCTTTGAGTGTGCAGGATTTTTCTTTAGTGAAGAGGCTTTTGACAAACTTGAATGGATCCCTGAAAAAAACAGAGGTGTAAAGTACTTGATTAAATGTACTTTGTTACTGTACTTAAGTATTTTTTTGGCTACTTTGTACTTGTACTGAGTATCAAAAATGTAAGCAACTTTTACTCTCTACTCAACTACATTTTTGATTGAATACTTGTACTCTTTACTCCACTACATTTGAACTGAAAACCAACTACTTCCGGTGGCGCTGCTCTGTTGCGACCCGGGCTACCTCGTGCTGCTGCCTTGTGTTTTCTTTTCTTTTGTTTTTGTTCTGTGCTCAGATCGGGTACACACGATGTTCACGATGCTGTTTTTATTAAGAGGACTGATGCTGAATTCAGCCATATGGCTGATTATATGCGATGCCATGCTGGTGAATCAGGATTTGCGGATGTCGCAGACGAGCCTGCGCTATACCCGTGAACAACTCCTACTGCTCCAGCCTAGTCAAACACTCGCCCCCCAGCTACCGAGAGGCTTACAGGCGAGAACACCGGGGGAAAGCCGTCGGAAACGGACGCGGAAGAGGGGAAAACGCGGTGGTGTAAGGCAGAGATTACGGAGAAGGGCAGAAAGGCCACCACTACCCTCAATGCTTCTCTGCAACACTCGCTCCCTAAGAAGTAAAGCTGAGGAGCTAAGAGTCAATTCCAGAGTTCGACATGAGTACCGGGATTCATGCCTGCTTGTGCTCACTGAGACGTGGCTACGAGATGATGTGCCGGACTCGCTCGTTGCTCTGGAAGGCTTCTCGCTTGTACGCTCTGATAGGAATAACAACTCAGGCAAGAGCAAAGGGGGCGGCATTTGTGTATATGTCAACCAAAATTGGTGCTCGCAATTTACTGTGAGAGAGCGGCTCTGTAACTCTGACATTGAACTGGTGTGTTTAAGCCTGCGGCCTTTTTATCTTCCACGCGAGTTTGGGAACATTTTAGTATGCACTGTTTATATCCCACCGAGTGGGAATGCTGCAAATGCAGCTAAACTTACAGCAGACTGTGTCCATAGACAATTGAGTCGTACCCCTGAAGCACCTTGTTTCATTTTAGGGGATTTTAATCATTGTAAAATTGATACTGTGTTGCCTGGATTTCATCAATATGTGGATTGTAATACAAGGGGCAAAAATATTTTAGATAAATGTTATGGGAATGTTAAGAACGCCTATATAGCTTAGGTTAAACCACCATTAGGCTCCTCTGACCATAATGCTGTCCATTTAATTCCAACATATAAGTCAATGCTTAAGAGCAGTAAACCACAAACTAAAACTGTATATGTGTGGAATGATGATGGAATTGAAACCTTAAAAGGATGCTTCGATTGTACTGATTGGAATGTCTTTCAAAGTTTGGATCTAGAGGAGGCCGCGGAGACTATGACAGATTACATACTTTTCTGTAAAGATAATGTTTTAGATCAAAAGATAATAACTATATATCCAAACAATAAATCTTATATCTCCAAGGAAATTAAGGAGTGTATAGTACAGAAAAAAATGGCTTTTAAGAGAGGAGACCTTGTGGCTATGAAAGATGCACAGAAGGAACTCAATTTTAAACTAAAGAAAGCTAGGCGTAAAGAGAGGGAGAAATTTGAGGCCCATTGTTTGAATATGAACACTAAAAAACTATGGGATTCTATGAAATATATGACTAATATGGCTCCAGCCAAAAGATCTATTAATGTGATAGATGAGGAGGCAAAAGCAAATGAGTTAAATGATTTTTATTGCAGATTTGGTAAGAGATTTTCACAGGAGCAGCTAGCTGCACTTGATGCCTTGCCTACATTGGATTACCCTAAAACAATTATTGACAAGATCATGGTGGAGAAATTGTTTTCACAGGTTTGTCCTAGCAAGGCTCCTGGGCCAGACGGCATCTCTGGGCGGTTACTAAAATCCTGTAGTAAAGAGTTAGCCAAAGCCTGGTGCCCCATTTATCAAAAATCTATAGATACGCATACAGTTCCTTCTATTTGGAAGACTTCCACTATTATCCCCGTCGCAAAAAAGGTTAGCTGTAAGGAGAATAATGACTACCGCCCAGTAGCACTCACTTCAATAGTGATGAAGTGTTTTGAAAAAATTATGATTAACTTTGTTAAAACTGACGTGAGTGGTCTATCAGATATATTACAATTTGCGTATATAAGTTTAGAAGTACAGAGGATGCTGTTATAACCATAACACATTTTATAAATAAGCATTTAGAGGATCCTAGCTCATATGCACGTCTTTTATTTGTAGATTTTAGTTCAGCTTTTAATATGTTGCAACCACATCTTTTAATTGCAAGGCTGAATGATTTTAAAGTCCATCCATCTATTATAAAATGGTATTATTCTTTTTTGACCAATCGCAGGCAGCAGGTTAATGTCAATGGTACTTTTTCTGAATTCAGAACGTTAAGCACAGGAGCCCCTCAGGGCTGTGTTAGCTCACCGGTGTTGTTTACTTTGTATACGGATGAGTGTAGAAGGCATTATTCTAATAACCACATAATTAAGTTCTCAGATGATACTGCAATCTTAGGTTTACTGAAAAAGAAAGAGGACATGTCTGAATATTTATTAGAGATCGAACAGTTTGTGAACTGGTGTGAGGATAACCACCTAGCTCTGAATGTCAATAAGACAAATGAGATGGTGTTTGACCCCAGAGATGTCGGTGATCACAGGCCTGTGATTATCCACAATGAAACCATTATACAGGTCTCTTCATATAAATATCTTGGCGTCTCCGTGGATAATTTACTGACATGGAACATCCATGTAGATGGTCTTTGCAGTAGATTACAACAACGGTTGCATTTTTTACGGCGTCTTAGACTTTATGGTGTAGATCAAAGGTTTATGATAATATTTTATCAAGCTGTCTTCGAAAGTTTAATCCGATATTGCATTACAGTCTGGTTTGGTAATTTGTCCGTATCACGCAGAGCTAAATTACAACGAATGACCCATACGGCTTGGAAAATTATTGGAGTGAAAGAACAGACATTGCTGCAGATTCTCTATGAACAGGCTACTCTATTGCAGGCTAAAAAGATTGTGGGTGATCCATCACATACTTTGCACACAGAATATGAGTTGCTGCCTTCTGGCAGGAGGTTTAGAGTCCCACGCTGTAGATTGAACAGATTTAGAAACTCATTCATCCCAGTGTCCGTAAAGATGTTAAATAGTGGTGCTATGGAGTTGTAATTTATGAATTTTTATTTCTATCACTATTATTGTTGTTTAGTCTGTACTGAATGCAGCATGGGTGATGGCCCAAGACAAATTTCCCTTCGTGGGATAATAAAGTTTACCTTACCTTACCTTACCACTTACTCGCTACATTATGTTTATGCACGTCAAGTCAACTTTGTCTGCCGTGGGTTATTTCTTGTGTGTAAGAGATGATATCGCCATCTGGTACTGGATGCTATTTGCCTATATGCGTTACTCTGTTGTGAACGTGAATTAGCATAAATTAGCAATGGCTGCAGCCAATGATGAAGCTGAAGCAAGCACTTCATACAGTGCCAGCACTGATGATAACCATCCCTGGCCTTATTTGAAAGAAATGTTTTCATTTGCCGGTGTACAGAATGACTCTTACAGGATGCAGTGTCTACTTTGTTTGCCACGAACCACAAAAATAAGTGCTTTTAAGAATTCATCGTCAAATTTGAGGAAACACATTGAGGTAGGAGCCTATTTAATGACAATTTAGTCAAATTAATCTATACAGATCATGTTTGACTTTACAATGGTCTTGTAAGCATAATGATTGTTAACATAACTTTGCTGTTTGTTTGCAATACCAAAAGTTAATACAGTTACTAATATTGTTAAACAAAAACACTAAAACATGACTATATTTAGTTTAAAATTTTTGTGCAATCTGAATGAGTGTAGTCACTGAAATATAATGATCTTAATGGGAAGTCTGCTAACCGATTATAAATTGTGCATCAGGTGTATTTAGCTGTGAATTTGTGATTGTATTTATCATTGAAATTATATTTTACTAAGAACACTAAAAGAACACTGCTCCTTTTTCTTTAATCTAATTAAAAAGAAAACATCCAAATCACTTGAAAAACTACTCAGAATTTACCTCGACTTCTCAGAAGCGAAAGAATGTAAGCAAAAATATGGAGCCCTTAACAAAACAACTCAAAATTGGAGAGACCAAAATCATTTCTCAAGCAACCGTTGATAAAGCTGTACTGCGATTCATTGTATATGGTCTCCAACCTTTCAGCGTGTAAAAGATGAATTCAAGGGCCTGATTCATGACTTGCAGCCTAACACTACTGTACGGTCACGATCAACCATCTGTGCCAAGATCAAGGAAGTTGCAGGAGAAATGAAGAAAAGTTTAACAGAAGCCATGAGAGGTTGGAATACATCTGTACAACCACCGATCGCTGGAGTTCAAGACGTCGCAGCTTTATAGGTATGAGGGCGCACTGGATTGACCCAGACAATCTACATCGATGCTCTGCAGCATTAGTCTGTCGACAGTTAAAGGGGTCTCACACGTTTGACTTTATGCCTTTTTCCACCAGCAAAAGTGTATTTGTATGCCATCAAGGCATCCTGAATTGTCAGATGAAACAATGGATATTTTCTTGATGTTATTTCAACAATGGGATACAGGAGGGGTAGCAGGAAATCACTTCAAACCATTGCAAAATGTTCTACTGTCCTATGATGATGCATGTCTATAATGATTGAGTAGTATTTATATTTTGCAGTAATCGGCTACTTTAAATAGTCTCAATAACCTCTAAACAAGGTTTTTCTTTTATAGGTTTACTCCTGCAGAAAAGGCCTTTCTTGTGGAATATGTCACTGCTAAGGCCCCTGTTGCCAAAGCGATTAATATCTTGCAGGGAGAAACCAATGTGCACATGGGCTGGCTTGTACCACCACTCAATCATGGTTTCCAAACTAAAACGAGCCAAGATATCCATAAAACTGTGCAAGAGCATAGTAGATGCAATCCTTGCAGGTGTGAACAAGCGCTTTGGTGACATGCTACATGATCCTGAGCTGATTGCAATCCTGCTTCCAAAGTTTAAAACTTATTGGACAACTGATGCTGCCATCCTCAGACTCGGTTTGTTGACAGGCATTGAAAACTAAGAGCAGAGACATGCTAATTAGTGGAGATTTGTTTTTGTTTTTTTAATTGATCGCAAACTGATTTTAGAACTAACTTGGAATAATAATGGGTTTTCTAGTATTGCATTTAATTTTTGGACATTTGAGAATATTCTATTTACTTTAAATAAAGTGTTGCTGAGATATATTTTAAACTGGATAAGTACATATAAGCTTTATAATTTTAAAAGCACTAAAAATGCTTTAGAATTAAACAGTTGCAGAAACTAAATGTGTATTATATTGTAGGTCTTAACTTCATAAATGAAAATATGGAGGAGACCTCTCAGCTCTCATGTGATGCCACTTCTTCAGAGGAAGAGGATTTCTTTAAGCCATTGAAGTCATCCCAGGCACAAGGCCCAGCAGTGCTTGATGGCTATCTGACGTGTGCTGGTGATGACATGTGTAGCAGAACCACCAGTGGAATCCCCACGGATTAACTGTCCTGCCTTAAACTGCCCTGCCAGAGGCCTTCAGAGACAAGCCTGTATCTGAAAGCCTCAAACTTAACACTGTTTTCTTTCAGATAAAAGCCTGGCCAAAGTGCTTTATGGACAAGAAATGCTATTAATGACTTTGCTCTTGCTTTTACAAGCAGTGGAACCTGGGTTCACAGGGCACCAGGATCAAAGGTGGCCCAGGACCCGTGCCACCCCCCCCTGGTGCCATGTCTTTTTAACCATAAAACTGAAGATAAAATTGTTGTTTCAGCTGGATTCAAGAACTGTGCTCTTTACCAGAGAGCGCTCCATCTCATTCTAATTGACAATTGGAATGCTTTTGATCCTAACGTCCAAGAACGATCAAAGACCCCTGGTGGTCAAATGAACAAATGACTCTATCCAATCATCAAAAGACAATTTCGTAATTCTTACATTACAGGAAAATGTATTTTTGATATTGTGTTGTTTATACTGTTCTTTTCCAGGACACGAGTTTCAAACAAATAACTCCCTTTATGGTTTCCGTTTTGTTTTAAATGAAATGTAATTAATGTCTCAACAATATTCTACGTATCCATAATACTCGACTTTTCTTTGTATAATCCTACAGATATAAATGTTGGTTATGTGTTATGAGAATGGGTTGAAACAAAAGGAATGTTTTAAAAACTTTAGTTAAAACTTTAGTTTAGATTTTCCCAAGCAACTTCCTCTTCCGCCAACTTCCTCTTCCGCCGGAAGAGTGACCCCCGGCTCGAAGGTGATAAAACTGGCTGCGAGCCAAAACTCTTTCTCTTTTGCTGCTGGCTCTTGCTGCCCTCCGCCTTTGCTGACCCCACAAGGGCCGGTCCACTCCAGGACCGCTAATGCCACCACGGCTAAGCTTTTGAGCCTCCTGTTAGCGCGAGTAAACTTTTGTTCTAAGACTGTGCCTGCTAAAAGCGCCTGCTACTTTCCCAAAGGAGCGCGCAGAAGCAAGTTTTAACCAGCAAACAGCTGAGAACTCTTTCATTGACACTGCAATGACCTGTCCAAGACTTTTAACGGTACACGGAGGTCCAGGCACTCTGAGCAACAACCGGACATCCCTTTCTACATCCCGGCTGCAAACCCTCTGGAGGAGACGTCACGCGACGGCATCTTTGGTGTGGAACGCTCCAGGAAGCGTCCAGAACGCTCCAACATTCCGGACTCCCGGACCGCTGATAGCGACCCACCGGACCGAGCCAGCCCCGCTGACCTCAGTAAGTCCGCACGTGACACACAGCCTTGGCGTCGTTAGAATGTCCTCTGCCCAAAATCGCCACTCCCTCCTCCGTTAAAAGCCCTTTGGTTAAACGCCATCAGTTAGATTGTCTAAACATTCCTCTGGTTTCACAAACCCTGTGAAAGCAAATGTTTACCTCTGTATTTAACCCTTCGTTCGTTCCTGTGTTTTGTGTTTATCCTTTCCCTGTTCCAATGTTAAGTTATCCTTATACCTGTGTTAGATCTGTGTGATTTTTAATAAAACCCCATAAAAGACAGGGGCGGCAGTGGCTCAGTGGTAGAGCGGTTGCCCTTCAACCGGAAGGTAGTGGGTTCAATTCCCGCTCTCCCCACAATTCAAAAACTGTCGTTGTGTCCTTGGGCAAGACACTTAACCCACCTTGCCTCGTATGAATGTGTATGAATGTTGAGTGAATGTATGTGGTGATGGTCGGAGAGGCCGTAGGCGCAAAATGGCTGCCACGTCTCTGTCAGTCTGCCCCAGGGCATCTGTGGCTACAGTTGTAGCTTACCATCACCAGTATGACTGTGTATGAATGAATAATGGACAGACTGTAAGCGCTTTGAGTCCCTTGGTCCCTCGGGAGTAAAGCGCAATATAAATCCAATCCATTATTATTATTATTAATGTTTCTCTGTTTATAATTAAGAAATGTTCGAAAACAATAGAATTCTCTGCCTTTAAGATCAATGAGACTAGGCTAAACAGTTTCTCTGGACCTGTTAAAACCAGGGTGGTGCCCCCTTTTAATTAGAAATTAATTTTACTGAGTTAATATTAATATCAAAATTAATTATTGAAATTATTAAAATTAATCTTCTGTATGTTTATACAAACATACCCTTGTGTATATACACTATATACGCTACAGTGTTATTTTTGGTGCCCCTTTATGGGACAATTTGATGATAAAAATATTAATTGATAATTTACCCAAATTAATAAATTAATATTTCTTATTACAAAATATATTATAGCTCATACGCTACACATGAGTGTCCTGAAAACCTTCCCACCTCTTTAAGGCTCAACACTCCCCTACCTGCATCTGCTGCTTGTGAGCGACTCTTTAGACTCTTTTTTGAGCACTTGAGTTTGACTTGGACAGACTTGTTTAATCTGTTTTTGTTCTGCCGTGTCAAAATATTGAGGTGTTTAATTTCTTTTCTATATTAGGAAGTAAAACCTCATAAATAAACGTTCTTCTTTTTAACTGACCTACAAAATCTCTTTGTTTTGAGGACTAGTGCATCTGAGCCAACATTCAGTGAGTAAAATACTTAAGTACTTTTAAAATGGGATACTTTAAGACTTTTACTCAAGTCATATTTAAATTGGTGACTTATAACTTGTAGTGGAGTAATTTTACAGTAAGGTATCTGTACTTTTACTCAAGTATGGCTTTCAGGTACTCTCTACACCTCTGAAAAATACAGACCTTGCCCGCTCTTTCTTCTTATATTACAGGAAAGAAATACAAATACATTTACAAAATGCACAACATGCAGATGAACAAACAGTTTTTTGTTAAGTTTTATTACAAAATTTGAGTTGTGCACACCAACATTCAGGGTTAATGTTCTGGCAAGTTTCTTTTGTTTAAATAAGCTATGAGAATGAATGTTAAAAACACAAGTAGCTCTTTGCCATTTTCATTTTTTGTAAAAGTAGTTAAAAAAGGTTGGAGACCCCTGATTTAGAAGAACAATTCTGTCTATCATAACTTATGATGTGTTCAAGTGCCTTCTGACAGAGCAGTTGCAGAGAAAAGGAAGGCTAAGAACAGTTTGTAGTGTTTATGTCCTTTTACCCCTAAAGTCAGTGTGTTGCTGTTGATATTTATTAACTTAATGATTACTAAACTAATCAACCGGGTATTTGAGTCGGATGGAAAGCTGTGGGGGGATGTGGCCCCCGGGCTGCCAGTTGATGATCAGTGGTGTATATTATTACAACATTTATTATTTATTTATTATGAGGACTCTCCCTTCCATTCCGACACCCACAAATGTGAACATGGCAATTGGAATAAGGTGTAGCTATTGATCAAGGCACAAAAGTAACCTCTAAATGTCACCTATTTGTGTAACATGTAAATCAGTGGAAAAGACTTTTACTCAGTGTTTGTTGTCTTAAAATTCAATCATTCTAGAAGATATCCTGTGTCTCTGCGCTTGGGCTGCACAGATACAGTAACGTTGGTTCAGGCTCCTACAGATTATATGACATCCTCACATAGGAACATTTTCCTGTCTTGGATAAGTGGAAAACGTCCCTCAAAATAAAAATGGCACAAACTTGTTGTGAAGCTTTTCCCTCTTGAACTGTTGCTGCATTCCACAAAGGGACATTTCATGGGAGTGTGAGCCCCATAACTCTGTTATGCTGGTGCTGCTGTGTCTTCGGTGCTGAGCAGCGCTGTGGTGTACTAGCTGTGGACATTTTTCTTTCCAATTTCCTTGGACCGTGCAGAGCTGTGTTAATTTGTGTTTTGGCCATTTGTTTGTTAAAATTCATTCTTTTGTCGAAGACCCTCTCACACTGGACGCGTTTCAAATCGATTAGCATCAGCGTGGAGCTCCAAGCAGCTCAAAAGACACTAGAAATGTTGTGTATCTCTGGATTGCATTGTTGGATTGCAGTGATATTGCAGCGCGTGCTGTGGAAATGCTCTTATTAACTAGAATGGAAGCATATTTGCTACATTTATTCATTTACATTTATTCATTTAGCAGACGCTTTTATCCAAAGCGACTTACATTACATTACCAGTGTTACAGTCACTGGAGGCAAGGTGGGTTAAGTGTCTTGCCCAAGGACACAACAACAGTATGAACTGTGGGGAGAGTGGGAATCGAACCACCTACCTTCCGGTTGAAAGACAACCGCTCTACCCACTGAGCTACTGCCGCCACTGCTATCAGAACAAATTATGTGTCCAATGTAATTTGGGGGTTAGGGGTTGCGGGTGACTTATCCCAGCAACTTTGGGCCTGAGGCAGGCGCCGGGCTGACAGACGCTGTCAGAAAACATTTTTTTAAAACTTAATTTCAAATAAATTGCAAGTTGATGAACATATCACTTCATACTCCTCTACCATTAGCATCACTAGCTACCTAGGGTTCATGCTTGATGCCGACCTTTTCCAAAATATGGTCTTCAGTTCTGTCTCCAAACCTCAATCTGTAAACCACAACTTGTCCACAACTTTTCACTTACATTGTGACCGTTTATTGTTTTTCATCAATAATTTAGTTTTTTTTACCTTTTGCTTTGTCACGCTGATCACTACACTGCTTCTCATTCACATGCAGATCACAAAATGAGAACTATGAGAGTCTTACAATCATCAACAAATTCATCTTTACAAAGCTAATACAAAGCTAATACCCTTTTCAGGAAACAATTTCATTTTGCATTATATTAAAGATAACATGACATTCATCAGGCAAAACCAGATTTAACAAAGAATTAAGGAGTATAATATATATCCTTCTGATCTAACGGTGTGCAAACCTTCCCTTGTGTATTCTTAATTTAGTTCTTTTCTTTTTTCACAACATTTCATCTGGTTTTAGACAATGACATAACAAAGACAATGACATTATCCTTCACATACCTGTACAAAAGTAACATTTCCCTTCACACTGTGCAGTAATCTCCCACATTGCACAGAAAAGGCTTTGACATTTTGTAAGAGCACAATAGAAAGCATTAGCCAAGCGACAAGAATGAAGCAAAACATTGTAAACAAAAAACTCATTACGCACCATGCCCCCACTGTGTTATTGTCTTATTTTTGTAATCCCACACTGAGGCGTACTTGCAAGTTAAACAGATAATTGGACTTGCTTGGAAAGTTACACAGTTTCAATCTGTTGCCTTTACTCATTGCTTATTGCCCTGCAGTGAAATGACATCCTCTCCTTGGTGTTCAGGCCTGTAAAAGTGCAAGTCGAACGCATGTTTGATGGACCACAGTGAAAAGCCGGTCAGTTTATCCTAAGGACAAACAATGGCTTTACGATGGATTAACCTGCACTGTCATCTGCAAACTCAGAGAATGTAGAGCTGTGCCTGTGGGTTGGAGCAAGGAATAAAAATCCCTCTTGCTGATGCATCAATTCATCTGCAGCTTTCAAAAGCTAGTGGTATGTGTCGTTTCATCCTCCCTGCTTTGTACCAGGGAGTAGCTATGTGATGTTTTACATTGGTTTTCCCTGACAAAATGGGGCGTGTTACTGCCCATAGTAATAAAGTCTTTCTTATCATCTGACAGTGCATACAATCTGTCTCCGGAATGCCTCCTCAAAGGCAGCATTACCGCAGACTCTATCCTGAAAGGTAATGATCCGGATTTCTCATTTACGGAGTGTCGTCTGGTGGGAAGGAAGTCAGTGTGCATGTGGAGCTGGCAGGAGCTATCACAGGCGCCAGGACTAGAGCAGCACCAGTCTGAAATACTGTGGTTAGAGCCTCCGCAGCTGATGGAGCTGTCCCTCACTTTCTGCCCCAGTCCCTGCCCCCTGGCAAAGCTTAGCAGTCTAGGGATTGTCACCATAGAGGCAGAAGCTACCACAGCAGCAGCAGCAATATGATGGTGCTCAGCTCCACTCACTTTGCTGTCTTTAATCCTAGTAGAGGCTGACGCCACTACAGTTGATGTGGAAAAGGAAGAGGAGCCAAAAAGAGCTGCCACTTTCTGGTAGTATCGTGTCCGGATAATTTTTGCAGAGCGGTAAAGGTCCCCAATGAAACAGTAACAAATGGGGTTAAGGCTGGAGTTTGTCAGGCCAAGCCACTGGGCGAATGGGCGCGTCTGCAGGAGCCAGGAGGGCGGGCTCTCTTCCCAGTCGATCCAAAGGTCGGCCAGATAGAGGGGCAGCCATGACACGGCGAACAGCAAGACCAGGCACACCACCATCTTGGCGATCTTCTGTCTGGTCTTAAGGCGAGAGTCGTGTAAAGCTTGACTGCGAGGGTCCAGATCGCAGAAGGTGGATTTCCTTCCTCCCCAAAGCCGTCGCCCCGTCAGAAATCCTATGGTGAGGTTAAAAGTCACAGGCAGACAGTAGAGCATCACAAACAGCAACACGTTGTACCTGGAAGAAACAAATACAGTAATAGACATTTTGTTAACAACAGGAGCGATGTGTACATTTTGGCAACAAAAGATCAAACAATTACAAATTTTGTATTAACAAGATGGTTTTGGAAAAATAACTGACTACATGCGCTACCAGGGAGTGGGTAGAGAACATTAGTGGGAGGCTTGATATTTGCCTGGTCTTTTTATACATGCATTTTAGCTTCTCGAGATAAAGGCGCTGTAGTACTTGATGTCAAGTCACTGGATGCTTTGGACAATGTTCTACAGGACAAATGGAGTCGGTTTGATTTATTTTATTATTATTTTTCCTTTAGTGCATCCATCCACTGTCGAAACCTGCCTCTTGAAAATTGAAGAGTGCATTGAAAACAACAGCAGCAGCAATGTCTTTTATCCATTTTTCGGCTTTGTAAACTCTCATTACTGAAGATTGAAATTGGACATACAATACAATTACATATGGCTGTAAGAACTCTTTCTTTTATTTGTTCTGTGAGGAAAGCATGCTGTTCCATGGAGCCATTAAATTCAGAACCAAAGTAATAATAATACACATGGCACATACTGTACGTTTAGACAGCAAACACCTAGAGAGCTTTCATCCAACTTTACAGTTTGTGCCCACAAAACTGAAATGAAGAATGTACTAATCACTGTAGTGGGACTGAGCCCTGTAGCAGAGAGATAAGGGCCACAATAACACAGTGCCCCAGATTCCCAGCTGAGAAGCCCCTGCATGTTCCACACTGTCAAAAGATAATAAACAAATATACAGCTGTATTATATTAGAAATTAACTGACAACATTTGTCTTTTAATGCTTATGCTTTCAAATTCTGTGTATTTTCAAAGGCCATGCCTTTTAACTCACTTTCTTTGGGTTGTAAATGTATGAATCTTTCTCATATGTTTGCTGCAAAACAGCTGGGAGCAGCTGTCTAAGCAGAGATGCCCAGACTTCCCACTCCCTAGACGCTTCCTCTAGTTTTTCCGGAAAAAATACCAAGGTTTTCCCAGGCCAGCCGAGAGACATGGCCCCTCCAGTATGTCCGTGCCTGGAACACCTTCCCGAGAAGAAGTTCAGGAGTCATCGGGAACAGATGGCCGAGCAATTCTTACCTCAATCTTGAACAAGTTCCCTAGATACTTGAACTCCTTCACTTGAGGCAGGAGCTCTCCACCAACCTGAAGGGGAACAACCACCCTTTACCGGCTCAGTAAACCGGTGCTGATTCTCATCTCATTTACTTCACACTCGGCCTCAAACAGTCCCGGTCCTGGTTTAATGAAGCCAACATGACAACATCATCTGCAAAAAGCAGAGACAAAATCATGTGATCCCCAACCTGGACACCCCCGGCCCCTGCCTGCGCCTAGAAGTCCTGTTCATAAAATTATTGAACAGGACCGGTGACAAAGGGCAGCCCAACAGGGAGTCCAACATGCACCGGGAACAAGTCTGACTTACTGCCGGCAATTTGAACCAAACTACTGCTCCGGGGAATACAGGGACCGGATAGCCCTTAGCAGAGGGCCCCAGGCCTCATACTCCCAAAGAATGATGGGTTGGGTTGGCAGTAGATGATTGAAATAGACAGAATAGGGGGCTGTGACGTTTGAAGGTGAGGTGTTCAAATGAGGGTACAGCAGGAATAGGTAGAGGCCAGGGTATGAGGGTTTGCCTAAAAAAAAGGAGCAATGCCTCTAGCCCAGCCTTAAGTGCGAGGTTTGTCCAAGTAAGAAAATCCAAGGGGGTTGGTTTGGTTTAGAGTGAAGTAGTCCAGAGGATTTTGCCAGGTTTCAGTCAGACAGAGAAGGTCCTGTTGGGAGTTTAGTAAAAATTTGTTGAGAATAGATCTTTTATTGCTGAGGGATCTAGTATTAAATAGTGCAATCTTGAAAGGGTTGTTATGAAAATAGCGGAAGTTGGTATTGAGCGGAGGTTAAAGGGATTCACTTGACGGGCATTCTGATGTAGTAGTTTTTTGTGGAAGCATAAATGAAGCAGTGTGCAGTCCTTGTGCTTGAAATGCTGTCTTTTCCTGTGGATATATAGTTTAAATAACGGTTTATGATTAACGATTAACGGGATACTCTATGAGTTATATTTTATTTTTTCAGCAATGAGGCCCAGAAAATGGATGATGGTTTAGACAGAGTAACTGCAGAGCTGTAAAGCACAGTGATATATATATATATATATATATTTTTCTTTAGGCGGAAATGTTTTTAGGGTTATTTTGCTGTTTTCCATCTTGATTTATTTTGAAACTAACATGCACATTCATTTCCTCTCTGGGAAATCTCACAAGTGCCCCCTTCATTTTGACACCAGAATTATTGAAATACACCTTGCAGTTACAGAGATACAGTCAATTTACTGTGTCCATGTCCTTTTTGAGCAGACACACCAAAAAATAGGCTCGGGTTTAAAGGGTTAATGTTGTTTTAGGAGCAGCAAGAGCAGTTTTACAGCAGCATTGTGTGTCTTATTAAACTTAACTGCGCAGTGGCTCAGTGGTAGAGCAGTTGTCCCATAACAACTGCTCTACCACTGAGGGCAAGACATTGTTCGGGCACCTCCTGTGCTCTGTGCTGAAGAGTCCTGAGGGATGACTCCCAGCTTGTGCTGCAGAGGGTGGTGGGAGTCAAACAGCAAATATTGATCTCTGTGTGTTGGCTTCCTACTTGTGCTTGGAGTGTCCTGTCCTCACAAATAACCACTGCACAGTCTAAAAAGGCCATGTGGTTATCTTTGTCATCTTCACACAGATAACCACTGCACAGTCTAAAAAGGCCATGTGGTTATCTTTGTCATCTTCACACAGATCAATATTTGCTTTGAAACTTTAAAAACAGCATTCTGTTTCCTCACTGCTCAAGGACAGAAATAATTACAACACACAAACTCAAAATGACATAAACACAAGTCTATGATTAAGGTGACAATGAAGTGCATGATAAGCATGCATGCATGATAACCCACGGCTCAGTTAACCAGCATGCATCACTGTTACTGCGGTACGTGATATGTCACTTCTTTGCAAGTCACCTCTAATCACTGTGCTCTGTGGACTGTCTCTGCTAACATAAGCAACCTTCCAATTATCTCTGTGTTCTTGGACTGTCTACATATTGGAGCCACAGATAGAGTAATTCACCACAAAGGTCAAGTCATCTTAGAAACCAAGCCAAACCAAACCATTCATGATTTTACTCAAATCGTTCAAATTGAGTGATTAAGTGTGAATGTTCAACATGATGTATTACTAGAATTGGGGACAATAATTCTCAGGTTAAACAATGGTAAATGGTAAGGATTTTATTTCCACCTACTAGGGCCCTCAAAGCGCTTTACAAACAATGCTCTTTTAAAATACAAGTAAAAAGGACAATCAATAATGCACCATCATTTAGGGTGATATTTTTCCAGACTTGACATTACTCTTACAATGAACCATGAAAGTACATATATATATATATATATATATATATATATATATATATACTGGCATACATTATACTACAAAGCAGTATAATACAAAGGCTATAGACCAGGACCAATAAACAACAGTTTATTTTTATGATTAATTGATTAATAATCAGATAGTGATGTGTCAGGAACAGTGATGCCAGTAACTCTACTCTATTCTGACCACTTTTTTCAGTAACTAGTAATCTAACGCATTACTATTTCCAAACCAGTAATCAGATTAAAGTTACTTAACCAAGTCACTGTGCGTTACTATTTTTGTCATTTGTTGTCAAGAAAGACTATTTTATTTTTTATTAAAACAAGTATTTATGTTAAGTCAAGAGAGACTGCCTTTATTTTTTTTTAAAACATGTATTTTTTCAGGAAATAGTTTTTAAATTCAACTTTAATTGTCAGGAGATAGATTGTTGATGTTACTGTTAAAAATACACTTCAACTAAAGTGATTGTTGGCAAAACCAGGTGTCATTTTTATGTTGTCGGCAGCTGCTGAATGTAACTAATAAAGTAACTTGTAAAGTAACTTAGTTACTTTTAAAATCAAATAATCTGTAAAGTAACTAAGTTACTTTTTAAATCAAGTAATCTGTAATGTAACTAAGTTACTTTTTCAAAGTAACTGTGGCAACACTGGTCAGGAACAGGCAAAAGGACTCACTGTGCAGACCCACAAGAGGCAGATGGTTCAAAGGGTTTATTCCAAAAACACAAGGAAACACTGGATTCCAAAACACAAGGATAGAGACTACAATCTTGAGGCTACAATCCAGCCAGGAGCAGGGGAAAACACACAGATATATAAAGGGAACAAAACGAGGGACAGGTGCAACACATTAGGGGCGGAGCAGGTAATCACTAGGGAGAGAAAGACAAGACAGGAAGAAAACCTGACAGACAGACCGGGGGAAGGACTCTTCACAATAAGACACAGGAAATTATACACAACAGACACAATGTTGAGCAGAGTCAGGTTGAGCAGAGTCAGGCGGCGCAGGGTCAGGCTGAGCTGAAGCAGGACCAGAGTCAGACGGAGAAGGACCAGAGTCAGACGGAGCAGGACCAGGATCAGGCGGACCAGAATCAGGCGGACCAGAATCAGGCGGACCAGAATCAGGCGGACCAGAATCAGGCGGACCAGAAGCAGACGGGGCTAAAGCAGACAGGGGTGAAGGGGCAGAATCAGACGGAGCTGAAGGGGCAGAGTCAGAATCCAGATGACCGGTTCCAGGACTGGAAACACTGTTGACTGCATCTAGGACCCCAGGATAAAATGTTGCCGGAAGACCATGTGAGGGTTATGTTGACTAAGCCATGGGTAACCCAATATTACAGGGTGCTTGGATGAATTAAACAGGTAAAAACTGATCTTTTCAGAATGGTGATCCGGAGAGGATATGACCACGGGACTTGTGCGGTGAGTGACGGTGCGCAGAATGCGTCCACCAAGAGTCGAAGCCTGCATCAGCTGCAACAGTGGAACTATGGAAGCAAGGGTGGTGTCCATGAAGTTAGCATCAGCTCCTGAATCAATTAGAGCTAACAGGGTGCGCCTAGGACCATTCTTGATAGTGGTTGAACTCACCAATGCAGTGGACTTGGTTGAAGGCCCACCTCGCTTAACCGGGCAGGTGGCGCGGAGATGACCCAGCTGACCACAGTAGAAACAACGTCCCTCGCTCATGCGACGTTGCTTTTCAGCAGGTGAGAGTCTTGTACGACCCACCTGGATGGGCTCTTCCTCTAGAGGAAAAGAGACAGGAGAACTGGATGTGGGAGGAGACGGCAGAAAAGAAGGGCTGGGCGCAACGAATGGAGGAGGAGGAGGGACAGGAGCAGACATGGAGGAAATTGTAGGGACCCCATCTTTGGAGTTTACTCTCCTTCCCAGGTTAAAACTCGGACGAGAGCGAAACCTCTCTCTCTCACTTAGTCTTTTGTCAATCCTGGAGGCTAAGGCTTTATCGGGGGACTTCAAGGTGCCTTGTCCTGCATAATTTGTTAAGCAGGAGGAGGCACACTTCCTTCAATCATGGTTATTAGGGTCCTATTTAGCATGCTTCTTAAAAAAGGTATACAACAACATCCACAAAATATGAATATCATAATCATCACAAAGAAGGCCAGGAAGGCAATGCCCATCAACTGGCCCCATCTCCCAAACATTTTGGTAAACCAATCAGAAATTGGGTTACTAATCCCAGATTGTTCCTTCATTTTAAACGCAAGAGTGCGTAGGTTATGTAAACTTTTAGATTATGAGCCATCAGGGCCAGTATTATTTGCTATTACTGTACAACAGTTATCCCAAAACATAGAACAGACCCCCCCTTTTTCAGCGAACAACATGTCCAAGGCAATTCTCTTTTGTAGAGCCATTAAAGAAGTCTGGGAGAGTTGTTCATGGATTGCTTCTACAGCATCCCTAGTAAAATTAGCCAGTCTTTAATAATAATAATAATAATAATAAATTTTATTTGTAATGCACTTTTTGTTTTAAACAAAACCTCAAAGTGCAACATAAAAATTAATCAGCATAATAGGGTGCACGTGGCAGAGTGGTTAGCACGCCTGCCTCACAGCAAGAAGGTCGTGAGTTCAAAACCCGGCCGATTCAAACATTCTCGGCCGACTCTGGTCTATCTGTGAGGAGTCTGCATGTCCTCCACGTGTTACCGTGGGTTCTCTCCGGGTACTCCGGCTTCCTCCCACCGTCCAAAGACATGCATGTATAGGTTAATTGGCAACTCTAAAGTGTCCCTAGTGAATGAATGTGAGAGTGAATGGTTGTTTGTCACTGTCTATGTCTAAATGTCAGCCCTGCGACTAACTGGCCACTGTCCAGGGTGTACCCTGCCTCAGGCCCAAAGCTGCTGGGATAGGCTCCAGTCACCCGCGACCCCTAACGGGACTAAGCGGTAGAAAATGAATGAATGAATGAATAAAAATGGATAAAAATTAATAAAATAAAATGCTGTGAACAGAGTATAACAACTATAAAAATAATAATATGGACAGAGATTAAGTTAAGTTAAAATACGCTTTTTTAAAAAGGAAGGTTTTTAGTCCTTTTTTAAAAGCATCCACCGTCTGTGGGACCCTGCGGTGGCCAGGCAGGGCATTCCACAGACTGGGAGCAGCTGCCTCGAAGGCCCTGTCACCCATGGTTTTTAGTTTTGTCCTAGGAGCATGTAGACGGTGCATTTGGCCTGACCGGGTTCTGGAGGTGGTGTGTGGTGTGAGAAGTTCTGTGAGGTAAGTGGGGGCATCACCGTGCAGGCAGTGATGGGTGTGGAGGAGGAGTTTATATTCAATACGGAGGTGAATGGGGAGCCAGTGAAGAGTGCGGAGGATGGGCGTGATGTGATCATATTTCTGCACCCTCATCAGGACCCTGGCAGCGCTGTTTTGTACATACTGGAGCTTTTGGATGCTCCTGCCAGGAATCCCAATGAGGAGTGCGTTACAGTAGTCCAGTCTGGAAGAGACAAAGGCATGGACGAGCTTCTCTGCAGCGAGGAGAGAGAGGGAGGGGCGGAGTTTGGCAATGTTGCGGAGGTGGAAAAAGGAATTTTTACAAATAAAATTGATGTGGTTGTCAAAAGTGAGCTGGGGATCAAATTTGATAACGGAGGGGCAGAGTGGAATTTGCATGTGGATGGTTTCGTTTTATTAATGATGATTTCGACCTCCTGCTGCGTGCTGAGGGAGAAGTGAGATAGGTGTGATGGGGTGGTTGTAACAGGGTTGTTATTTATTGGAGAAGTGCTTTTTTGTATTTTGGATGTGAAAAAGTCAATGAATCTGTTACACTGATCTACTGAGTGGTTATTATTTGAGGAGTTTTGTGGTTTGAGGAGGTGATTTATGGTTAGGAAGAGTTGTTTTGAGTTTCCAGGGCTATTATTAATTATTTTAGTGTAGTGTAATTAGTTTAGAGTAGTGGTCTGACCTGGCCTTTAAAAGTGTTTTGGAGTAAGCCTTTTGTTGTTCCCGGTAGGCCAATTTTTGCACCGTCAACTGTGAGGTTTTAAAAGCACGCTCCAGGACTCGGACGGATCTTGGACATCACTTTGTTTGTCTGCCGGTGGACGAAGCACGCATCCCAGTGACGAATCTCTCCTGGCATTGTCCCAAAAGGTTACGTATTTATTATTTCTTAAACATTGTCAACACTTTAACTGTGCACTACACCTCATTCATTGTTATACTGATTATATTTCTGCTAGAGGTTAGTACCAGAGTTGCTGTCGTTTTGTGAACAGGGCATTTTTGTTTGTGCTAGCTAGCCCGCTAGCTAACATGCTAGCGGATTTTTAGCAATTGAGTTAGCGCTTAGCATACCTCGATTGTTGTGTTTGTTACTGTTTTCTACTGGTGGTTAGTCTTGTTGTGTGTTCTGAGTTTTCCCTGTAACTTGTGGTTGTACTCCTGTGTGTGTGTGTGTGTGTGTGTGTGTGTGTGTGTGTGTGTGTGTGTGTGTGTGTGTGTGTGTGTGTGTGTGTGTGTGTGTTAGAATTTATCATTGTGAGTTGTGAACAGTTGGCTTGACTTAGCTGTACGTACACTAACTTAGCTAAGCTTTTTTGTATTTGCATCTGCTTGGGGCAATGGATTGCCATTTTTGTTCGGTATTACTAGACAGATTGTCTCTATTAGAGAGACGTGTTTGTGAGTTAGAGCAGCTAAATCAGCATAGACAGGGTTTGGTTACTTTAGATGTGTCAGGGTTTCCGGATAGTATCAGATGCAGGTCTGATAGCAGTCCTGCTAGCAATAGCTTCAGGTGCGGCTCAGTTGTTTCGGCAGCTGTTGCAAAGAGTCCTGCTTTCCTCCCGGTCTGTCGGCGAAGTGGTTCAGGCAGGCGCAAGCCTCCGGTTGTCCGCCCCTGTCCGCGGTCACCCCCTCTGACCGTGAACCGGTCAAGTCCGCTTGTCCGTGCAGATCACCGGCCTGTTCCCTCTGCGCCGGCCAGCCGGAGCGAGCATCGTACTCTGGTGATAGGGGACTCCATTACCCGCAATGTTAGACTTGAGACGACAGCCATTGTCCACTGTTTACCGGGGGCCAGGGCTTCCGACATAGAGGCTAACCTTAGGGTGCTGACATCACACAGGAAGGGAGAGTTTCCCAGGACACATACTCGCACTACATACAAGCAGATAGTTATTCATGTCGGCACCAATAATGTGAGAATGAGGCAGTCTGAGGTAACCAAAGATAGCCTAGCTAGGACTTTTGAACTAGGGAACAAGATAAGTCAGCATCGATTAATTGTCTCTGGCCCCCTCCCTGTAAGGGGTAGTGATGAACAGTATAGCAGATTAGTTTCCATGAACCGGTGGCTGGCCCGGCATTGTAGTCAGAAAGGCTATGGTTTTGTGGATAACTGGCCTTCTTTCTGGGGCCGCCCAGGCCTGCTGAGGGCAGACGGCCTGCATCCTACTGGACAAGGTGCTGCCATTTTGTCTAGTAATATAGACAGGTGCATTCAATGCATTTGACACAAGGTATCTCAGCAGGTCGCAGGAATTAGAGAACCTGCTAGTCATGATAGTGCGGGTATGGAACTGGATAATGTAGCAGCTTTTAGTTGTCTGGTTAGGCCGTATCAATCCAATGTCTACTGCCCAAATCTATTAGATATGGTGAATTTATTTAGTCCTCAAACACATCTGAAAACTCACAGAGTCAGTGACCCAAAAGCATCATGTCCTCATGTTATTATAACTCAGAGGCATTCTTTTAAACCCGGCAAAACTGTTAGAGCTCGACAGCTTGTTCCTGTCACTATCGCTCCACTGGACCAGCCCTCAAATTCAGGCTCTACGTCAAGACTGAAGATTGGTCTCCTGAATGTGCGGTCTCTATCCTCCAAAGCACTCTTAATTAATGATCTTATTACTTCTCATTGCTTGGATTTACTTTGTCTTTGTGAAACTTGGCTTAGGCCCAATGTTTTTCTGCCACTAAATGAAGCCTCTCCCCCTGATTATGCATATGCACAGGTAGGGCGCACATCGAAGCAGGGTGGTGGTGTTGCAGCCATTCATAAAGCTGCATTTTGCTTTACTGGTCCATCATCACAGCCAAAATTTAACTCATTCGAAGTGTTACTCATCAAACATATTCCTTCTCAAATGAATGGAAGGAAGCCATTTTATTTAGCTGTAGTCTATTGCCCTCCGGGTTCCTACTCTTCTTTCTTGGATGAGTTTGGAGTTTTCCTCTCGGACTTAATAACCCACGCTGATAACATCCTTCTAGTTGGTGACTTTAATATTCATCTGAATAAGGAGTGTGATCCTCTGGCTAGAGCATTTCAATCACTGCTTACAACCCTGTCTTTCAACCAGTTTGTTCATGAGCCCACACACATTAGTGGAAACTATCTGGATCTTGTTTTGGCTCGGGGAATAGATGTTTCCCATCTCTTCGTCTCCTCTCTTTCATCTGCTGTGTCAGATCACTCACTGGTGGAATTTTGAGATTAGTTATAGACTACCTTTTCTATCTAAAGTCCTCGAAAAAGTTGTGTTAAAACAACTTACTCTATATCTATTGGAAAATGACCTCCTCGAGCCGTTTCAGTCTGCATTTAGGGCCTCTTATTCCACTGAAACAGCTTTAGTTAAAGTGACTAAATCTCACTCCTTCAGATTGTGAGGACTCATCGGCTCTACTGTTATTGCTAGATCTCAGCGCTGCATTTGATACGACTGATCATGCAGTGCTAATCAACAGACTAAAGAGTGTGTTTGGCATCTCTGGCTCTGCTCTTGCTTGGTTAAAATCCTATCTGTGTGATAGGTCTCATTTTGTCTCTTTTAATAAATCCTTCTCCTCCACGGCACCAGTGAAATTCGGTGTGCCACAAGGGTCTGTGCTTGGTCCCATACTTTTTTCACTATATGTTACACCATTGGGACAAATCATCAGAAGTTATGGAGTAAATTTCCACTGTTATGCCGATGATACACAGCTGTATCTACCAATAAAAGCGAATAATACTACTGACATCAAGCGTCTAGAGGCCTGCCTCGTTTCAATTAAAACATGGATGTCTCAAAACTTCCTCCATTTGAACTCGGATAAAACAGAGCTCTTGTTAATTGGTCCTGCCAGTCATCGGCACAAGTTCAACAATCTTACTGTCTCGATCAACAATTGTGTGTTGGAGCACGGCAACACTGTGAGGAACCTTGGTGTCATTTTTGACTCCACACTATCACTGCAGCAGCACATTAGTGAGGTCACTAAACTAGGCTTTTTTTCACTTGAGGAATATCTCAAAAATTCGCTCCTGCCTCTCTTTAGCTGATGCTGAAATTCTCATTCATGCATTTGTCACATCCAGGCTGGACTACTGCAATGCGTTATTCTCTGGACTGCCGAGGAAAAGTACTCACAGACTACAAATGGTCCAAAATACAGCACCAGACTTTTAACAAAGACCAGGAAGTTTGATCACATTATCCTGGTCCTGGCTTCATTACATTGGCTTACTATTCATTTTAGAGCAGATTTCAAGATGATGTTGTCTAGTGCAGTCTGTTAAGCCCTTTGAGGCGACTGTTGTTGTGATATTGGGCTATACAAAAATAAATGTCTGGTCTTGTCTTGTCTTATCTTTTCATTTGCCTGAGTTCATCTGTAAACCAGGGGGCGGAGCGTGTAAAAGTCACAGTATGGGTTTTTACTGGTGCGTGGGTGTCTAGAATGAAGTTGAGGTTTCTATTGTAAAAGTCCATGAGGTCAGTGAGTGATAAATGGGGAGCGTTCCATGGTGATGGCCCGGTGATCGGAGACCCCCAGGTCATGTACCTGTAGGTCTGTAATGGGGGCGGAGCCAGTGATGACCAGGTCCAGTATGTGCCCCCTGTTGTGTGTGGGGGTATTTAGTTTGAGTCCATGTGAATGTTGAAGTAACCCAGTATCAGTAAGTTAGGTGGATGTTGAGCAGAGTGATGAGAGGAGGTCTTATATTTCAGAAATGAATGTTGGTTGTGGTTTTGGAGGGCGGTAAATGAGAACTATTGTTATGGAGAGTGGATGTTTGGATCTAATGACCAAGTTTTCAAAAGAACTGAAATTAGAAAAAGACAGGGAGGTTATTTCAATGTTGCTGCGGTGAATGACAGCCAGGCCACCACCGCGGCCAGTTGTGCGGGCTTTGTCCAGGTATTTGTATCCAGGGAGACAGGCCTCGTTGGGGCAACCCCTGGCAACCCCCTGAGTAGACCTCAGGGGGTTGCCAGGTTTCTGTGAGCCACATGATGTCAATCCCCTGTGATTGTGAATAAGACCAGATTTATTTGTGAGTGACTGTACATTGAGTTGTTCCAGAGTGATGTGGTGTGTGGAGTCCAGTTTGTTTATTGGAAGGAGAACACTATGATCCACCCCGGGTTTTTTGATTTGCCTGGCGTGTGAGAACCCAGCGCTATTATCCCCGGTAGTGGAAGCGCTCTGATGAGGCATGAGGTGGTGCGTCAGCTCTGCGACTGGACGTGCTGTCGACCAGATGGATGAGATGGAGTTGCCGTGTTTGAACAAAACAAACCGGCGTCGAGATCCTCTGTGGATGTAGCGAGGCCGGCGCAGAAGTCATCAAGCGATGGTGGAGAAGCCAGTTGGTATGTTACAGTTGATGAGTTTCTGTAGGTGTGATGATGAGTATGTCAGCATGATGGACACTGATGAGCCAGTGCTAGCTGTTAGCCACGTTCCTAGTGCACCGATAAAAGTCTCCACAGCTGAAGGTAGTATAAAACAATAGACTGACTGCAGTGCAGTAAAGCCACAGCAAAACAAATTTAAAACAACCTAAAACAACCTGATTAATAAGATAGAATTGACGGAGAAGCGGCGAGTAGACGACGACAGCGTCCTCTCCAGTCAACTAAACCAAAACTGTGTCTACTCTCAACTAAACCAAAACTGTGTCTACTTTGTACATTATAATGGTATAAAATTAATACAATTTACATTTTTATTTGGAGTAATGGGAAAAATGGCACTGATTATAGGTATATTTTCAAATTCTGCTGCTATTTCATCAGCTAAATTATACTCATTCGTAATGTTCCGAGCTTGTCCAATGGAATCCATCCATACACCATTGTTGTTTCTGCCTCCTCCAATCAGTGATCTCCTGTTCCTTACAAACTGGAAGTTCCTCCTCAGAGTGTGGATGTCGGCAGTGTGTACGTTATCCACACCTTAGACTCGTTTTCGTCAGTATAGACCCTGAGGGTGTGTGATTTTGAGTCCACCACTTTGTATGGACCAATCCAATGAGGTTCAGACCAGTGACGTTGAAAGACCCATCTGTAGACCCAGTCTCCAGAAGAGATTAGAGGTGGTGGAGGGCCGTCAACATCCTTAAAAAGTACCTCCAGTGTGAAAGTTGGAGGAGGGGTTTGTCACTCAGTGTTGCCAACTTAGCGACTGTGTCGCTATATTTAGCGAGTATTCAGACCCCTCTAGCGACACATTTTCAAAAAAGCGACTAGCGACAAATCTAACAACTTTTTCTGGAGTTATTGGAGACTTTTAGAGACTCTCTGAAGTGAAAGCACACATCGTTCTTAGTCTAATCAATGAGCAGCGGGTGCTGCCGCTGGCCCCACCCCCATCCCAAAGCACTCATAGGCGGCCCAGTCCTCGCGCAGCAGCCCCTCCCAGCTGCAGTCAGAGCAGGAATTGTTCACTCCACGTCCAGACTGCAAATGAATCGCGCATGTGTGGAAACTTGGCAAGCCGCCGCTGGTGGATCCCGTGTGTTTTTACTCACCTTTTGTCTCTTCAGCGATTTATTTCCTTTCTCTCCTACAGCGTTCATCACAATCGCATGCACAATGCACATGGTCAATATGCAAGTGAGGCGATGTTGTCATTTAGCTGCTTATAGGACAGCCAATAGCTACTTTCCTTACTGATTTGATTGATTTGATTTCCATTCTTCTCGTGTGCTTATCACTTAATTGAGATGAGAAATAAGAAGAGCTTTATTGGGACAGTCGGCTATATCATAATAAAATACAGTAGAAAAGATTATGTGAGCACGAATTTGTCAAGAAAGCACATTAGGCAGGCAGAACGCAAGAAAGTATGCAATTTAGTATGATGACGTGATGACGTAATGACGTTGCAAATATGCTAATTTACGCATGACGTCATCTAGCGACATTTAGTGACTTTTTGGCCAGGCTTTAGCTACTTTCCTTTGAAAATAGTTGGCAACACTGTTGTCACTTTGTCACTTCCAAAATGGCTGCCTTGTCTTCTTCTGCAGTCAGATACAGCTCAGGTCCTGTTAGAAAAATTGGTTCTCTAAAAAATCTCACTGTCATATGATTAAGATCCTCAACTTTATTCTTTCCTTTTATCAGTGACCTTCTCTGAAGGGTCGAAGCCCCTTCCACTTTTGCTATAGCATTTGTTAATCTAACAGTTAATAATTTCAAAAAATGTTGTTGCTGGGTTTTTGTTGGTAGGGGATCCCTAAATCTACTAAGAATGCCCTCTTCCTGCATCTGCTCCATCCATTTCATTAATATTTTTTTTTTCACTATTTATACGAGTTGTTTTAGTAGTAGACACAATCATAGTCCCAGCCCACAGTGCCTTCTGGCAACACAATACACACTGTTTACACGACAATATATCACAAAGAACTATATTGGGCGTTATGCTAGCCTAGTATCTCTAACTATGTATTTCTAACTATGCGCCCCTACTTTAACTTACACGGGTTTTCTAGCTATGGAGCGCTATGTGCTCTTATGCTAGCCTAACACATAATTTAGTTTTCAAATCTTCGAACGTTATGCCAGCCTAGTGTCTCTGACTTTCTGGCTATGCGTTCTAGCTAACTCCTTGAGGTTTCTTAACGATTGAGCACTATCCTAATTAAAATATATATAATTTTATAGCTATGTATCTCATAGGTTAATCTAACCAATAACCCGACCCACTTTCTGAGACTGATCAGGTCTCAAGGAATATTAAACCCTTCGGGTTATTTTCTCTTTATCTCTATCTCTTAAACTACACACACATTTTTTAACCAAGACAAAACAATTGTCGTAAAAACACAAAACCTTTAAGAGATCTTATACATTTTTCTGAGTGTGTTGCTAGTTTTTAAAATAAACAGGCAGACTTTTTCTCCACAGTAAGGTCCACCCCCGTAGGGACAGGCAGAAACTTGTCGGTCGTGCAGAGAACACGTAAAGAATAAAAACTGTTCTTTTCCAACACCGTAAACCGGGCGGAAACCAATTTGTTACTCCGAAAACAGTTCCTCCCGGCTCTTTTGGTACGAGTGTTGGACCTAATACTATTTAATAAAAACTTTAAAACCGATATAAAGTTTGTCTGTTTAATTCCACTCAGAAAAAGGTATAAGTCCAGCGCTGGAACTCAAAACATGAGCTAACATGGTCAGCCCACGTGTTGTACTGCTGGTCGAACCAAAAGTCCTAACCTTTGGCCACACCTCACACAGGAGAGGGCACTTCCTCCACTTGAATCAGTATTTTTCCCATTTGTGTCCAGTCAGGAGTGACCAACTGGTTCTAACTGGTTTAAAACAGATGAGGTATTTCCTATGTCCTAATCTGGGGTGCATTGTAGCATGCACAGTGTGCAAATAACATACAGAAAAGTTATAAGGGTGCTTCTTACTATAAAACACTAACACTGGTAACCAACTAGATCTTATCTACATACGTACTGCTCCACTCAGCACACTCAGGTCACGCCACTGAACACGTCTGATCATTTCTTCATTACTCTTGACCTCGACCTAACTTCTCCTAACACAGCAATTGTTTTACCGCTGGTCACTTTCGATGCAACCTGCGTACACTCAGTCCCTCCCGCTTTTCCTCTGCCATCTCTTCTGCGCTCCCCCCCTCTGAGGAGCTCTCTCTTTTGAACACTAGCAACGCCACCGACACTCTGTGCTCCACGCTTACATCCTGCTTGGACAACTTATGCCCTCTTACATCTAGACCAGCCCGTACATCCTCGTCTGCCCCCTGGTTATCCGATGTTCTACGCGAGCATCGCACCAAGCCTCCAGTCAGCTGAGAGAAAATTGCGCAAGTCAAGAGATCCTATTAACCTCTGTATCTACCAGTCTCTCCTCTCTACTTTCTCCGCTGATGTCACCTCTGCAAAAAACGGACTACTACCATTCTAGGTTAATCAACTCACCTGACTCACGCACTCTCTTTAAAACCGTCTCTGCCCTCCTTTGTCCGCCTGCTCCCCCACCTTCATCAGATTTAACAGCTGATGATTTTGCGTCTTTCTTTGTAAAGAAAAAGACCGCCATCAGCAGTCAGTTCTCTGCACCACCACCTGTCGAACTCGTCCACACCCTGATATGTGTTTTCTCCCTTCTTTTTCTCCTCTAACTAAAGCAGACGTTTCCAAGGTCATTGGTTCTAACCACCCTACCACCTGCCCGCTGGATCCCATCCCCACACATCTCCTATAGGCCATCTCTCCATCTGTTTTGCCTGCTCTCGACCACATCATCAACTCATCTCTCTCCACTGGGCCATTCCCCACAGCTTTCAAAGAGGCCCGCATCACACCACTACTGAAGAAACCCACTCTTAACCCTACACTGTTAGAAAACTACAGACCGGTTTCCCTCCTTCCCTTCATTGCCAAAGCTCTGGAGTGAGTTGTGTTTACTCAGCTCTCATCCTTTCTCACACGGAACAACCTCCTGGACCAGAACCAGTCTGGGTTCAAGAGCGGACATTCCACCGAAACTGCCCTGCTCTCAGTCATCGAAGCCCTGAGACTGGCAAAGGCAACATCCAAGTCATCTGTACTCATCTTACTGGATCTATCTGCTGCCTTTGACACTGTTAATCATCACATCCTCCAGTCTTCTCTCAGTGCGATGGGTGTCTCTGGAATGGTGGAATGGAATGGTTCAACTCTTACCTCTCGGATAGGTCATTCAGAGTATCCTGGAGAAACGAGGTCTCTGAGTCCCAACATCACAATACAGGGGTGCTCGGTGCTTGGACTACTCTTTTCCATATACATGACATCCCTTGGCTCTGTCATTCAGAAGTATGGCTTTTCCTATCACTGCTATGCGGATGACACTCAACTCCACTTGTCTGTCAGGATTCATGTTTGTTTAAGTAGTCTGTCTGTTTTGTTTGATGTTATGGTTCTTTTAAGTATCTTAGTGGGTTTCATTATTTATTCTGATTTCTAGTTTGGGTTATGTTTCTGATTGTTGTTTTAGCTTGTATTAGAGTTTTGGTTTTATTTGTGAAATGTCTTGACCCTGTCTGTGTATGTTTATTGACTTCCTGCCTTGTGTCTTTCCCTCCTGTGTGATTGCATGCTCCGCCCTGATGTGTTTCACCTGTCCCTTGTTGTCTGTGTCTATTTATACCTGTGTGTTCCTCTGCTCTGTGCCAGGTCGCCTTCTCCCTTACCGTGAGTTTGTTTTGTGTTTCCTAGTGTCTTATCTTTCGTAGTCTGTGTTTTCTGTGGAGGTTCTATGGTTTTCCTTAGTCTGATTTTTGTTTGTATTATATTCCTGGATTTTTCTGCTTGGACCCTAGCCTTGGTTTTTTCCTGTTCCTTGGACTTTGTTTTGAACCTGTTGGACCAATAAACTTTATTTTAACTCTTTGCCTGTGTCTGTGGGGTTTGCATTGGAGTCTTCCGGTTCCTGGGCCATTGGCCATGACATTGTCATTTCAACCTGACGATCTGACGGTCTCTGCTCACGTCTCGGCATGTCTGAGTGACATCTCACTTTGGATGAAGGACTATCACCTGCAGCTGAACCTTGCAAAAACAGAACTGCTTGTGATTCCGGCCCATCCAAAGACCCACCACAACCTCTCCATTCAACTAGGCCCATCAACCATTACACCGTCCAGCACTGCCAGAAATCTGGGAGTGGTAATTGATGATCAACTAAACTTCACAAGTCAGTGTCGCCAGCACCACCCGGTCCTGTAGATTCATCCTCTACAACATTAGGAAAATTAGACCTTTCCTATCAAAGCACTCTACGCAAATTCTAGTCCAGGCTTTTGTCTTGTCCAAACTGGATTATTGCAATGCTCTACTGGCTGGACTCCCTGCCTGCACAACCAAACCTCTGCAGCTGATCCAGAATGCAGCGGCAAGAGTGGTCTTTAATGAACCGAAGAAAGCACACGTAACTCCTCTCTTCTGAGGTTACACTGGCTCCCGGTTGACGCATGCATTAATTTCAAAGCTATGCTCTTGGCCTATAAGACCACCACTGGTTCCGCACCCTCATATCTTCAATCACTAATACAGACCTACGTTCCTACCAGATCTCTGCGCTCTGCAAATGAACAACGTCTGGTGGTACCGTCCCAAAAAGGTAAAAAATCACTCTCACATACCTTCTCTGGCTCTGTTCCACATTGGTGGAATGAGCTACCTGCTGCTACAAGATCAGCAGATTCTGTAGCCATCTTTAAAAAGCACCTGAAAACACATCTCTTCCATCAACACCTGACTGACAAACACTCAATTCTACTTCCTTTCTATTGATTCCTTTTCTATTTAAAAATAAATAAATAAATGAATAAAGAAAAAATTTTATTAAAAAAAATCTTTCCAATCCTTAGCTTTGTATACTGTGCTGGGTTCTAACTGACTAGTTTTTGGTGCACTTATGCTTTTTGTTATCTTGTTGTGGTTAGCACTCCTGCCTCACAGCAAGAAGGTTGTGAGTTCAAAACCTGGCCGACTCAAACATTCTCGGCCGACTCTGGTCTTTCTGTGAGGAGTCTGCATGTCCTCCCCGTGTTACTGTGGGTTCTCTCCAGGTACTCCGGCTTCCTCCCACCGTCCAAACACATGCATGTATAGGTTCATTGGCAACTCTAAAAGTGTCCCTAGTGAATGAATGTGAGAGTGAATGGTTGTCTGCCACTGCCTTTCTCTAAATGTCAGCCCTGCGACTAACTGGATATTGTCCAGGGTGTATCCCGCCTCAGGCCCAAAGCTGCTGGGATAGGCTCCAGTCACCCGCAACCCCTAACGGGACTAAGCGGTAGAAAATAAATGAATGAATGAAAAAATAAATGGACTTTAAAGGCAAAACGATTTTCAGCTTATTTTGTCAATGTTGTGTCCTGTGGTTTTATCTAAAGTGCTTCCACACTTTTTATGACTTAGTTCTTAAATATATCTCCATAGTACCTTGGCAGTTTAGCCTCTACTGTGTTTTAAAATGCACTCTCTAACAACGTGTAGAATTTTCCTCAACAAAGTGCATCATTGACTGGCTGCTGCTTCTTGTGCTAGACTGGTGGATCACAAACATGTAGCGGCTCATTACTGCCCCCTTTAGGGACATGTGTAACAGCACATGAGCAGTATGTTAATAATTAATAACATGAACATATACTTGTTTTTGTCCTGTGTATCTTACACTATAAACTGAAAACATCAATGCTGTCAAAGAAAAAGGTGTATTGTGGGTTTAAATGCTAATCAAAGTCTGGTTCTGAACTTAGATTTCCTGACATCCATGTCAGAAAAGACAAAACCAGACAAAACAAAGCATTTTCAGCACTGCTTGTTAAAGATTCTTAAAGGTATCTGGCACTACAAAACTTTTGAAGGCTTCTAATTTCCATTTCTACAGGATCAACACAGAAAGGTTCATCCATCTGTCCCAAAATCTCATTTACAGTATGTCCACATCCACAAAGCGGCTGGCCATTAATGCCTTAACAGCACTAATTATATCAGATGTGTTTATCTTTGCCTCGTAACTGAATTACTCAGTTACATCTGTCAGGAATAGACAAACAATAGACAATCAGACAATCCTCCCTCATTTCCATAAAAGTCTTCATTTCAGCCAGCAGGTAAAGAAAGTTTTGTAATATCTTACCCCAACTTAGCTCTCTAATGTCAGAGTGGAGGAGAGATCCTGTACTCCACAGATAGGCTAGCTAGCTTGTTGATGAATAATGCAATGATATTTGGGAAACTTGGAAAAGTCCAGGTCCGCTAAATCCAGAGTGACAAACTGTCATAGCGGGCGTTCAGTCAGTTAAGTCCCATGAGAAGTTGTTAGGGACCTTGGTGAAGTTTTCCCTACTGTCACTGACACCGTAGATCAGACACACACACTTAATGTTTACGTTTGTGAAAAAAAAAAACTGTTTCCCACTTTCAATGAAAATCCTGTTTGAATATCAGAAATTTTGTTCCCAGAGGGGTTGGGCACCTGAATTTGATTGGATATACGTGTATGTTGGTCTGCTGATTGAGAAACCATTTTTGACTAAAGTTTATGTAGGATTCATTAAATCTTTGGGGAGCTACTTGGTATGTGGTCACGAGCGAGCAACATGTTGGAGACCCCTGGTCTACACTGATGTTAACAAGAAAGTAAAATCTACCACTAATTCAGGGATGTTATTTAATAATCTTTATTTTTATATAGCGCTTTTCCACCTACTGTAGTAGGCACTCAAAGCGCTTTACATACATTAAGCTATTTACCAGTGTTACAGAACACTCACTGGAGGCAATGTAGGTTAAGTGTCTTGCCCAAGGACACACCGACAGTATGTGGGGGAGAGCGGGATGTTATGATGTTTAGCGGGGATTGAACCGCCCACCCGCCGGTCGAAGGACAGCCGCTCTACCCACTGAGCTACTGCCGCCACTGAATATCAGATACATGATCAATTATGGTGTTGTATAAACAAGGCAAAGCATAAAAATTATTAATTTTAAAATAAATAAAATAAACTTGTAAATGCCTTGTTTTCTTTTCTGTCTGCTTGACACGTTTCTCATTAGTGAGCTACATGAATGCACTCTTCAGACCACATAGACTAATATTCTTTGACAAATCACTGACCCCCCCTCCTCTACAGCCCGTGGCCTCAGGGTTATTGGTGTCACAGCTAGCCTTTATTAGGCCTACTGTCTGTCACTGAGGGACATGAACCATCCTGCCTCTTATCAGTATTAAATAAGGATTTTTTTTTACACGTTTATTTACTTATCTATATTGTGTAATCTTGTTATAGCAGCAGAAGTACTGTAGTTATGTTATCTGACAAAGTGCTTTCTTTGTTTTAATAATAAAGAAATATCAACCGAGATCAGTTATAGACTGCAATGCAGACAGAATAGTTAAACTCAGTCAGACTCAAAGAGTCTGTCAAATAGTCAGACTCTTTGTGTTTCTGTAAACATTATTTTGACATAACTGCCACGATACACACAGATTGAATTAGCAGTTTACACAAAAGGTGATGGGAAAAAAGTGAAACAGATTTTGCTTTTAAATAATATATGGTATCAGCTGTTTAAGTTCCAACTAGACTAATATTAGGTAAAACATATTTGTTAAGGATAGGAGGACAAATGTTTGTAAAATGTCAATATTTGTTGGAAAACATGAGTTTGATGCTGAGTTGTAGGGGAATATTGTCTACAGTTGTGGTGTTAAACAAGAGTAAAGACCCTATTACTTCCACACAAACTCTTTGGCATTTTTCTCAGGTTTGGGCCAAGTCCATTTAAAACCTTGAGTCATGTCATGTCACAAAAGGCTGACATGCTTTTAACAGAAATGCACCAATGTAGCATTTCCCTTTTGGTGACACTTCAAAATCTGGCATAAAATCTGCTCTCTATGTACATTTTTTACAAGTGCATGATGGCATCTGCATGTCCTCCCTGTGTTAATGTGGGATCTCTCTTGGTACACTGAATTCCTTCAACCATCCCAAGACATGCATATTTAGGTAAATAACAATAATAAATAACAAAATGCTCCTAGTGAATGTCTGTCATTGTCAACCCTGTGACTGTCGGGTCCAAAGCAGCTGGGATGGGCTCCAGTCACCCAGCCACCCGTGACAGATTGACTGAGGTCCACAGAGTGTGTTTTATATTCACCTCCATACTGCTTAGTTGCTATAGCTGATTATATTTTTAGTCAAAACAACAATAGCTATGGTTAAATTTTTTTTTTTGTTATTCATAAATTGATATACTAAAATAATAATAATGATACATTTTGATAGAAAACTGTCTTTGGTGTTGGTGTTCACAACACCGCGCATATAATATACGCTTATAATTTGGCATACACCCAATAGCTGTAAACACAGGTTGTTTTGGGAATGCAGCAGAAAACGGCCTCTGTGACTGAGCAGCTTGTCACTCACTGATTACCTCTGTCTCTAATTCGGACAGAGCACAGCACTTAGACCTGAAAATCCCATAGCGCAGTAATCAGTCGAAGTACTCACCCCTGTTTAAGGCGAGGCTCGGGCCACTCTTCGTGACAGACCAAGATGGCAAACGTCCCAAAGCTGATCTCTCGCCGGCGGTTCATCACTGCCAGCGGGGCGCACATGATGGAGGACACCGCCCACACCACTGCCACCGTGACAAGGATGCGGCGGCGGGTGAACATGGAGCGCGCTCTGAGGGGGGAGTGCACACTATAGTAGCGGTTCACACTGATGACAGTCAGCGTCAAGACACTGGCTGATACCGAGATGGCCTGGGTGAAGGGCACTGCTCTGCACAGGAAGTCCCCGTAGACCCAGGCCATGTAGATCTGACTCGCTAAAGTGATGGGCATGCAGACACAAACAACAGCCAGGTCGCACACTGCCAGGTTCACCAAGAGGTTCCGTGTGGCGCTGACCCCTGCCAGACGCCGACTATGTCTGTTTGTCAAGACTCGGAGGGACATGAGGTTCCCAATAAATCCCAATATAAAGGACACGCAGTACATGAGGGTAAGGGCAATAGTGCTGGGCTCATGGAGGGTCCAAAGAAGCTTGCTTTCAAGGTCTGCCAAGTCATTAGGCAAATATGTAGACAGCGACAAGGGGAAGGAGGAGGAAGATTGCAGGGAGACTAAAGTGGCTGTTTGGAGAAAGGATGACGAGGGTTCAGTAGAGAATACGTATGAGGGGATAATTGGTGATGGATGGATGGAGGGGGGCAACACAGAGGCCAGCGGCTGGAGGAAAAAGCTGTGGAGGCTGCGGTTCAGAGTTTCCTCACGGCTGTCATACTGAAGCAGAGGAGAGAAGCTGGGCTGGACTGAGATCTGGTCCAGGGGCAAATCCATGCTGCTCCAGTCAAAAACTAATGAGCGCAAGAGATGGGGTTTATACTAAAACCCATTCGTCATCAAAATAAAAGGGTCAGGTGCATCCAGAGTTGTGGGATGAACCATGTTCTAAAATGAAGAAAAAAAACACTTTAGCTGTTTGAATACAGTTACTTAGATATGTGAATGTAAGAATACTTTCAATATCCATTTATTGTTATAGTAAAAGTATCATTTGACAATGGACCTTTGACAATATTGTTTGTATTCCTTGGTCATTAATTTTTCAATGCTTGATGATGCTTGTTGCGTCGGGCTGGAGGTTATTATTATTAACTATTATTATTATTAACTCTCAATTTGGAGTCACCAAGCATTTGCTTGCGTCCAGTCCTGATCTCAATGGATGTATGAAAAAGGCTTAATTAAGCATCATGTCCCCTCTGCCCATCCCTCGTTGCTCAGTAAAACCCCTGGACTATCCCATGAAATATGAACACATTTCCTGTGGACATCCTCCAGAAACTCTGTAGGCAATTCTCCTGACATCTTCCTACGGACATGTGTGGAGAGTTCTTTTGAAGCATACACTTATAGGCAACCACTCTGATATTCACTCACTACAAGGCCAATCTAGGGTCAACAAGCTACATACACATGCATGTCTTTGGATAATGAGAGTATGGCAGAGCACCTGGAAATATCACACAGCATCAAAAAGACATGCATTTATATTTATATATGAGGGGCCACACACAGCAATACCCCACTGTCAAGTCAGAGTTGTACTGTGGTGTTTTTGTACTGTGATATTCTGATATTGTTACAGTACTTCTCCATCTATACACCAGTGTTGGACTAAAGACTTAAAATAGTTACCTGTAGCAGTACTCCTCCTTTTGAGTTGAATTTTGTTTGTCTTGCCATTTTGTGTGTAGATTTTTGCCAATTTCTATTGCCATTGGGTTGTTTGTATGTCCATCTCGTTGAAATGATTAATGATTTAAAAAAAAAAAAACAGAATCCTGGTCCGGATTATTACAGACATTAGGTCCAGAGAAGAGTGTGACTCCCCAAAACATGCAAGCAGACATGGGAGAGATTTAATGTTCATTTTGTGTTGACCTCCTGATCCTCGTCCCTCATGATGAGGCACGTTCTATGAGTCATGAGAGGCTGTTACCACTGCTCCAATGGCTGTTCTTATGTAACACATGTCCATAATCCAGTGGCAGTGCATCTTCAGAGTAAATAAAGCTTAAGTAGACCACTCCTGTGTCTCCTCATCCCGGTCTCACACCTTGGCCTGGACCACTCTGATCTGTTTAGTACAAGAGGAGATTATCATGTGGAGATGCTGTTAGAAGGGCCTAGGGCAGAACACATAATAACATTCAAGACGGAAAAACACCAAAAGGCTTTTAGTGTCTCCTCGGGATTCGTTTGGGCAGTGGCACGTCCCGCTTTAGCCGGACACAATGAGTGAACAAGATGCGGACATGTTACATCAATAAAGGCCTGCAGTCTTGTTCGAGAAATCTGTGTAATATGAGTTTGAAATGCTTCTTGTTTGAACAAGTAAACCCTTAATTAACCCTATTAGGTTTATTCATCTAATAGCAAATAATCATAGCAATGACTCGTATAAAATAACAAGACCTTCAGACCTCCTCTGTTATTATCAAGGATTATCAAGGATTATCAAGGATTTTAATAGATGAGAATTCTTAAAATGGCAAGCTTAAGCCAATCACATGCTCACACATGCTTTGTTTTCTTATTGCAGGGGATGCTCTCATTGGATGTTGGTCTTCTTGGCTTGTCTACATTGACTCAATGGCAGCACAAAATCCTACTTCCATTTGTACATGATGAAGCTACTTGCAGGATTACGTTGGCCCTACATTGGAGTCAGCATTTTATCTAAAGCTTTTGTTTAAAGTTATCTCACTTTCCAAAAAAAAAAAAAAGGTTTACTTTAATATACAATATAGTGTGTCTTTAGAACACAGCATATTCATTGGTTGGACTTTTATTTTTTAAGCGGTTCTGCATCAATCTAGCGAGCTGCACCGTTAAAATACGGGAAGTAGGCACCTAGTTTCAAAATACACGTCCGCTACACTAAAACATGTAAACATGGCACCAGTACTTCAGTCAGTGCTGCGCCATGGACAACGAGAGGTTAATTCTTGAGGATGAGAAATTGAATATCCTTTACGACACCAAACACCAATCTACAAGAACAATGTAAAGAAAAAGGCCTTGAGCACATTAGCCACCACTTTGGGTTTAGACATTAAGTAATTACCCACTGTTGTTACATAGGCTATATAAGCACGTCTGGGTTTTTCTTTGTCTAGCAGCAGTTAAGCAGTCCATCTTGGTCAGTGTTTATTTACATGGAAGTTTAATTGTTACTTGACTTCTATTTGATGAAGTCAGCAAAAGAGAGGGAGATCCACACACGCAGAGCAGTGGCAGCGACGCTGATACCCCTCGTGTGAATTGCAGCTTTTTAAGCAGACGCTAGTAACATGTGACGCTCATGAGATGGTTCCGGTGTGAATTGAGTGTTGACTTTATAAACGGGTAAGCTCTCATTTTGATGTAATGAAATTTTGTGATATGTTACAATGTTGGTGTGGTAAATTGGTTATTTGTAATTTGGTTAATATATTTCTTCTCTTTTTTTTTTTTACATAAAATTAAAGCAAGCAAAGATGTTGCTGTGGGAGTGTGAATAGAGATTGAGGAGAAGGGCTTTGTTTTCAAGCACTTCCCCATTTTCCTGGGTTTTCAGTTAATGTTGATTGAACATTACAGTCCAAAACGGCTGGATGTGTAAGGACTTATTTCATTTGACACAAGACAATTCACTGTAAACCATTTGACTCACTTACATACAACAGAATTAAGCTTTATCTGTACTGCTATTGCAAATGTATGGTAATATAATTACCCATTAACAACCAACACTAGAGTAAAAGAAATACTATTGTTTTGACATAGAATAAAAGCAAGCACAAGCACATAAAGCTTAGATAAAAACACACACAATGACAGCTTAAGCATAACTTAGTCCAAAATCACAGAACACCCAAATTCATTGGCAATAATTAGGAAATAAAGACCAGTAGATGAGTGAGTACAAGTAACAGGCTACTCCCAGAGGACTGCTCACTAACCCTGTGCTGATGCCGATGCTGACAACAAGCCTAGAGATATTTAAACAAAGCAGATCCGGTCAAAGTTACCCTCAGTTCTTCATGGGAAGCATTGGGAACGATCCAGCCGTGATCTCCCGCTGTTGTGGGAGTGCGCGGTGTAGAGCGTGCAGCCTCCACTCATCAGAGCTGCTCCTCAGATGTGTGCACTGTGTGGAGGAGGAGGCAGGCGTCGTCCGCTGAGCCAGCCAGTCAGCATGGAGGAGGGATCATCGGCAGACGCATCAACACTCAGCAGCAATCCTCAAAAACATAATCAATCAAAAAGTGTCTGTCAGTCATTCCTCCAGCTCAGAATGGAAATAAATGGATCCTCGGAGGTGATTGATTTGGTGAGGGGCAATGGCTTATTGACCTGCAGCAAGAAAACTGTCAAACCTGGAGACACACTTCTACACACTGTTGTTAAATGTATATATTTTTAAGCCATATTCTTCTTGTCATCAGAATAATGTGCCTTGGAGAAAAGGGGATTATTAATGCATTGATACAAATAAATGACACTTAGAATTATCCAAATTTTGCATCCAGTTTTTTCTTTTATATTTTTAATCCACAGTCCCAGGGGTTGTTCTTGGTGGGTGCCGCCTCAACCGTAACGCCCTGTAAGATGTATGTCATAGATGTGGGGCTTGAAGGGCATTGATTGTCAGTTCCATTTTTGTCAGAGGATTATTTTTACAAAGTGCAGACACCTGTCTTCTTGTGCATCTAAAACCTTGTTTTTGTAGGTTTGGTACGGTCCCGAAATATACTACTTATGTAACCCCTTGGTTTTTGAGTCAATCAGTGTTGTCTGCTTTCCAATGGTGGAGCAAAAAACAACAGTCTTTATCGAGAGAAAACAAGAAGTTTCTTATGTTCAAAAAGCTTAGAATAAAGCTGAAACGGCTCAATGCAGCAGTATTTCACTACTATACACAAGGATTTACACTTCTTCTTTAAGTTTATTCAAAATTATAAAGAATACATTTTCATTTATAACAGAATTTATATTAACCGAAAAGGGTGTAGGCTGAAGTCTTCATTTGTATAATTTCTTTATGTTTAATGGAGTTCCTCAGCTATGACTCAGCCTTGCTATGACTCAGCCTTGCCATTTACCTTACCTTGTAAGGTAAATGGCACAGCTTTTACCCCCCCTCTGGAAGGTGAGGAGTTTGTTCTGATCTGCACTATCAGCAGTGCATCTTATCAGGAGAAAACCCCAGTCTGCCCTTTCTCCAAGCCCTTGACCCTTAAAGGAGTCACCCACCTCTTCTAATAGCAACACTATTTAAAGTATTTCAGTATTTCACTCTATCTTTCCTTTCATCATTACACAGAACAACTAAAGCTTTCAACCAGCAGCAACTGAAAATATTGTCAAAATTTATCTCCTGAGACCTTACCTCATGTCTCGACATTTAGAATTTGTGTCTCGTCCAACCCCTATTATGGAGTAATACAATGGCTACTCTTCTATTAAAAGTTCAACAAGACTTGATTTTTTAAAGTTTGTTAAAAGTTTCTGTAGTTTAAATGAACTGATATTGATTCAAAACCTTGACTGTACAATTTTTTTTCGCACCTTACCAATAAAATATGTTCCCCTTTCCTTCAAAAATGTGGTTTTGGTCACAATGTTTTATATTTATTACACATTTATCTTCACCAGTTCACAAACATTTAAAATGACATTGAAAAATGATTTATACTATAGGTTACAGTTTGAAACCTGCCAGGAAAAAAAAATTACTGCACTTTCTTACATAATTATTATGTTTGAATAGGTATTGTAATTTCAGACTCTTTGGCAGCATCTGTCACAGGAGCTGCCCTGTGTCTGAGCCTGTCCTCAGTCTGTTACAGCACATGCATTTATTAATCAGGGCCTTGTATTACATTTTAACTCTTGGCTCCTTCAGTTAAATCAACTGCATGTGTTGACCATGTGCCAGCTGTGAGAGAAGGAAGAAGGACGTTTATCTGTTTCAAACACTCTACTCCAACTGTTTGCTGCTGCAGTGCAGTCAATGTTCTATTGATTTTGTTTTCATTCACTTTTAGAGAATTAATGGAAATACAGCGAAAACTTAAATAGTTTGTGCGTGTGATGATTACAGCTCTGCACAACCTTGTACATTAGTCCAATTAACAAATATATATTATTTCAAGTGAAATTACAATTAGGCCTATTTTATTCATAAATATCATTGTATATTGGTTGCATTGTAACCATGGTTCTCTGAACAAAGACTATGTCTCCACTATGTTACATATTCCACAGGGTAACACTTTAAGACGGAGCAGACCTCAATCCAAATATTCAGTGTTTGCACTAAAACTATGTTATGGCCACATACAGTATACAGTCCGAGCTTGAGAGGCAGAGGACCGCTCCAGCAAGAGAAAGCCATGGGTAGAGCCTGTTGGCTAAAGGCAAAAAAAAGTAATTGAGACATTCTATTAGTGGTCTGTGATCTACTAACATCCACAGGAAGGGCTCATGCATGAGGACAGTTCGACCTGACATCAGATTTGTTTGCTCTTTTTCAGGAAAGATGGAAATAACAATAATGGAAAAGATTGCAGTGTGGCATTCAATCTCTGAGGTCATCAATTTTCTGAATAAACAGGTGTGAATCATTTGCCTCCTATTTAAGGATGAAGCCCCCAGCACTTGTTGAACTTTTGAAAGCCTGAGGAAAATGGGTCGTTTACGACATTGTTCAGAAGAACAGCGTACTTTGATTCAAAAGTTGTTCGAAGTAGGGGAAAACCTATAAAGAAGTGCAAAAAATGATATGCTGTTCAGTTAAAATGATCTCCAATGCCTTAAAATGGAGAACAAAACCAGAGACGTGGAAGAAAACGGAAGACAACCATCAAAATGGATCGAAGAATAACCAGAATGACAAAGGCTCTGCCAATGATCAGCTCCAGGACGATCAAAGACAGTCTGGAGTTACCTGTAAGTCATGTGTCAGTTAGAAGACGTCTGTGTCAAGCTAATCTATTTTCAAGAATCCCCCACAAAGTCCCTCTGTCTAAAACACTTTGGCAAAGAACACTTTAACTGGCCTAAAGAGAAATGGAGGAACATTTTGTGACTGATGAGAGTAACATTGTTCTTTTTGGATCCAAGGGCCTCAGACAGTTTGTGAGACGACCTCCAAACTCTGAATTCAAGCCACAGTCCACAGTGAAGACAGTGAAGACAGTGAAGACAGTGAAGACAGTGAAGACAGTGAAGACAGTGAAGCAAGCATCATGATATGGGCATGTTTCTCCTACTATGATGTTGGGCCTATTTATCACATACCAGGGATCATGGATCAGTTTGCATTTGTCAAAATACTTGAAGAGGTCATGTTGTCCTTTTGCTGAAGAGGACATGTCCTTAAAATGTTTGTTTCAACAAGACAATGACCCCAAACACACGAGTAAACGAGCAAAGTCTTGGTTCCAAACCAACAAAATTAATGTTATGGAGTGGCCAGTCCAATCCCCGGACATTAATCCAATCGAGAAGCTGTTTCTGAAGCAAAACCAAGAAATGTAAATGAATTGTGGAATGTTGTTAAAGAATCATGGAGTGCAATAACAACTGAAAGCTGCCACAAGTTGGTGCCACACAGATGTGAACATCTGTGTGGCACCAACTTTTAAAAAAAGTGTGGTCATACAACTAAATATTATTTTAGTGATTCACAGGATTGCTAAATCCTAGAAACAAAAACGTTTGTACAAAATAGTTGTGAGTTTGTACAGTCAACGGCAGACACTGATATTTTTTTAACAGCCTTTTAACTTATTGGCCAATTGCACAGCCTTAAGAGCATGAATTTCTTGTATGTGTTGCACCCCTGAAAAATGGGAGAAAGAATCACGAGAGTGATTTACAGACGTTTCTCTCTTGCAGGAGTTTAATGCAATGAGGAGAAACAGAGCGAAATCCCCCTGGTGGTGGTGAAAGGCATTACCAATAAATCAAACGAAAAATTCAGGCTTACTAGCTGATTGCTGATTGCACAATTCTCTCAATAACAAAAAGAACATCAGCACAACATGAAATACAAACATTCCAACAAACTTACAACCACATTTATATTGTTTGTAAGGCTTATGTAAATAATTTATTACAAACCCTTCTTACCATTCACGGTTCTAAATCAGTGTCTTATTCAGCATTAAATCTATTAATAAACTGCATCACTATAGAGAGGATTTGGACATGGTGTTAGGGCATATAGTACCATTCTCACCTATCACATATGCTGGGTCTTGTTTGTTTTCTGAGAATCTACTGCACCTACTGGTAACTTGTTTGCCACTTAGCAATAAAAAATATACTAAATACGAAACGTCTTCACTTTGAAAAGTGAGTCCAGAAGCTTTTGCTTTAACCTTTTCTTCTGCAAACGTAATAACACACTGGCAAGGAATTACCTGCAATTTTTATCCTCATTCCTTTTACATTTCTTCATGGCTTTCCTTTCTACAAAGAGAGATTCGCCAAATCCAAGGAAGTATAAAACGGTCTGGGACATTCTCAGCTTCCTTGATTGGGCTCAGCCTATATCTAATGGGGCGCCTACCAAACAGCTGCTAGCAGGCTAGAACATTGCCAGTATATAAATATGCATGTACATAAACCAGCGAGACCATAGGCAGTACGTTGACAAGGGAAGGGCTGAACTCATAATGAGCACAATAGTACAATACAATAGCAGTGAGAGTCAGGTTTGACTGCACCAAATTCTCTGGTAGCAAACATACACCCATTACATACAGCATATCATGACAAGACTGTATTGGATGTGACAAGAGACCTTATACTTGACACAAGGGCTGGACTGGCAACCAGGAGCACCGGGAGAGCTGCAGGGACAAGTCAACAGTGTCAACCAATATCATAGATCAAAAAGCTTGAAATCAGAATATAACCAGCTAAATTATGATAAATAAATAAACAGGCTAAAATACAAATATAACATATTAAATAAAATAAAATAAAAAGGTTAAAGAAAAGGCATTTCATCTCTTATACCAAGAGACTTTGTCAGACTTTGTTTGTTTCTGGGTTCAACTGGAAAGAGAGCTGAGCTTAGAGGGAGGGATTTGACTGGAAACTAAACCTGATTGGACCAGGTTGTTCTAGTCATTAGCTATGAAAGGGCAGAGTGACTCCTGATGTGAGAATCGTTAAAGGCACAGGTGAGTCTTTGGTGTCACTGTTCCATTCAGGTGTTGTGGTTGTCGTTGTTCTAGAGTGAAACTCTTTTGATTTAGGTTTCAAAACATGGTTGTAAATACTAAACAACATGAATCTGAGGCCACCTTCTCTGTTCAGAGATGGCTTTTTCCAAAAATGGCCTTCTACACCCCTCTCTCAAACCATCTGGCCTTTCTGGTTTCTGGTCGAAATTGGGACATGTCTGTCCTCAAAGGAATGTCCTTTCTCTTTGAGGTGGAGGTGGACTGCAGACTCAGGTCCTCTAGGATTGGCTCTTCTGTGCTGATACATCCTCTTGTGAAGCTGTTGTTTTGTTTCTCCGACATAACTGTCACTGCACCGGTGTTGCTTTCATCAACAACAATTATGACTAAATATTGTTGTCAACGAACCTTTATTGTGACAAAAAACGCAACATTAATGCTGGTTATGTGACAATGATTGTAATTAAATGTATAATGCTAAATTGTTGACGAATAAAAATTATACTAAATGTGGTTCACAAAATAAAACTATGCTAAAATGTTTCTTAGTTTTAGAAATGTTATAACATTAGCTTAGCTTCTCAAGGCATTCCATAATGAAATTAAAGTCCTGACATTAACGTAATTTTACTTTCTATTTTAAAAAGCTCATGCTTTTCACAAGGTTGTCGTTAATGTGTCTTATTTTACATTTACATTTACATTTATTCATTTAGCCGACGCTTTTATCCAAAGCGACTTACATTGTTCTAGTGTAATTACCAGTGTTACAGTCACTTGGGGTAAGGTGGGTTAAGTGTCTTGCCCAAGGACACAACGACAGTATGAACTGTGGGGAGAGTGGGAATCGAACCGCCTACCTTCCGGTTGAAAGACGACCACTCTACCCACTGAGCTACTGCCGCCCACAAAAAAAAACATTTACATTTACATTTACATTTTACATTTATTCATTTAGCAGACGCTTTTATCCAAAGCGACTTACATTGTTCTAGTGTATTTACCAGTGTTACAGCCACTGGAGGCAAGGTGGGTTAAGTGTCTTGCCCAAGGACACAGCGACAGTATGAACTGTGGGGAGAGTGGGATTCGAACCGCCTACCTTCCGGTTGAAAGACGACCACTCTACCCACTGAGCTACTGCCGCCCCGTTTTAATGTTAGCTTTAAACGTTAGCTGAAAACGACTAAGACAAACGTGTGTAAAGTTGGTTCTTTGTTCTTACCTGACTGACCATGTGTACTAAAAAGATAATAAAATTCAAATTTCATTGACTAAAACTAGACTAAAATGTCATCAGTTTTCAGCATATAAAACTAGACAAAATAGTTGGGTATAATTCTGACTAAAATAAGATTAAAATGCTCAAGTTTAGTTGACTGAAACTTGACTTGACTAAAAAGAGTATGAATGTGACTAAAACTAATACAAACTAAAATGATAGCTTCACACAAAGACTAGACGAAAACTAAAATTAAAAAAGGCCGCCAAAAACAACACCGCACTACACTCTTCACTGAACTGCATAAACCATATTACTCTGTTTGTGAGAAGGGATCTAGACCAGTTTAATACGCAGTGTTCCCAGGTTTTAAGTGGACTGGAAAGTTGTGTTTGTAGAAAATTCTTTCACCCTTCCCTTTTGTCTCTGGTTCCTGTCTGTTTAGTTTCTGTGTTCTCTTGGAGTAGCTGTGATGAAAAGTTAAAATAGCATTACACGACTCCTTAACATGATTTTGTCCGTAATATAATTTCATGTAAAAAAAGAGGGAAAAGGTTAAAAACGGTCAGAAGGGTTGCAATAAATATTAATTTATATTAATTCACACAAGCCTTTAAAAACATTTGATAGTCAGTTTAAAGTTTGATTAATTGGTCATAGCTCCAACCATGGGAATTGTGCCGTTTTTTCTCATTGAAATAAACAACTGCAAGAGGGAAACACAACAAATCACTTTTGTGATTCTTTTTCCCCTATTTACAGGTAATTGTGACAATTTTCTTGGATTGTTTGAACTGTTAAGACATATTAGAGAACACATTTGGTGCTAGCTATATCAAGTTCAGTCAAGTTAAATTTTGTAAAATAATATATTTGATGTTGTGGTGTCTATTGTCGTTTTTATTGAGTTTGCATGCAGTGTATCATTCTGTCTATTTTGGATTGAGTATGTATATCCACTGTGTGTCATCCAGACCAGTGTTTGATTCCGGCTTGGGTTGCTTGTTATGTGTCATTCCCCTCCCTTTTTCCTGTCTGTCTACACTGACTGTCACACTGCGCAGTCTCAGACATATTTGATACCAGCACAGACCGAAGCTTTTCAGTACCACCCATATACCAATGTTTAGTACCCATCCTTGGTACTGCACTATACTCACAAAGCAATAGTAGATACAACCCTCCATGAAATAGTTCAGTAAATGCTGTCCTTACAATTCAGTTTCAGATATAGCCTGCAATAAACATAAAAATATTCACAATGGCATGCTATAGTGAGTGTAGGAATGAAGACCTGGTGGAGATCATCAGTCAGCTGTTTATTATTTAGTTCCATTTAAAAGACTGAATTATTTATGGCAGTGGTTCTCAAACTTTTTACACCAAGTACCACCTCATAAAATACTTGTCTCTCCAAGTACCACCATAATGACCAACATTTAAATACAGTAGAATAGTAGGCCTAATTATTCAGCAAAAGTTAAAAAACGAGGCAGTTTATTCCAAATAAGTAAATTTATTATTGTTAAACACTGTAAATGCACAGTTTGAACATCAACACTGTACTTACATACAGGTAAATAAAAAATATTAAATTAAAATGTATTGAACATAAAAGTTTAAAAAAAAAACTGTACTGTACTTTAATTTTTTTAAATAAAAATTAAATTAAATAAAGAGAAAATTAAAATGTGTTGTACTTAAATGTTAAGTAAACTATTTTTTGTAATGTTAAAAAAAAAAACTAAATGTGTATTTGCAAGTAACAACAGCTGTAACATACTGTAACTGCACTAAAGTCAACCGAAGCCTTGCTGTGTCCCAAACTTCTACACAGTGACTGCTTTCTGAAACAGAAACACACAAACACACACACTCTCTCACACACACACACACACACACACACACACACACACACACACATGGCAGGGAAACCACTGTCACAGCCAGATACGCCTCCCACACCTTTTACTGTAATGATATAAAATCTCATGTATTGTTTACTTTTCCAAGCCAACCTCAGCCTGTACCACTTGTGACATGTTTGTGCTTTTGCTTTATTCTTGCAAGAATTAAACCTGGCAATTCTTTTTTTTTTTATTTTATACTCTGTCTACGTGTCTCTCTGGATAATAAGGATAAATAATTCTTATAACACCGTGTTGGCCATTTTTTGCCAGTGTTTCCGCGGGTGAGAAAAATTGCCCGCGGGTTGTGCTTGGCAAGGGCTACATATAGTTCAAACTGGATATTACCAAATATACCAGAATATAATCTGAATGACAGTATTTAAGCCCCAATTCTTCCCTTCAAATATGAAATCATGATAAATAAAACTGGAATGGGGTACCAAGCTACACGCTGACCCCCTATAATTATATTCCACTGGTTTTTGGGTGGGTTTCAAGTCGAGTGTTGGGCAGATTTTGACTGAGAGACCTGGCTATCCTGGTTCTTACTGTGGCCTGAGATGGCTTGTATGTACAGTGAAAAAAATCTTATTTCCTCAGCATTTTAGGTCAGATTGTTGATTGTTATGGCCAATATTTGAACACTAAAAATAATAATAAAAGAGTTTTTGAACTTTAATGTCACTAATGCTGATTATTCATTGAGTCATTTGAATTGAAATATATGTAATAAATTAGATTACATTTTTTTTAATCAGTTGACAGACCTAAGTAAAACAACTGTTGGGTTCGTACCTGGATCCGGATCTGGATCTGTACTAAAAAAAGCTGGATTGGTGCAAAAAGCTTGAAGCAAATAGGCACTGAGCTACAGCTGTTTGTTTTTTTGTTTATTGCTACGTTAACTTCTCAACAAACTTGTGTGAGATGAAGAACATATAGCAAAATGGATAAACCATATTGGCCACAAAGTTTTATCCACTATACCGGGATCTCTTTTTTGTCAGTGCATAAAGTCACAGCAAACTATTGGGTTGTACACTGTGAGCATGTAAATCATGAGCTCCATCTTGTATGCAATTTACTTGTATATTATGAGTTGGAGTTCTATTTGAAATGCATTGAAATGTCAGGGTTTAAGATCAATGTAAACCTTAGCCCTTTTTTTATTGTACGTGAACAGTTGCTGTGTCTGCTACAATGCCCTTCCGGTGAAAGTCTTCAAAATGGTGGAAATGTCGTTGAGACATATTGTTGCATCTCCCGCTGTGAGCTCTTTGCTGGGAGTCAGTCTCTGTGTTTCAGGCTGAAAAGGGCAGACAAAACAAAGGGCAGCGGCTGTTGGAGACAGCCTAAGCTGCTGTGATCATTTATCTGTCCTGATGCACACTCCAGCCTCACAGCCATGTTCCAGCCACGCCGTACTCTCTCCCACTTCTCATGACTCATATGTTACTTCTATAAGTCACAGTCATCGTAAATGTCACCACAATAAAATTATGTCATTGCAAGTGTTAACAGACCTCGGGTAAGTTTTATAGTTCTGAATATATGATTTGGGAGTCTGTTGAAGTCAGTACTCTACTACCGTAGGTCAGTGTTGATGTTTTGTTGTTCACCCTATTATAGCTTCTATTTTTGTGATGTCCGCCTGTTATAAGAATTCTTTATCCTTATTATCCAGAGAGACACGTAGACAGAGTATAATTTAAAAAAGGAATGGCCATGTTTAATTCTTGCAAGAATGAAGCAAAGTACAGACATGTCACAATGGTACAGGATGAGGTTTGCTTAGGGAAGTAAACAATACATTAGATTTTACTGTATATCACTGCAGTGAAAGCTGTAGGAGGCTTATCTTTCACACACCCTCCCCAAGGCACAAGCTCCAGGTGCAGAAGTCCCGTGGCAAGTTATGTCTACGGCTAATCATGTCTAGTTCCTGCTTGGATTAGCATGAAGGACATGACACAGATTTGACATGACCTGAAGAAAACTATGAGCACTAAGTAACTATAAACAATATAAACAATAGAAAATTGAAAAATTATTATAACATTCCCCCCTCTTTATGCTGATAAACTTTAGCATAAACATATTTGAGTGTAATTTGTATACTGTGACAGAAGCGAAAAACCCAGTAGGGCGGCTGACCTAGCCTAAGAACATTTGACTAATCAGTAAATGACCTAACACTGGGAAAAACTCTTCTGTCCACCCCTCTCCCCAAGGCGGCGACAAAACACGAACATAAAGCATCAAGTATATGTAATCAATTCAAATGATTAACTTACAAATCAAATACAACAAATATATATATATATTATATGAATATAATGATATGTTTAAAATCAAATGGGAACCCACAGAGTAATGCACTAATTCTTCAAAGTCAAATTCTTTAAAGTCTATAAATCAAAAACACTTATTCACTCTAAAATAAAGTCGAAAAATGCCATAGGTTAAGCTGGTCGACCCATTGGTCTCAAGATTTCCGGCCTGTCCCTGCCTATCCGGTCCCTGACCCTGTATCGAAGTGAGACTTGTGCACATTCATAATGATTAAAATCAATTAAGCATAATAAATTCAATGAACCATACGGCCCTTAGGACTGTAGTATGATCCGTCCTGGAGCTGTTGTCCCGTTGGTCTACATGCAAACAATAACGTCCCTCAGATATCAAAGTGTTCATCTGAGGTCAAAGCCTTGACCATAGTCGTCTGGCAGGTGCATGTCCAGGAATGTTGACCCAGCAATGGCCACATTCATCAATCTCACCAACAAGCTCCGGATACATGGAAAGCAACACAAACAAAAGTTATCAGACATTATAGACCCATAGAAGGTGCCTCCTAGGTTTACGTCATACAAAACCATAAAAAAAAATAAAAATAAAAAACTTAAAATGATGTCAACATTAATTATTTCATTATTTGATTTAAACTCATCTTTTAAGTGTATTACACTCTGTTGTTATAGCATTATGCTAACCATTAAGTTAACTTCATCACTTTAATACAGTTTGGTTTAAATCTTCTTCTCCCCCTGTTTTGAGCCATGGGACAACCATGGCTCAAAACACCACAAAAAATAAAATAAATAAAAATCATAAAAAGAATGGTTTCTGCCAATTACAACTTTAAATTGTTATTTCATAAATTAGCATCTCTAACTATTCATCTTCTTTATGTTTTCCAAATAGCATCATGTTTCTGTTATATTTAAAACTTCATTTTGTTCAGGTCAGTTGTAATCTCAGTTACCATTAGTTGTAGGTCTTTACTTGTAACTGTAAAAGTGTTTATGATTCATTTTAACACAGTTGATGCAAACATAAATAATTTATATAGATCAAACTAGTTTCTCATGATAGAGGTAAAAAGGTAATATCAAAGAGATTGTGAATCTATTGTCACAAAAAATCTTGTGACAATAGATTCACAATCTCTTTGATATTACCTTTTTAAATCATCTAATTAGAATATTTCCAGAATATTGTTCTATTTACCTCAAATTTACTTCAAATTAATTTCTATATTATTAAATTACATTTTCTCGTTCTTTGAATTTCTTGGGTCAGACCCCTTCCTCTGGGTTTAACCCAGTAACAGGCAGCATGTCTCAGCTGCTTGAACACACCACAAAGCCTCAGCTCTGTCCACACTGTTTTCCTCCAAAACACCATCACCTTTGTGATTGTGACTGTACATAAAATCAACAAAGCTCTGTGTAAATTTTTCTTTTTTTTCTTTTTAAATCCCCACACATGAAACTATCTTTAGGATTTTGTTCAATATAGATTTGTTCTATACTGTCTCTGTAAAACTCAGTTTTACCACTAGGTGCTCAATAAATACAACAAACCATTTTGTTTTTGCATTTTTCCCATAATTAATTTTAACCGTAACATAAAAAACGTTTTATCAATTACTATTTTTATGTTTCCACTAATTTGTCATTCGGATTCTACATAAAGAATTCTCCTCACTCAATGTTAAACAGAAACTTAAACATCAAGTGTAAAATCAAAATAACGTATTTCTCTTTATTTATTCAAATTTACCAAAATTGCAATCAATCATAGTCATTAGTGTTCATAAAAAAAATGCTAAAGGTAACATTATTAAATTATGTTCAAAAGGATAGACTATTGTATCAGTCCTCCTAGTACTTACGATAATTAATAATCCAAAACATTCAACATTCCACCCATCCTTGAACCGCAACCTTATCGTGGTGGAGGGGTTTGAGTGCCCGAATGATCCTAGGAGCTATGTTGTCGAGGGCTATATGCCCCTGGTAGGGTCTCCCAAGGCAAACAGGTCCTAGGTGACGGGCCAGACAAAGAGCGGTTAAAACCCCCTTATGGATAGCACAAAATCAAGGACCGTGTATGGTCCCGGTATGGAAAGCCCCGTGGGCTTTCCCCACGGGGCCCGGCCGGGCTCAGCCCGAAGGAGCAACATGGGGCCGACCGCCCGTGGGCTCAACACCTGCGGGAGGAACCGTAAGGGGCCGGTGCAAAGTGGATTTGGTGGCAGTAGAAGGCGGAGGCCTCGACGACCCAATCCCCGGACACGGAATCTGGCGCTAGAGACATGGAATGTCACCTTGCTGGCGGGGAAGGAGCCTGAGCTTGTGCGGGAGGTTGAGAGATACCGACTAGAGATAGTCGGGCTCACCTCCACGCACAACTTGGGCTCTGGAACCCAAATCCTCGAGAGAGGCTGGGCTCTCCACTACTCTGGAGTTGCCTGCGGTGAAAGGCGGCGGGCTGGTGTGGGCTTGCTCATAGCCCCCCAGCTCAGCCGCCATGTGTTGGAGTTCACCCCGGTAAACGAGAGGGTCGCTTCCCTGCGCCTTCGGGTCGGGGATAGGTTTCTCACTGTTATTTGTGTTTACGGGCCAAATGGCAGTGCAGAGTACCCAGCCTTCTTGGAGTCTCTGGGAGGGGTGCTGGAAAGTGCTCCAACCGGGGACTCCGTCGTTCTACTGGGGGACTTCAATGCTTACGTGGGCAGCGACAGTGACACCTGGAGGGGCGTGATTGGGAGGAACAGCCACCCGGATCTGAACCCGAGTGGTGTTCTGTTATTGGACTTCTGTACTAGCAACAGTTTGTCCATAACGAACACCATGTTCAAGCATAAGGGTGTCCATCAGTGCGCGTGGCACCAGGACACCCTAGGTCGGAGATCGATGATCGACTTTGTAGTTGTTTCATCTGACCTCCAGCCGTATGTCTTGGACACTCGGGTGAAGAGAGGAGCTGAGCTGTCAACTGATCACCACCTGGTGGTGAGTTGGATCCGATGGCGGGGGAGAAAACTGGACAGACTCGGCAGGCCCAAACGTACTGTGAGGGTCTGTTGGGAACGTTTGGCAGAGTCCCCTGTCAGAAATACCTTTAACTCCCACCTCCGGCAGAGCTTCAACCAGATCCCGAGGGAGGTTTTAGACATTGAGTCCGAGTGGACCACGTTCTCCACCTCCATTGTCGATGCGGCCACTTGAAGCTGTGGCCGTAAAGTCTCCGGTGCCTGTCGTGGCGGCAACCCCTGAACCCGGTGGTGGACACCGGAAGTAAGGGATGCCATCAAGCTGAAGAAGGAGACCTACCGAGCCTGGTTGGCCCGTGGGACTCCTGAGGCAGCTGATAGGTACTGGCAGGCAAAGCGGACTGCAGCCCGGGTGGTCGTGGAGGCTAAAACTCGGGTCTGGGAGGAGTTCGGTGAGGCCACGGACTCGAAGAAATTCTCGCAAACCGTCCGGCGCCTCAGGAGGGGGAAGCAGTGCCCTGCCAACACTGTTTACAGTGGAGGTGGGAATCTGCTAACTTCAACTGTGAATATTGTTGGACGGTGGAAGGAATACTTCGAGGATCTCCTCAACCCCACTGACACGTCTTCCACTGAGGAAGCAGAGGCCGAGGGCTCTTACCCAGGACGAAGAGTTGGGAAGCTCCTCGGTGGCAAGGCACCGAGGCAAGATCACACTCCTCAGCCTCCCTAGGAATATCTATGCCAGGGTACTGGAAAGGAGAATGCGGCCGATAGATGAACCTCGGATTCAGGAGGAACAATGCGTTTTTCGTCCCGGTCGTGGAACACTGGACCAGCTCTATACCTTCTCCAGGGTGCTGGAGGGTTTATGGGAGTTTGCCCAACCAGTCCACATGTGTTTTGTGGATCTGGAGAAGGCATTCGACTGTGTCCCTCGTGGCGCCCTGTGGGGGGTGCTCTGGGAGTATGGGGTCCGGGGCCCTTTGCTAAGGGCTGTCCGGTCCCTGTACAACAGGAGCAGGAGCTTGGTTCGCATTGCCGGCAGTAAGTCAGACCTGTTCCCAGTGCATGTTGGACTCCGGCAGGGCTGCCCTTTGTCACCGGTCCTGTTCATTATCTTTATGGACAGGACGCAGCCTGTCCATGTTCTAGGCACAGCCAGGGGCTGGAGGGAGTCTGGTTTGGGGACCACAGGATCTCATCTCTCCTTTTTGCAAATGATGTTGTCCTGTTGGATCCATTAAGCCAGGACCTTCAGGGTGCACTGGGACGGTTTGCAGCCGAGTGTGAAGCAGCTGGGATGAGGATCAGCACCTCCAAGTCTGAGACCATGGTTCTCAGTCGGAAAAGGGTGGCTTGTCCCCTTGAGGTTGTTGGAGAGATTCTGCCTCAAGTAGAGGAGTTCAAATATCTTGGGGTCTTGTTCACGAGTGAGGGAAGGAGGGAACGTGAGATTGACAGACGGATCGGTGCAGCTTCTGCAGTGATGCGGTCGATGTACCGGTCTGTCGTGGTGAAGAAGGAGATGAGCTGTAAGGCAAAGCTCTCGAATTACCGGTCAATCTACGTTCCCACTCTCACCTATGGATATGAGCTTTGGGTCATGACCGAAAGAACAAGATCCCGGATACAAGCGACCGAAATGAGCTTTCTTCGCAGGCTGGCGGGGCGCTCCCTTAGAGATAAGGTGAGGAGCTCGGTCACTCGGGAGGAGCTCAAAGTAGAGACGCTGCTCCTCCACATCGAGTGGAGCCAGCTGAGGTGGCTCGGGCATCTGTTTCGGATGCCTCCTGGACGCCTCCCTAGGGAGGTATTTCGGGCATGTCCCACCGGGAGGAGACCCCGGGGAAGACCTAGGACACGCTGGAGGGACTATGTCTCTCGGCTGGCCTGGGAACGCCTCGGTATCCCCCCGGAAGAGCTGGAGGAAGTGTCTGGGGAGAGGGAAGTCTGGGCGTCTCTGCTTGGACTGCTGCCCCCGCGACCCGGCCCCGGATAAGCGGTAGAAGATGGATGGATGGATGGATCAACGTCTGCCTCAAGTAACTCAAACCTTCTGAAGCACCTCACATCAACACATGCTAACACGACACTTGTTGCTGCTGCTAACCCCAAAGGCAGCTAGTGTGAGTTCCAGTGAAGGAGACAGAGCCACTGTTAAAACAAGCAATGCTCGATTTTACGTGTCAGCAACAACAACTGGTTTAGTTGTTAGATGAGGAGTATTTTATAATAGAATAATGTATTATTCATTTTCTTTGAGAATGAACAACATGTAAATCTACAGAGAGAGTTGGATTGTGTTTTGTTTATTGTGCAATAATTTACAGGTACAAAGATTTGCACTACTTAGCCAGGTCTCCCTTTGTTTCTTTTTACACAAGTTTACATTTGTGTGACTTAATTTTACCATTGAATTTTATTTTCAATATTTATTTTTTATATGTTTTTATTTCTATGTATTTCGTATGTCAGACTGAAATCTATTGAGTTGAAATAAATACTAAATATTCTAAAATATTATATATAGTGTTTTTATTCTTCTATCAGTTAATTTCAACATATTTGATATTTAAGCCTTTATAGAACGTAATACCCTTATAGAACATAAAAAAATAACTTCAGTTACTTTGCTGAGTAACTGAGTTACTTTTACAATGTGGTAACTGAGTTACTAACTCAATTACTTTTTGGGTAATTTGTAACTCTAACTAATTACTTTTTTGAAGTAAGATGACCAACACTGTTTAATATTTCTTTAACTACATTAAAAATCATTCCACTTAGTTCAGAGAGCTAAAACCTAAAGATAAAGTGACTTTATTGGCATCTGGTGTCTATTGGTATTTTAAATTAATTTTATCAAAAAAGCAGTAATATCAAAAGCCACTAGATGGTTATACTCAATGGCTGCATACCGTATAAAACGAATTTGAACTCATAAATTCTTGACTATCACAAGTTAAAATTGTAATTTAAAAAAATATATGTGTTAGGTGAGACTGTACAAAGTCAAAGATGCCAAAAAATGTGGTTATTTATTTATTTTGAGCACACAAACTATTTGCGTAATATAAAATGTTTGTAGAACCACTGAAGGGAGATGGGCTTTGTAACGACGTCTTTAGTGCCTTTTATGGATTTTTTAGAGAGAAAATAACATTGATGTCAATGAAGGCCTGTCTGAGCCAAATAAATCAAAATTATTTTGCCCTCATTTGTCCCCAACATGATATGAGGGTTAATGGCTAGTGGCTACATTAGCTATTATTACATTAGCTAACTACCAACTAACCAGACATTAACACATTGACAAGCACTTACTGGGCAGAATGGCTCTTCAAATGACGGACGAAAGGAGGTTGTCGTCTGGCTGTCTGTAATTTGAATGTTGCATGTCTTGCAACGCGCTGTTCGTTTTTTGCCATCTTGGGGAATAATTGTTGAAGCCCGAATGTGATGACCCTCGGTACCCCTACGGCTGACATGTTGATGTGATATCTGATCTAAGTGGGCATGGTGTGTAAGGTACGGGGGGCATGACTGATGATAGAGTCGTGATCCAGTCATGACAACGCTTTTCTCAGCCTGCGCTCCAGCTGGATCAAATTTATTTTTAAAATAATTCATATATTTCAATTCAAACTGAAAACATGATGTGATTAACACTCAAGTCATTCAAGTCATCGTGTCTCAAGTCAAGTCAAGTCTTGAGTCTTTAACTTCCAAGTCCGAGTCAAGTCTCAAGTATTTTATTTTTTGTCAAGTCAAGTCCCAAGTCATAAAAATAGCGACTCGAGTCGAGTCCAAGTCACCAAGTCTCAAGTCCCCATCTCTGATCCTGTCTGATTAATATAATAATAAACTTTATTTTATAAAGCGCCTTTAAAGGCAACTTCTCAAAGCGCTGTACAAAAACAAGCAATACAAAAACAAGCAATACAAAGTTCAAACAATTAAAAGTAACATCAACTATCAAATGCTAATTTAAAAAAATAAGTCTTAAGTCCTTTAAAAATGTCATAGCCCTGTGCTTCCCTAAGATCAGGAGGCAGAGAATTCCAAAGGACAGGAGCATAGGAAGAAAAGGCCCTGTCACCCATAGATCGTAGGCGTGTTTGAGGAACAGCCAACAAGTTGGATTGTGATGAACGCAGTCTCCGAGTTGGGGTATAGGAAGTTAACAACTCAGATAAATAATAAGGGGCCAAGCCATGCAACGCTTTATATGTCAGCATCATAATTTTAAAATCTACTCTGAATTGGACTGGGAGCCAGTGTAAAGACTCCAAAACTGGAGTGATGTGATTGCATACCCTGGTCCCAGTCAGTATCCTGGCGGCCGAGTTTTGTACATATTGTAATTTGTTAAGTGTGGATTTAGAGACTCCGGCTAGAAGGGCGTTACAGTAATCTATCCTAGTGATGACAAAGGAATTCATCAGCTTTTCAGCTACTGAGAAGTTTAGCATAGGACGTAGTCTAGCTATATTTCTGAGGTGAAAAAAGGATGATTTAACTGTACTCTGGACAAAAGAATCAAATGAAAGCCTGGAATCAAACATAACTCCAAGATTCCTCACTTTAGCTTGAGTAGCCAAGACAGAGCCATCAATAGTCAGAGATAATGAACCAGTTTTTGAAATTTGATGACGGGAACCAATAAGCATAACTTCAGTTTTACCACTATTCAGACACAAAAAATTTGTACTCATCCATTTCTTTATCTCAGAAACATAGCCAGACAGAAAATCAACATCAAGATGTTCACCAGACTTTGAGTGTATATAAATCTGCGTATCATCAGCATAAAAGTGATAATGGAGGCCGATCGCAACAACTGTCCAAGTGGTGCCAGATAAATGTTAAAAAGCAGAGGGCCCAAGACTGAGCCCTGAGGAACCCCAGTGGAAACAGAGCTAATCTCAGACCTGAAACCGGCCATAGAAACGAACTGAGAACGGTCAGTAAAATAGGATTTAAACCACTTCAAAGCTGTCCCCGACACACCAAAATCTTGTTCAAGACGAGCGAGTAATAGACTATGATCAACAGTATCAAAAGCTGCTCTTAAATCAAGAAGGATGAGAATGGAAATTACACCAGAGTCAGAAGCCATCAACAAATCATTGGTAACTCTGACCAGAGCCGTTTCAGTACTGTGGAATTTACGAAAACCCGACTGCTCCAATGCTCCATCTCTGCCTGACTCACTCACAGCATGTATCAGGGACATTAAGTATTGGATGTCCCAAAATTTCCTGAAATTGAATGATAAAAAAACTGAGATAATCCTGATTGGTTCTACTGCCACAGTCAAAACTATGAACCAGACTTTTGATGTTCATGGAACTCACATTAAGCCTTCGTCACTGATCCGTAACCTTGGTGTTCTATTCGATTCAAATCTATCTTTTGGCCCTCACATTTCTTCTATTGTTAAAAACTCCTTTTTCCATCTTCGTAATATTGCCCGTCTCCGATCTTCTCTCACTATTGCTGATACTGAAACCTTAATTCACGCATTAATCACTTCACGTCTGGACTTTTGCAATGCCTTATTTCTTGGTCTTCCAAAAAAAACTCATCGCTAGACTACAGTATGTTCAAAACTCAGCAGCAAGAGTTCTCACCTCCACTAGGCGCTCTGCTCACATTACTCCTCTGCTTCATGACCTTCACTGGCTACCTGTAGCATCACGTATACATTTTAAAGTATTGCTTCTAACATTCAAAGCATTAAATGGTCTTGCTCCCCAATATCTGTCTGACCTACTCTCCCCCTATCGCCCTGTCCGGTCCCTTAGATCAGCCGAACTCGGTCTGTTATCCACCCCACGTTTCCGTCTGTCTACTGTTGGTGGAAGGTCCTTTAGTTTAAATGCTCCTAAACTATGGAACGCGTTGCCTCTTAATCTACGAAACATCTCATCTGTGGATGCATTCAAGTCTCAGTTAAAAACATATCTATTTAACAAACATTTTGGGTAATTACAACTATATGTTTCATGTGATGTGTATCTAAATGTTTGTCTGTACTGTATTTGTGAAATGTAAAGCGACCTTGAGCTACGGAAAGGCGCTATATAAATAAAACTTCTTCTTCTTCTTCTTCTTGAAGAGGATCAAACAGGTTATTAATTGCGAGATGGTTACGAGGATGAAAGGCAACAACACGCTCAAGTATTTTTGCCATGAACGGAAGGTTGGAGATGGGTCGAAAATTATTAAAATCCTCCAGAGCAGTATTTTCTTTTTTTGGTACTGGGGTTACAGCAGCAATCTTTAATGCTGCAGGAACCTCTCCCATCTGCAATGAATGGTTCATAATACTAAGGACAGTAGGGCTCAAAACATCGAAGCAAGATTTAAATAAGCTTGAGGGAATAGGATCAAGCAAGCAAGTGGTAGATTTCATGCTTGATACCTCCTTTTCAGACCCTCAGAATCAAGATGTGGAAAATTAGTAAAAGGAAAACCAGTAAACCCAGATGAACAGAGAAGTGAGACAGTGGGAGTAGATGCAGCAGAAATTTGTTTGCGAACACTATCAATTTTAGAGTTAAGAAATTTAAGAAAAGAATCACATAGCTGTTGAGAGACAGGCAAGGTGGTGGCAGTATCAACTTTAAGCAGTCTATTTATAGTTTGAAACAAATGTCTGGGGTTTCCTTGGTTGTTTTCAATAGTCTGAGAAAAATAAGAAGATCTTTCAGTCTCAATTAATGCTCTGTAGTCACCCAGAAGGTCCTTCCAAGCCAAATAATGAACATGCAAGCCAGTAAGACGTCATTTACGCTCCATTTTACGACATGCAGCCTTCCTAATGCGCAAATCATCATTATACCAAGGAGCAGTGCGGGCTGAAGTAATCCGACGTGACCTTAGAGGAGCATAAGAGTCAAGATTAGTAACAAGTGCATTGTTAAACTGTGAAACTTTCTCCTCCAAAGATGTTGAATGCTGGTCACTTAAAGTGGATACAACAGAATTAGAAAAAACTGTTTGATCAATAGACTTCCACTTCCGGAATGTTGCAGTTCGTTTTGTAGGCACACTTGAAAGATGCATCTCCAGATTAAAGAAAACAGCTGAGTGATCAGACAATCCAATGTCAACAGATGATAACTGTGATACAAATGAACCATTTGACATCACAAGATCCAGGGTATGGCCTTTACAATGAGTTGGGCCTGTTACCAACTGTGAGAAGTCAAGACAGTCAAGAAGCGATAAAAATTCCTTGGCAGCCGCAGAGTCACTTCGGTCCACATGTATATTAAAGTCCCCCACAATAAGAATTCTATGGAACTTCAAGCTCAACATAGACAGAAACTCAGCAAAATCTGATGTAAAAGCTTCATGTGATGTCTTTGGTGGTTTATAGACTGTTGCAATGATGGTAGATGTAGGAGCAGGAGCAGATTATCCTGAGTATCCCCATCTGAGTATCTCTCAGTAGTAGACTACGGGAATATATAGACCCTATGGCATTGGAATGGTTGTGCGTTCATAGTTTATAACATACAATCGTGCTACTGAAGGCTGAGCATTGAGTTTCAGTTTGTATCAGAAATTTGACACAACACAATACTGCAAACTCCCCACAGTTCATACTGTCGTTGTGTCCTTGGGCAAGACACTTAACCCACCTTGCCTCGTATGAATGTGTTAGAATGTTGATGGTGTTGGTCGGAGAGGCCGTAGGCGCGGAATGGCTGCCACGTCTCTGTCAGTCTGCCCCACGGCAGCTGTGGCTACAGATGTAGCTTACTACCACCAGTGTGTGACTGTGGAGTGAATGAATAATTGATATGTAAAGCGTCCTTGAGCTCTGGAAAGGCGCTATATAAATAAAACTATATATATATATATATATATATATATATATATATACTGCTGTGGAGTGTCAATGTGTTTTTTTGAAAACTTCAGGCATGCAGCAATGTTCTTTTTAGTAAGCAGTGGCTTCCTTTGTGGTGTCCTGCCGTGGATACCCTGCTTGTTCAGTGTTTTACGTATTGTAGACTCATGAACAGAGATGTAAGCAAGTTCCAATGATGCCTTCAAATTTTTGTCTGTCATTTGGGGTTGTTTCTTTACCTATTGATTAGTCTTCGTTGTGCTCGTGTCATTTTAACTGGGCGCCCACTTCTTGATTGAGGAGCAACAGTCCAGAAGTGTCTCCATTTGTAGATGGTTTGCCTAACTGTAGACTGGTGAATTTCTTACAAAGTCTTTGAAATAACTTTGTAACCCTTTCCAATTTTATGTAAAGCAACAATTTTGAGATCATTATCTCAAGGGTTCACATACTTTTTCCACAAGCACAAGTTTTTTTTTTTTTTGGTTTCACTCAGTAAAGACATGAAACATCAGATTTTTTTTGTGTAATTATTTTTAGACACATTATGTTTGATGAAGACCGGATCTCATTTTAAGACAAATTTATTTGAAATTCACATACTTTTTCTTGTCATTGTATGTATGGGGTTTCTACAGTGCCCTTTTTTATCTTTCCTATTTGTGTCTATGAATAAAAACTATGACTAGATTGATATTGTATATTTTGCATTAGAATATTGCATTATTTTATGTGATTGTATTTTTACATTATTGATTAATTAATACCATTAGTATTATTCAGTGTTGGAAGTAACGGTGTTATAGTATAACAGCGTTACTAACAGAGTTTATTTTTCAGAAATGGAGTAATCTAATTAATTACTTTTCCCATCATTGCAATGCCGTTATCTTTACTGAGAATGGAAAGTGTTGCGTTACTACAATTTGGTTGAATAAAGCCCGAGGTGAGTTACTAACACAATTACTTTTTGGGAGAAGTAATGTGTAACTGTAACTAATTACTTTTTAAAAGTAAGATGACCAGCACTGGTATTATTTAATGATTTTACTGATAGAGGGTTGACTTAGATTGTGTGCACACACATGATTATGATTGAACCGCAGGGTCCTGTGTTTTATACAAGTGAGGTTCTCATTTCCAGATAGGTAGCTATAGAGAAGGCCTAGAGCCTTGACTCAAGATCCCACCTGCTCTCTTCGGGCCAGTAGAAGGCTCTCTGCAGCCGATACAACCCCCATGGCCTCGCACCCCACTTTTTATGGCTCATTCATACATTTATCCATTCATCTACATTTCTTGAACTGTTTCATACTTTGGACTAGCGTTACCCTGTTGTGGCTGTAAATACTCTGGGTTGTTGGAATACTGGGATTTGAAACAATAAGCATTTATTGTAAATCTTTTTGATTGTCTTATTTTTGTCCTAGTTGTCCACTAAACTATTTAATTTATGGTACCAATCTAAAAGCTACCCTCAGTCTCTGTTTACTCCCTCTTAGAGTCGTACTTGGTCTTCTGAAAGTAGCACATTGATCTGTAGTGTTTAACAGCAGCAGCATGCATAACTGCTAACATGCGTGTTACATGTGGAGAGTGAGCCAGGAGGAAAAATACAGAGCTGTGAATACAGAACTGTGTTGAATATATTCATTCATTCATTCATTTTGTGAATGAATGAAGGGATGTGTTGGAGGAACGTGGCATTAAAATCCCAAATGCAATATTGGTTCAAGATGCAAAAAAGGGTGAAACAAGTCATTGGGTTTTCTGCTCAAAATGGTGAAATATTAAAGACTGAATTTAATGATTGATGGTTGAATATGCTTCGGATGCTGCATTGATTGAGTTGTGCAACATTTTGTCATATATCTATGTCTGTAGCAGGGGTAAAATAATGATATTTTGGAGTTGAACTGTCTGCTCAGATGAGGTGGAGAAAATAAAAACTCAAGACTATGAGTTGGAGTTGCAGAAATTTAGTTATGGTTACAGGGCAGGACTATTCTATGTTTCTGAACGGGGTGATGTCTCTGCTTGGTTAGTCCGTTAACAAGCTCTGTAGAAGACAGCAAGGGTGTTGCAGGTTCAACTCCAACACCATTGGTCCCAGTAGATGACCCAGCTGAAGAACATTCACAGCTCAATTCAGATACTGGAGCTCAGAGTGAAACCGAGACCAGGGCTGTCTCTGCCCCCGAGGGGGGGAGTTGCAGTTACTGATACAGACAATTATCTGCTCAACCAATTTTATCAAGGTTGCTGGGACACATTAATCTCAGAGTTACAACTAAAGCAACGCAAGACTAAGCCCCCAGCATTTGCTGAATTATTGTTGCTGCTCCATACAGAAGAAGATAGAGAAACAGCTAAACCGCAAAGAATGAAACAATATCTCGGCTCAGGTAAATCTCGAGTTGGCAATCATGCTCAGTACGCCTTCCTTGCTACTGAAAATAAAGGAATCTGTGACGCTTTAAAAACTATAACGCAGCATCTCACAATACAACTGGCTGACATTCAGAAGCAGCCAGCAGCTTTGACTGCTGCTCAATCCAGTTTGAAGCAGTCTGCATCCCCTAAGCCCATGCACAGTAGGCCAAGTGAAAGTCCAAAGGGGGGAACGACAGCAGCTCGATACTCATACAAAACCCCTCCTTTGTGACCCAAGCCTGGATATTGTTGCCATTGTGGGAAAGATGGCCACAGATTCAAAAAAACAGGATAAGATGTTACTATCTTCTGTGCAAGCATTTCCAAGAGTTCATGAACAGAGAGCCTGAAGAAATTTGGGGAGCGCATCATCAGTATACCTTTGGTTCCTAGGGTGTTTCGGCCTTTCACACTATACACCCTCCCCACAGGCGGCCAGCGACAGGGTGATCAATCCTACGCTTGCGTCCCATACCCAATTAGTCATAGGAGATGCCTTATTGTTGATAGCCAACATCCCATGGGACTATGCATGGCAGGGGCGTCCTCCTCCCTGAGTCAAGCATTCTTGACCGCATACCTCCTGACCCTCTCACTTCGGGGCCCAGCTGGGGTCTTTCCTCTTCATCCAGAGCCACTGACTGCTGCCTTCTGCTGCCTCCGATACGGCTCTGATTGCCGAACGCTGGCTCTGGCCCTTAATTCCCAGGTCTCTAGGCAGTCTGGTCGTAGATGTTGCCACAAAACCTCTGCAGCCCACCTCCACTGGTCGGACTTCTGTGTTCCAGCCATGAAGCCGTGCTTCGGCAGCTAGATCGGCATAGCGCAGATGTTTTCTCTCATAAGCCTCATCTACCGAGTCCTCCCAGGGTACTGTGAGCTCAATAATGAAGACCTTCTTTAGCGAACATGACCAGAGCACCATGTCATGTCTTAGGGTGGTGGTTGCGATCTCCGGAGGAAACACAAGTTGCTGACCAATGTCAGTTAGCATTTTCCAATCGCAGGCCAAGCAGGATCTTCACCATACCATTGGTGAAGATTATCTGGTGTTGGAAGGACGTCATATGTTGCTCTGATGGAAAAGCTCAACCGCTTCGCTTCCATGGCCCACAGATCCTTCCAGCTGATCTTCCTCTTTTTCACACTGTCCCATCGAGTCCACTGTCCCTGTTTGGCAAGAGAGACTGCCTTGGCCCACCTTGCAGCCTCCTCCTGATGGCGTAATTCCTGCACTACCATCATCCGCCGCTCTGGTGCAGTGGCCTTACTCCAAACAGCACGGCTAGTTAGCCCAAGGCCTCCTCTTCCTTGCTGAACATGACCCATAATGTCAGCATTTCTAAGGGCTGCTATTGCCTCCTGGACTGCCTTTCTGGCCTCCATTTGCGCCCGGTTGCCTAGGTCGGTGCATTGTTGCTCACCACTGGGTCTCGAGATTCATTCAGTGTCATCTGGAGCCTGGTTTTTGCACACTTGAATTCCTCTGTTAGACTGGTGAGGGGCAGCTTGAGGACACCATCTCCATAGAGGCCTATGGTGGTAAGGCATCGTGGAACTCTGAGCCACTTCTTTAGGTAAGCTGTGACTCCTCTTTCTATCTTCTCCACTATTGAGATTGGAACCTCATTCACTACTAGGGGCCACAACACCCGGGGTAGGAGACCAAACTGCAGACACCAGGCCTTTAACTTTCCAGGTAGCTGGAAAGTTAAGTTGGCTTTTTACTGGCTGCTCAGACACTGTTGGGATTTGGTCATCTCCGATGAAGAATTTCAGGTCAGAGAGTACTCCCTTCACAATCGAGATGCTGCGTGACTTGGATGGTTTGATCTTCATACGGGCCCAGCGGATGTTCTCCACGAGTTTTCTGAGCAGTCTCCTGGTGCATGGAACAGTGGTGGTCAGTGTTGTAATGTCGTCCATGTAGGCTCTGAGTGGAGGGAGGCGGAAACCAGAGTCGACTCGCTGTCAACCAGCAACCCATTTTGAGGATCTGATGATAACCTCCATTGCCATTATAAATGCCAAGGGAGAAATGGTACATCCTGCCATTATACCTACATTCAGGCACTGCCATGAGGTGGTGAACTTTGAAGTGGTAAAGCAGAACTGCAGATCCTGGAAGTACGCCTTCAACAGGGTTGTGATGGTGTCCGGTATGTGGAAAAATCTGAAGGCAGACCACAGGAGTTCATGGGGCACAGAGCCAAATGCATTGGCGAGGTCGAGGAAAACTACATGGAGATCCCTTTTCTCCACTTTGGCCATTTGGATCTGGTGCCAGATCATGCTGGAATGTTCCAAACAGCCAGAAAATCCTGATATTCCTGCCTTCTGTACAGATGTTTCGACGTACACATTCCTTTGCAGGAACACGGCCATCCTCTGGGCTATGACCCTGAAGAAGATTTTACCCTCGGCATTCAATAAGGAGATTGGGCGGAATTGGCTGATGTTCTCTGCATCCTTCTCCTTAGCGATCAGGACCCCGCCTGCCCTACGCCACACTTTGGGTATTATCTTCTTTTGCCAAGCTGTTCTCATAAGCCTCCAGAGGACCCTCAGGACGTCTGGAGCGTTCTTATACACTTTGTACGGGACTCCATTTGGCCCCGGGGCTGATGCTGTTCTTGCCCGTCGAACTATGTCTTCCACCTCTTTCCATGTCGGAGGGCTGGTCTCAATATGATGTTCCAGGGGTTCAATGGGTGGGATATCTGATGGAATGGCCAGATGTTCATATCGTTTTGGGTCAAAGTTTGTTGTTCTCAGGTGCTCCTCTAGGTCTTTCTTTGTTGTTTTTAGAGCGCCACTTTTTTCCTTCGTGAAGAGACTTTTGAGGAACTTGAAGGGGTCTTTATAGAATCGAGTTCTAGTTTGCTCTTTTTTCCTTCTGCGTTTCCGTAGGTTCTCTGCTCTACGGAGGGATGCCAACCGGGTTTTGATGTCAGCCTGAAGTGCCTCTATGCCCTCCTTTCCTCTTCGAGGCCTTCTTCCACTGTTTCTTAAGCTGTCTCCTTTCTTGAACGAGGCGCTTGAGTTCTTGTTGCCTCCTGGAGACTGGTGGGGTTGGAACCTTTCTCCCGCCTTTTGCCTCTTGCACTCCAAAGCGTTCTGCCCCATACTCATAAATGATGTCCCCCATCCTCTCCAACTTCTTCTCCACTGTCCCTCGCAGTTTCTCGTGGGTCAAGGTAAGGTCATTATTCACTGTTTCCCACAACTTCTTGTCACTGGCGCCAGGCCACTTCACATACGGTCTGTGCCCTGGTAGTCTCCTCTCGACTGCAGGACTGGGAGGCTGGCTGAGTTCCACTCCTGTTGTTGGTTCCACCTCAGTTGTTACTTCGGTGCTTGAGTTTACATCCTCCATGACAGTGGTACTGATGCACTGCAAACTATGGTTTGCGTCCAGTTGCTGTGCTTCATTCGACTGATTTGATCGCTTTGATCACTTACTCACACACCCCTTCTTCCCCTGGTGGATCCTCAACCCATGGTGTGATGTAACTTTCCTCCAACCACAGACACATACCTGCATCTGTTTGTGGCCCGCTGTTGCAGCGTAACTTGTGACCGTTGCTGTGGTGTTCTCTTGTGCTGTGCTCTCATTACTCATAGTCGTTTCCAGTCCAGTCGTTACCATGTTGTCAGTTAATGAGTCATCTTCCGCCCCCACTCTCGCAGACTCTAGGGGTATTCTTGTATGTTGCCTTTCTGTAGCTAAAGCGGGTGTTTCCAACATACTGCGAAGCATGGGAAACTACAGAAATGGGAAGCTAGCCCATGACTGTCCCAATGGGGTCTATTCCCTCCTGTCAGCCGTCTCTCTGTGCCGCCACAAGGACTTTCCCTTGTTGTCAGTCCAGATATTCAGATTCAAAAAACACAGGATAAGATGTTACTATCCTTTGTGCAAGCATTTCCAAGAGTTCATGAACAGAGAGCCTGAAGAAATTTGGGGAGCGCATCATCAGTAGTGTACCTTTGGTTCCTAGGGTGTTTCAGCCTTTCACACTATACACCCTCCCCACAGGTGGCCAGCGACAGGGTGATCAATCCTAAGCTTGCATCCCATACCCAATTAGTCATAGGAGTTGCCTTATTGTTGATAGCCAACATCCCATGGGACTATGCATGGCAGGGGCGTCCTCCTCCCTGAGTCAAGCATTCTTGACCGCATACCTCCTGACCCTCTCACTTCGGGGCCCAGCTGGGGTCTTTCCTCTTCATCCAGAGCCACTGACTGCTGCCTTCTGCCGCCTCCGATACGGCTCTGATTGCCGAACACTGGCTCTGGCCCTTAATTCCCAGGTCTCTAAGCAGTCTGGTCGTAGATGTTGCCACAAAACCTCTGCAGCCCACCTCCACTGGTCGGACTTCTGTGTTCCAGCCATGAAGCCGTGCTTCGGCAGCTAGATCGGCATAGCGCAGATGTTTTCGCTCATAAGCCTCATCTACCGAGTCCTCCCAGGGTACTGTGAGCTCAATAATGAACATAAAAGCAAACAGTGACAATGCCCCAAATCCAGCTCTAGTCGCTGCAAAGAAGAAACAGTTTAGCCAGTGCCAGTGGCACAAGTCAAACTCGCCCGTCTTTAAACTAGATTGAGTTCCTGTGGAGGGACGACCAGGAACTGCAGAGGACCCACAATGTCCCACACAATGTGTTGTGGTTTAGGGTCCATCCAGGCCCAGGTACCACCGGTTGATGAGTGGGCTCTAGTCAAACATCCTGCCACTCCGTTGCCTGGGGTCTGTGAGTCAGAAACCGTCTTGTCACCCTGCCAAGTCACCCACTGCACAAGATCCCGATTGTTGTCACTAACGAGTCAGAGCTCGCTATAACTCTTCCATCCTCCAGTGCCATAGCTAGCCTTGTAGTGTCATCGCAAATCCTCACCCATCATGTTACCGCTAGCCATTTACAGTACCAAGACCATCTGGAGGTTTCACTAGAATTTGACTTTAGGAATTTGAGCGTGTTGTTAAAAAGCTCAGGATCTCAGAATATGCACCTCTATGATCAAATGTCCTTCAAAAAGTATCCCCGTGTCGTGGGATGTTCCCCACGACACCGAGGCTGTCAGAACCCATTTGCATGATCTCTTGGATGCTGGTGTGATCAGAGAATCAGAGTTGCTCTCGCTGTCAACTTATAACTTCAAGCTACAGTATTGTACTGGTAACCAGAACCTTGATGCAGATGCACTGTCAACACCACATGACCACTCACCTGATCTGCTTTCTCAAGGAGAAGGGGACTTGGTTTGCAGATATACGCAAGATCACTGCAGTGACTCTAGTAATGTTGCTGAAATTGCTCCAGACGTTGTTGGACTTCTGCCATCTGCCTTAGCCCCTTGGTGAGGACTTGTTGTTCTTCTGGTTCCACTGAAGATCTAATGACTTCGCTTGAGTTCTTGAGTGTTACAGCTACTCCAGTACCTGAATGCTTTGCCAGTGCTTTGCCAGCCATTCCGTACTTGTCTCAATTGGACATAAGGGAGAAGCAATGTGCAGATTCTTTCACCAAATTGAAACAGGATAAAGGGTCCCTTCTACTGTGAAAAGTGAACTCCCTGACCTTCCCCTTCTTTTGAGTGAACTTAACCTTCTTGAGTTGCATGTAGACCTGTTATACAGGAGAAGACAAGATTGTGAGCAGTCTCTGTTCCAATTAGTGTTTCCAGAGGAGTTGCGGCCAGTCGTCCTTATCAGCCTCCACAACGCAAACATATTTTCTGGCCACAAATGGCTGCTGATGTGGAAACTAAGGTCAGAACCTGCGCTCGATGTGTAAGACGTAAAACCTTTCCAGAGAAAGCGGCACACAATTAGTAAACATCAAGACTATTCGTCTGCTTAAGCTACTTTATATGGATTATTTGACTGGAACAAAGTAAAACCAAGGATGTCCTGGTTTTTACAGATCATTTTACAAAGTATGTGGTGGATATACCAAATGCCAACCAGAAAGCAAGGATGGTAGCTAAGTGCAAGGACCTGAACAGTTGCACAACGACCAAGGGCCCGATTTTGAATCTAAAGTGATCAAGGGACTTTGCGGTATTGCTGGGATTTTAAAAATTCAAACCACGCCATTTCATTCTCGGATTTAAGTATATTATTTATTAGAGTGAGAAATTTCACAATTAAATAAAAGGAGATATACAATGTTGTTTTCTGTTGCAGAAGAAATAAATAAGCTGCTATAATGTTTCTCTCAAACGTGATTGTAATAAAAAAAAAAAGTTGTTTTGGTTAGGGGTTACAAGGACCTCAAAAATAGTTCATATTTTAGCCTGTTGTCATTTCAGATTGATTTAGACATAATGTTTCTTGACTTTATAAAGTCAAGCCTGCTTGAAATTATTAAACTTCAGCTCTCATACTTCCCGCGTATGCTTTTCTGAGCTGCTGAAGGCTCTGCACTGCAGTGATAGTCTGTGACATTGTTGAAAGCAGTTTCCCTACGGGGATAAGTCTTCTATTTGTTCTGCAGCGGAGCCGCATGTACTGTAGTGTAATTTTGGGGGTAAGAAAAACAAAGCATTGCATAAAGCCTGTCCCATTTTTTAATAAACGGTTGGCCAGTTGTATTTGCCCATCGTATTTAACTCGATGGAAGTCATGATTGTTATGGCTGCCAGTTTTTATCCACTTTAAAATGTGTAAATGGTCTCGCTCTATTTTATCTGTCTGACCTGATCTTTTCTTTACATCCCTTCAAGCGCGCTCAAGTCAGCAGTAAAATTTCAAATTATTCCCATTCCTCAAAATAGCACCTAATCTGCCAATCAAACTCACCATGCCCTTAATTATGCATAATTGTAAAGTTAAGCTGGTGCTGCTTTCAATTCAGATTGTCTCGTTTACGCAACTTGTGTGAGGAAACCAGAGTATGTGAGCGGTGCGGAGTGGGAGCGGAGCGAGGAGCGGAATTGTGTGATTTTGCCAGGTGCGAGGAGCGGATTTTTTAAATGTTGGAGCGTTGTGATTTTCTTCGCTCCGAAACGCTCCACTATCGCTCAATTACCAATCACGAGCCAGGAGTCCCAGGACCAAACCACTGTCAGGAGACGGAGGGGGACTCAAAATGTTTCTAATCATATTTTGCATTTGTTTGCATTTGTATTGTTTTATTAGTTTCACAAACATTTATATAAAGTACTGCGTATTCGTTTTACACTACATGCATCTTCCAATCTGATCAGACACTGGTGTTATTAAAAAAAATAAAATAAAATAAATAAAATAAAAATACCCTGGAGCGAAAACGGAGCGAGACGTAAAAGGACGGAGTGGGGGAGGGAGCGAGGAGCGGAAAACAGTACACCCAGAGCGGAGCTTGAGCAGAGTAATTATGAAATACTTTGAGCGTGGAGCGCAAATTCTTCCCGCTCAGCTCCGCTCACATACTCTGGAGGAAACGCATAAGATGATTATTAAACATTTTATTTGGGCAACTGTTTTTAAATCATATGTTATCACAGGTAGAAATCAAGCAAACTTATCACCTTGACACCATAAATAATATATTTGACAATAATGTCTAAAACCATGAATCAAAAACTGCCCTTTTTACTGCACTTGCCTGTTTCTTAATATTAACATAGTCTGACCAAAATAATACCTGCCTCGAAAAAACAAAAACTTGTAACATTCCCTGCACTTTGTTGGTAGATTGTTTACATACTTTGAGCTTTTGTAGGTGACGTACAGTACAGCCATATTTAGGGATTATCCTCTCTAGTATCAGAACATTCTGAACCGTTAATGGAGGCAGAGGTGTTCACATTTCTTTTCTCTACTGAGTGATTATGAGGAGTCTTCTCTTTTAGCCGCAGCGGGTCAATATGACCCTGACCTAAGACTGAGGGGACCGCTCAAACACAACGCCCCTCAGTGTCATTTCTGCATTCATTCTGTGACATGACATTTCTTACACTCCAGCTACAGAGGGAAGTGATTATCATAAATCATTGGAGCTGTTTCCTCTGTGATGACGCTCAGATCTCTGCTGAAGGCACTTAAGAATTATGTTGTACACACCATACGTATACTCACATTTGCACACGTAAGAATAATACAATTTATGCCGTTAATTGAATCCCTGAAACGTTTGACGAGGCATTTGAGTCACGGCCATATGTGTATGGGGACAATCAATTTCAGTATAGACCCACCCCCTTCCTGCATATGTCGCGGCACACTTCCATCACTCCTTCACTGTACAGCAGCAAGACATGACAAATAATTATTCTGTATCTGGAATCACTTTTGTGACCACTTTTACTTTTTTATGTAATTATTAAATGCGAAAAGTTAGGAGATAGCCCCAGGAGAAACCCTTTGTGTTTTTCTGTTTGTCTCCTCCTTTCTTTTGTCTGTCTGTTTGGAGCTGGGTGGAGTCCCTGGAGCCTGCATTCTCTCTAACACTTCTGCAGCTCATCAGACTCATCACTACTCACCTGCAACAGCATAAGAAGCCTCTTCCGTCCTCCACTCTTTGCCAGATCGTACGTTACCTTTTGTGGTACACAGCGTAGCGCAAATTTCCTGTAGTTTGGATATTCTTGTTTTTGTAAAAAACGTTTATCTACCTTTTTTCCTCTGTAAAGAACTCTGTTCCAGCTCGAGTCTCCTGCCCAGCCGCCTCCACTGCTCCACCATGCTTCATCCTCTGGTCCTCTCCACCTCCTGCTCCTGTCTGTTTTTAAATAAACCTTTCGAACTGCCATTTTGTCTAAGTTTCTGCCATTTTAATCCACCAGCTTCCGTTCATTACAACACATGGTAGCTTTGACTTTTGCTTGATGCAATAAATTATGAAGTCACTTTGGTTCAACAAAATCCTTAAAGACATTCAAAGCAAAAAAAAACTTTACATCCTTTCTGCACCTATAATTGTGTGTATGGGGAAGAGATAAAGGTAATAAAATACAAATGCGTTACTGTAATTATGTTAATGTTTGGGAAAATTTATATATTTCTTTTGTACTACTTTCAAAATCTCATTTGTTACTGAGTAGCTAAGATTTTATATTATTGACTGATTGGCGTTTGTCTGTCTCTCGCAAGCCTCTCCCATGGAACCTCTTAAATGGTCCTCGTGTAAGGGCCATACTGTGATTTTACAGCGAAATACAGCGATATACCTCCGTCCACCAGAGGGCAGGCTCCAAAAGCGGAAATATAAGGAGAAACCCAATGGCGACTTTACAAGAGTAAAACTCATGTTTACAGCCTGGTCCAAAGATGGCTTCAGTCTCTAGAGCTAAGTTTTTACTTCATGACAACTCTGTCATGTGCTGCTCTTTGATAAGTCCTACACTATATTATTTTCTAATTGGCTAGTTGATGTGATAGGCTTGTGCTATTTTTGTCTTGCCAACAAACCTTTTTTAAATTTTATTGACAAAGGTTCATTTTGACAAGTTTTACTTTTCTAAATCCAAATGCTGAAGCCAAGGGTCTTTCATTAGCTGTCACCTGAAGCTATTTGAATGCATCAATAACAAGAGCTTTATTGACTGTAACAGGACTGTGTGTGAGAGCAGTGAGGGTCCATGTATGGAGCGGCCAACAGGTATTCGTCTTGATCCCCACCAATAACAAAAATATTGGAAACCCAGAAATGATTCATTTTCAATTTTAGGAAACTAATTTTAAGGTCTCAAGAAACAAAAAACAAAACTCTCATTTTATACTGTATGTTTTCAAAAGAAACTACATAATTGAAAAGCAAGGTAATAAACCAATTGTCTGAGATTGTAGAAGTGACACTCCAAAACAGTAAGTGGCGGAAATGCACCTTTAACGTTGAGTGCCACATTTACTTACAGCATCGGCTATAAAGCCAAAAGAAGTTGTTTTACTGTACTTGCGAATTTGTTCAGGTGGCAAAATAAATAAGACTTGCAGTTTTAATGAATAACATATCTCTAGATTGCTTCAGCAGGTTGAAGGTATATGTTCCTATATTGATAATATAAAATTTTCTTGCAACAATATGAAAATATGTTTTTGTTATTTATGTTGGTCCTACAGGTCATTGACAAAAGCTTATACATAATGGATGATACAAACACAGCAATGTTTCCAAAGCCTTCTGGGCATTTTCCTACTTGTAATCTTTTACATCACGACTATTATGAGGTCCACGCGGACCAGCTTCAAGTGGGGTACAGGCAGTGGGTTCTCCCTTTTCATTCATGTGCAGTCCCACTTCTTCTCCTGCCTCCATTGAGAGATCTCAAACTTTGCCTGGACCTTCTAGAGCAGGGGTCGGCGACCCGCATGTGGCTCTTTCATCCCTGGAGTCTCCACAGGAGAGGAGTCTCCCTGTGGCTTTTGAAAATAATTAATAAGTATTTAATAACAAATTATTTTATTTTAGTTTGTTCATTTTTAAAATGTAATTCTAAAGTTAAAGATTATGGAGATCTAGTAACATCTTAATAAAACGTGTTAAAAATGTTGTCGCTGTTACTGCGTCACAATCGCCAGCGCGCAATTTCTTGAACTTTTAAAATCCCAACTATGGAGAAGAAAACAAATTAGTTTGCGTTATAATATAACTATTCACAGTATATATTGTTAAACTTTTAACGGGGCTTTTAAAGTACATTTGGGATGGGTCCCCAATCACATAAATTGGTTAATTCTAATGACACAATTATAATATTATTAATAATATTAATGATAATATGTGAGCTATTCATATTTGGCCTGCAATTGAGACAGTTTTTATTTTTGCCCTTTCCTGCTTTACTGTATTCCATGCTCTACTGTTGGTTTACTTAAATGCTGAGAGAGTTTACAGACAACAAAATCAATCTCAGGTCTGGCTACGTACAGTATATCAAACTTCCCACTGCCAACTTTCCTATCTTTCATTTTGAATCTTTGAGTTAGATATGCTTTACATCAGTCACTGCTCGCAGCTATAATAAGATCATCTATCCATATTATGAGGATTAGTTTTTCAAACCCGTTTTTCCCTTGTGTACAAACAATGATCTGCAGCATTTTGTACAGTCATTCTCACTTAGATACATGTGTCCAAACATTTCAAACAATTAAAACATTGTGAATAGCAGTAGCTCAGTGGTAGAGCGGCCGTCCTTCGATCCCCGTTCGAAACATCCCAAAACATTATAACCACTCTCCCCACAGTTCATACTGTCGTTGTGTCCTTGGGTAAGACACTTAACCTACCTTGCCTCCAGTGGTGTTCCAGCTGTAACACTGGTAAATAAATGTAAATGCTAAATGTATGTAAAGCACTTTGAGTGCCTATTACAGTAGGTGGAAAAGCGCTGTTTAAAAAAAAAAAAGAAAAAAATGTATAAATCACACCTCAACCAACATCCACGCCCACCTAACCATCCCCTTGTTATAAGAATTCTATATCTTTATATTATCCAGAGAAGACACGTAGACAGATTATATATAAAAAGCGAAAGGCCAGGTTTAATTCTTGCAAGAAGAAGCAAAGCAGACACGTAAGGCTACAGAGTGAGGTTTGCTTATAGAAGTAAACAAAACTTGAGATTTTATATCACTGCAGTGGGGGCTGTTAGAGGGAGGTGTATCTTCCGTACACCCTCCCCAAGGCCCCAGCTCCAGGTGCAGAAGTCCTGTGGCAAGCCATGTCTCCAGTTATGTCTACTCCATGCTTGGACTAACATGGAGGACATGACATGATTTGACATGACCTGTAGAGAACTATGAGCACCCAGTAACTATAAACAATATAAACAATTATAATAATAAAAAATATTATAACATTCCCCCCTCTTTATGCTGATAACCATTAGCATAAACAACCTACTAGCTTGAGTGTAAATTGTAAACTATGACAGAAGCGAAAACCCAGCAGGGCTGTTGACCTAGCCTGAAGAACATTTGACCAATTGGTAAAATGACCTAAAGCTGGGAAAAACTCTTCTATCCACCCCTTGCCCCAAAGGCGGTGACAAAACACAAACATCAAGCATCAAACGTATGTAATCACTTCAAATGATTAACTTACAACACATGTCAAAACAAACACAACAAATGATTATAATGGGATATGTTTCAAATCAAATGGGAACCCACAGAGTAATGCACTGATTCTTCAAAGTCAAATTCTTTAAAGTCCATAAATCATAAATGTCCATAAATCATAAATCAAAACATAGTGTCACTCCAAAATAAAGTAGAAAAATTTGCCAGAGGTTGAGCTGGTCAACCCATTGGACTCAAGATCTCTGGCCTGTCCCTGCCTGTCCATTTCTGTCCCTGTAACGAAAAGAAAACACATGGAGTGAGACATATGCACATTCATAATGATTAAAATCAATTCTCTTCAGCATAATAAATTCAATGAACCACACGGCCCTTAGGTCTGTAGTATGATCCGTCCTGGAGCTGTTGTCCCGTTGGTGTACATGCAAACAATAACGTCCCTCAGATATCAAAGTGTTCATCTGAGGTCACAGCCTTGACCTTAGTCGTTTGGCAGGTGCATGTCCAGGAATGATGACCCAGCAATGGCCACATTCATCAACAAGCTCCGGATACATGGAAAGCAACACAAACAAACGTTATCAGAAATGGAAGTGCAACAACAAGTACATGTACTGTATCTCAATACAGATTCTAAAATCACAGTCAATTTTCCAAATATGTTTTAAAACCAGGTCAAAATTAATTTCTCTATTCCAGAATACTCTAATTCCTCTGTTAGAGTTTGAAGTCCTTTCTTAAAGGTGTTAGTTCTGCTGTAACTAGACCTGTGTTACTTTGGAGGAAATCCTTTTGTAGATCCCCCCTCTTCAGCTAAAAGCATGCTCAGTGCTATTTTGTTCTGTCCAGTCCTTGGACCAGTTTTCTGTCATTTCCAGTTTCAATTAACAGTTATAGCATTTCTCGTACAATTCATAAACCTTTGTTGGTTATAATTATACTTAATTTAATCAACATTTGCATAAATTGTCTCAAAATGTAAAAATTCAAATCCTAATGCTAATTGAATTTTAGCCTTATATTCATTAAGGACACCTCAAAGGACACCTCTGTTGTTGATGTAAATGGGTCTCTCAAATGAACCTGAGGGAGCTGCTGTTTGGCTCCTAAAGTGTGAGTTTCGACTCACGATGTTCTCCGTCACATTGTATGTGAACACAAATAAAACGAGGATCCTTTAACACATGTTTCCGGTCAGCAGGCAACGCTGGTCTAATGGTCTTACTTTCACAAAACCTCCAGACTTCTGCTTTGCACTGCACCTGTCCCTGATCTCTACGTTTGTCAAGTTCAGAGTGATGTCACAGGAAGTCATGTGACCCACGTCACTAGCCCTGCTCACAGGTGTGCTTCCCTTCATAGGTGTAAACTATGGGATTATTTTCCCGCCAAATGTATTGCAGTCACAGATCGAAAAATAATGAGCATAAATAAAATATTTAAAAACATGTGTAAAATAATAACGCACAAAACCGAAAAACAAATGCAATTTTTTTTAAATAACAAACAACGCGGTCATTGTTTAAAAAATAATAAGCGTGAATCAAAAATTTAAACACATTTAAAATTATATTGCACAAAACTGAAACGTGTTAAAAATTTTCCAAATTGCAAACAAAATCAGGTTTCCTGCTCACGTGTTATTTTTTTGTGTGCTTGTGGTCTTTCCCCCTTTGCTCTTGTTTCCACGTTCTGCGCTTGCGTTTCTAAAAGTTGCAGTTAGAGTTTCATGTAAATAAGGGCAGGCTTCAGCGTCACCATTGGCCCACAAGTTCTAGATTGACAGCTTCTCCTCAAGCCAATCAGTCCAAGGGGAGTTGACGTCACTCCAATGCGACTCATGGCTGCTGTGGGAGGATGGATAACCAGCGTCAGCAGGCAAATGCCGGACAATCTCAGGTAATTAGCCATAAATATTTTGTTAGTGGGTGACAGAAACATTCGCGTTGTGTGTTATGATATTTTCTCCAAGTTCTATGTAGTCCGAGTAGGTCGATATCTCGCCTGTTGACACATGTCTTGTTAGTTTGGCTTAGTAAGCAATACTTTATATTTTAGGCAGTAGGCCTACACGATAACGATATTTAATGCGCATCTGATCAGTAAAGCCGGTTCTGTAATCAGCGGTAGATCTCCATCACCTGAACGCTTTCACATGGAGCAGTATTTACTACACAGAGCCGTTATGCTGCTCCATGTGAAAGTGTGCAGGTAATGGAGATCTACCGCTGATTCCAGAACAGCATTAGATATCACGTGCTTTTTTATCGTGCAGGCAGTATTTAAGTCTATGACTGTATATCTTAAAATGCACGATTTTGCTATCTGTTACGGTGTAGCCTCGAGATCATAGATTCCATTAAGATTATGATTTTATGCATTGATCCTAACTCACTGTGATAGCAAATTGTTACCTTATTTAGGGACTATTCCACTATAGTGCAATGAAATCAGTATCAAATGATCCATCTTCATCACATCAATAAAGCAGTTCCAATAGCTTTGAGAAGTACGGCTGGTAACCGTTTATATTAGAAATAGAGGACAGAACATCAGTAAGAATGCCAACTTAATGCTAGAAACCTTTCATTATAATATATAGTCCACTCCGCTGTATACCAATCAAACAATGACAACATTATCAAGAGTGAAGCGTTCTGAATATATTCTGAATGCATAATATAAAGGTTTTCTCATTGTTTCTCATTATGCTCGCATTAACTCTTAATGTAAACTTTGTGTTTAGCAGACTGAGTACCTGGATGTGCTTAGTGCAGCACAGAGCCTCATCTCTGTGCTAACACAGACTCTTAATCAGAGTCCTGTAACACCACGTCCTCAAGTTCAAGTGCAGGGGATCAGGGGCAGCAGGCAGTCTTACCAGAAAGACAGACAAATACCACCGTTGATCAGGACATGGCCAGGTGCTTGTTGTTGGCCATACAGTGCATGGATAACCAATCTAATAGTTAAAATGTTTTTTTTGCAGGCACTCTGTCATTTAAATAGTTAAACCCCTACACTATTAGATTTGACATTTTTAAAGTTAAACAAACTTAGTTCAACATAAACTAATTTTTATTACTGTATACCTACAGACATTAATTTTATTTAAAAAATATATAAATGATTAAATTTTTCTTTTCTTGTAGGGCCTTTCCTAGCATGTTCCGAAGACATGCAATCTGCGGAAAAAGAATAAATGTAGCATCCAGAACACATACCAAGACTGCAAAAGCATTTAAACCTTATGATTTAAATGTATATCTTTTGGATAAAAATTCTGAGACTACCCCTTCACCTGCACACGAGCTCAAGCTTGTTCAAGCAGGGTTTGGAAAAAGGACAATCTCAATTACAATGGACATAACACATTCAGAGGTATGTTAGTGTGTTTGTCTTTTTGTACAACTGGAAAAAGTACATTTATAGTAGAGTCATAAGTACAGGAAATAGAATTAAAAATTCTAATTTAGTGAGTTTCTTTGCATTTCACAATAGTTTTCCAGCATACTGTATGAAGCATTCCCGAAAATGGAGGGTCTGAGTGGAGGATGGATGCTCTATAAGGCTACTGGTGACTTTATATTTTTATTACCACTTGAGTCAGTATGTTTTGGGTTATAAAAACATTTGTCATGTTAATTTTGTCTTTGTTTATAGGGGGGAGTGGTACAAGACGGCTAAATGTTATTCCTTCAGACTCGGAAGGTTACACTGGATCCCAGATTAAATCTGCCTCCGCATCTGGAAAGACAATGCTGTATATAGTTCCTCTACAAGAGGAGCTGGACCTTAATCCTCTCCCTAATGATGCCAGAGAATTCAAAAAATGTCCAAAGGCTACTTGCCAAATGTGCAACAAAAGCATGCCCCTGCAAGTGTTGGCTCTCCACATTCAGGTTTGCAAGTCAAGTGATTCCACATCGTCAAATGAAGAGGTAATGGATTGATGCTCTCTAATTAGTTTAGTACCCAAAAAGATTATTTTTATTTTTAATAATGTAACATTCCATATTGATTTATTATACAGACCTACAAAAGGATAAATGATTTTAGTTTATGTCAGCAGATTGCTAATCACATACTTATGATGAAGTACTTTGTATGATACAGTTTTAATTCATTTGTTTTTGGAGCAGAGAGAAGTTCAGTTCGTCTCAGAAAGTAATTTGGATGAGATAAAACAAGAACATTTTCCATCTGAGTTAATGTGGCATTAAAATTCTCCAGCCCTAATCAAAATTTTCTCTAATCCACGTTACTATTATATCGTTTAACATGTTCTTGTTTGTAGTCTGTTTTACCATGCCCAATATGTCAACTGAAGTTTCCTGTGGACAGTCTTGAACTACATGCCAGCCTGTGTGGAGAACAAAATCTTTGTGAGTAACACAAACTTTAGGAAACATAGTTCTAGGAAACAAATGTGTTATAAATCAACCCCAAGTGCTTTAATGTCACATGTTCCACTGTAAAATGAAACCATATTCTTTCCAATTACAGTGGAGTCTCCAGATCACAGTTCTTTTATGCGCGATGATGATTCTTGTATTGATGATGATACAACAGGCAATTCAAGCTCTCCACAAGTATTATGGTAAAATGTTCATATAGTACAGTCTAAAAAGTTAAATTAAGTGTAAATGTACATGGGTTTTCACCATCTCATCATCTCCTGCTACAGTCTAGAAGATCTTCTGGAGCTGCTTGCTGGCCGAGTTAATGCAGAAAATCAGTTCCGCATTTGTGTTTCACGGGACAATCTCCTAGAGAGGGGGCTCAAGCAGTGGCAAAGACAAAAAAAAGGAAATCCAGCCAACCAGCTAAAAATAACCTTTTATTGGGGAAGCTGGAGTCGACTCTGGTGCTTTACGAAAGGAGTTTCTTACAGGCAAGTTAAGAATAATAAAAGTGGAAAAGCTGTACCAAAAATAAATAAAAATTTATCTGTGTAATTCACACACTCCTTTTTCTCAATGTTATTCAAAGAAATGATCAGTGGCATTGAAAAACGCCTCTTCTTGGGTCAGAGAGCAAAGAGTCCACAGTACTCCAACAGTGACCTTGACAATGGTCTCTTCAGGTTTGTGTTGTTGAAGCTCAAATTTTTTATTACATGTGTAATGGCAATGACTGAGTGCTTTTTAAAACCTCACTTTGAAATAATAGGACTGCTGGCGAGATCTTTGCTGTCAGTCTAGCTCAAGGTGGCCCAGCCCCATGTTTTATGAAGTAGTGGTGCTACTTTTACCTCACCACTGGGGAAGTTGATGTCAGCAGAAGTTGCAAGGATGATGTAGATGATGTTGAATACTCCCTATTGATCACAAAGGTAACTTCACTCTGAGTACTGCCTAATAGCTTCCAGCAGTATATTACATTGTTGGTTTGCATATTACCACAAAGTAATCACATTGAGTTAATTTGTCATCCTGTTTGTCACTGACTGTTTTTCTTAAGGTTGAAGAGGCAGCTGATCTGACTGAATTTACAGATGAAATTATCAGCTGTGGATACACAGGAGCACTCAACATAGAACAAAAAGATGCCGTAATACTTTGCCTTTTAAGCAGACTGTGTCATGAAAGATACACTGAAAAAAATTTGGAGTGACATTTACTTTAAAAAAGCTAGGCAACTTTTTTCACACAGAAAGTGCTTGTAATTTTTACTCGGGCTATTTCTAAGTAATATTTACTTACTAGAACCACTTATTTTTTATGTAAAATACACAAGTAAATTGCACTGGCAATACTCATCTATAGATTGTAACTTTCACTCAGATTAGCATTGCATCCAATTACAAAATCCAAGTGAACATTGCTGATATTTCTTTGTGTTTCTTACTCACTTTTCTTTGTAATTATTAAGTAATATTTATTATGAATGTACTAGTTAATATTAATCAAATTAAGTAAATATTTTATTCTATTTAATAATAATTCAATATTTTCCAAAACAAATATTTGCAGCTTAAGGGACATTTTTATTTCACAGTCGAAATGGCATAGATGTATTTAAAATATCTACAAAAACATGACCATAGAACCCCTTGCTTGCAAATTTCAGTGCATATATACATATACATAGTCCATACATCAAGGGAATTCAGAGACCGTAATAAAGCTCAAAAGTAAAGCAGTATAGAATTTGAAAAATTAAATGTGGAATAACAAAGCACCAACTGACTTTAGGACTGATATTCCAGCATACAAAGGAATACAGTGTTAAGAGTTGACTTTTCCCTTCCAATTCTGTAATTCTATCAATTGGGCTCTATTACAAACAAGTTTCAACCAATCAGATAGCTGGCCTTAGCATGGGAAAAAAAACATGCTATTCAAAAACTCAGCGTGCACTGTCCCCTTTCTTCTAATCAACTTTCAGAACAGTAAATACATACATACATCAACACTGTTCATTAACAATTGCAATCACTACCTTTGCAGACATTCTCAGAACGTTCAGGACAGAAGAACTTATATAAAACTGAGCAACACTTGAAATCACTGACAAAATCTAAAGAGACTGTTTGTGCTAGACAAAAGCACAAATAACAATGGCACACTCACGCTAAAAGTTTCTTATGGAGAGACTGGACCTTTGTTGACATTTTAAGGATGTCAAGCTGAAGAAACAGCTTCTATTTCAGTTTCAGTGGGTAACTTAAGTTGACGGCATAGATGAAACCCATGAGCAGGAGGCAAGCGTTTGTCACACTTCCGCAGTCCTCAAGAACTTCTGTCCCCTCTATGATGACTGACACGTTCACGGGATCTTGGTTTTCCAGTGCCACATTGGGATGGATGACGATGATCTTCATCATGTGATTACTGCAGTCCTCTTGCTTCTTGGCTGACGTCCTGTGAAAACAAACAAACCACAATTAGAAATAACTAAGAATAAATTCTAAGTAAAAGAAAAGGTTAAGAGAAAAACATTTGAAGATTAAAAAAAGGGGTATACTCAATTTAGTATACTCAAATCAAACAATATTCAGATGGCACTTTTCATACGTAAAGTTACAGAACGTGCTTCACAAAGTAAGTCACTTTTGGGGGCCATCCAGACTGAGAGGGGTCAACGCCCACAACCACAGGGAGTGCCGATAAGATAAAGATTAAATATGATTTAAAAAATAAAGGGTAAGAGCATAAAGATTTAAGAAATCAGTTAAAAGCCTGATTAAAAATATGCATCTTGTCTTTTTTTAAAAACATCACAAGTGTAGAGAATCTTTGACCTTTAATATAATATCACAAGTGAAGACCAGATCATAAGGCAATTTAATATAGTCATGATGATCATCAGATACCTGATAGTCTTTGATCAGCTCCTCTCCACTCTCTCCAAGATACTCAACTAAGCAACGGATGATAATGTCCCTTCTTCCATCGACATGATGCTATTAAACACAAAAAGAAAATTTATTGCAGAAAATACATAACATAGCATATGTAACACACATACATAACAGCACATACAGATGTAAACACGGAGAATGTAAGCCTGCAACTGCATTCTAACTTTGTGAAGTGTGAAACTTAAAGAACAACTCCGGTGAAAAATGAACCTAGGGGTAATTAACACATGGTTGCCGAGTAGATCGTTCTCTGGGATGCGTTATTATGATAATCGAATATAAAGAGTTTTATCTCTAAAAACAGATTAGCTTATAACGCTAGTATATGGGGCACAAAGCACGTTAAAGAAAATCGCTAGTTAATACCACTAACAAGGCTCAAAATAGCCTCACATTGTAGCATAATGTGGGTCCTTACATGCAAACCGAAGCATTGAGAACTTTGTAAGTGTACAAACAGTTTAATAAGAAGATAATTTATAAAGACAGTACATTACGCGTATACAGACAGCAGCCATATTGAAAAAAAACTCTGCCTCTTTCAACACACACGCGCACACTCCAGCATTGCAAACTTACTTGACATCGCAGCCTGCTTATAGCCTGTCTCTATATGATATCCATAGACATATATAGTTATTTATATGTCTATGATGATATCTATGATTATAGCCACGGAGCTTCAGAGCTAAGGCGGAGCTACAGATTAGGTGTCCCTAAAGAACCCGCGTATCTAACAGTAGTTCCGCATAATTAATTTGCACGCCAGTTTTATTTATTTTTATACCGTGTATTCTCCGTGTGTATTCATGCCCCTTCCGTTTCGGTTCACTACGAATAAATGTACCGTTCCACCCCTAATAATTTAAGACCTTCGTTAAAAATTAAGACTTGGACAACGGAATTTAAGACTTTTTAAGGCCTTAATTTAGGAACATGACATTCAAGACCTTTTTAAGACTTTTAAGCCCCCGCGGCTAACCTGGTACAAAGTTTGTTTCGCTTAAAACTTACCTTCATGGTTCCATATTGACTTCTTCCCGTCTCCGTCAACAAGTCTGCCAACCGTCCAAATGTCTACCATGTTTGAAAAAGACCGCTCAATTGTGGGGCGGGGCTTTGACGTCATGCTCCAAATGCAGAGAAGGTTGCCGGATTCACTGATGTCACTCCATTAAATTTTACTTGGAAATATCAACTAATTAAGCCAATGAACTGGTTTAGTGAATATTACTTGGATCGAATGATTCAATTTACATACAAAACTGAGGACACATAATTACAAACAATCACCAAGTAATGCACTACATGAAAAACTGCTATTTTAAAGTAATAGCACTGAATTGGTATTTTTTTGTAGAATTTATATAGATAATTGAAATAATAATTACAGGGCCAAAAAATCCTTTTTTTCAGTGTAGAGTTTGGAAGACTGTGTAATGTTACATTTAGTCAAATTAAATTTAACTTATTAACCTTAACCGCTTAACTTACATCTTGAAACAAACTTATGCTGTATTACTAGATCTACAGTTTTTCTAATTATTATTATTAAATTTGTTACTTTTGTTTTTCTCCACAAGAGCAATTGTTCTCCATGCAACATTTCGAGTTATACCAATGCTTGGAGACTTGTGCAAAGGCCTTCAGCTGTATGGATTGCTGGACATACTCAAGGAGCATCCAAGTCTTTGCAAGAGTCTGTTTGTTCCTGGGCAGGACTGTACAGTAAGTTAAATGTTAAATGTTTAACAACATTGTTTTTTTTAAGCAAATATCAATTTGCTGTTCTACTGACAATTTCTTATTTTTCCAGCCAGATGCAGACTATATTCTCAGCAATGTTGCTCCTGAAATGAGTGAGAGAGGAACTTCAAGGGCTTCGGTAGAGAGTAAAATCATAAACTACTTTCAGGACTTCCTTCAAGAAATTGAATGTGGAGGTGGGCTTTACGTTGTATTGTACTTTATTATCAATGGGATTGTTTACCCCAAATTAAAATTGAATAACACTACTCACTCTTTCTTGTTTTTCTTTACACAAAACTATAGAGAGTGCTGAAGATGCAGCAGAAGTGGAAACTGAGCCATCCTACCTCACTGTCCCTAGAGTCATGCAATGGATTACAGGCCAGGGACATAAGCCACTACTGATTTCGGAACAGAAGGCTTTTCAGATAGTTTTCAAATTTGATCATGACTGTAAAGTCAGAATGCCACAGCACACCATATGCTTCCCAATAGTGAGTGCTTGCACTAATACGGTTACCTTTCCAGTAGCACACATGACAACATATGAAGACTTTAAATGCATCATTGTACAAGCCATAAAATCAGGGGGAGCATTTAGCAGGGTTTAAATATCACCCACAGTATAGTGCTGGATTTGAGTTAATCTCCTAAACCATAGCTTTAAGTGTTACAGTTGGTTAACATATTTCCTACATCAACTGGTGGATGTCTGCAGTACTTTTAGACCTACATTAAGATACTTAAGTTGCTTTCTTTTTTTCGTTTTCGTTTTTTTTCTTTTCTGAAATGTTTTTAAAATGGGCCTCCGTTAGAGTGCGGTTTCTGTAGTTTATATCTGATTTAAGATATATAACTTGCATTTGCAGTTCAAATCAAGCCGCTCTGTTGTAGAGCTTTCCTTAACTGATTTTATATCTGTTTTAAGTTACTGATGTTGCATTTCATTTATAAGTTCATGTTTTCCAAGAGAGCCTTGGTGTAGAGGTTTGCAACTACAGTAGGTATTTGACAATGTTGATTACAATAATAAAAAAAAAAAAACTTGTTTTTATTTTCATGCCAAAAGTGTTAAGTCTCATTTACCACATTAGTCCTATATATATATATATATATATATATATATATATATATATATATATATATATATATATATATATTTAAATTTTTTGTTTAATCTCTGTGTGGGAAGAAGCACTGATTAGTTTCACAATAGTTTAATGACACCATTACAGGATTTTTTTTTTCTTTTACGTAACTTACAGTCTGATGTTTTGAGCTCCAAAGTGTTATTCAAGAAGCAGCTGCACAAAACTTAACACTGATAAGTAAATACCTTGGCCAAAGTCTCTGGACTGTGAGACTGGACTAATGGTTGTCCTGAGTCTGAGAGCAGACACTCCACCTGAGGGACCACTACTCCAGTGTTCTGCTCCTCCTGGGGGTAAATTCCATCTTGTACCAAAATGTTGAGGTCCTGTTTTAAAAATATTAATAATACTTTAACAGTATAGACAAAACATATTGTATTGTGCATTTTTTTTTTTTAACAATCATACCTCCACGTTACATGAAACATTGACTGGATTCTGTGCAAGTCCTATTTCCCACAGCTGATTGGGGGACAGATTTTGCTCTGTACGGATGGAATGGTCATTCCATGCATCAGTGAATGTATCTAGGTCTCTTTGGAGGCGTGGAAGAAAAACATAATGTGCACAGAAGAGGTGAATGGTGTTTGATGGGTCAAGAGAGCCACTCTCTTCCAAATTATGTAGAACATCATAATACAAGTTTGAAACAGACATCCACACATCTTTCCATAGCCGTTCGACCCTAAATGTAAGAGACAAAACAACCTTATTTCTTAGTCATTTTAAGTCAAAACAAATATATTACCAACACTAAAGTAACAAGAAATTACCTTTGATTATGAACGCTCTTCCCCAAAATGAAACTTCCCCTGCCACAGCCCTGAACAGTGAACATCCACCTTGCAATGTCCACATTTTCTACACCTTGGTCTGCTCTTACCCTACACATTAAGACAGTAAATTTAACATTAACACTACATAGTAAGGTTTGACAAAACATCTTATGGTGTTGGCTTGAGAAAGCCTGAGCCTAGCCAGAAAGTTAATTATGTTATATCTTTAAGTTTGAAGCCATTTTAAATGCTTGGTGAGGGTTTTAAGACCATTCAGTCAGTCAGTCACTGTCAATATAGAAATATGGATGGATAGGTAGGATGTACTCAAATGTACATACCGTGAAGGAACTCCATGCTTTTCTACTGCCTCGAGGAAGAAACCTAGTGCAGTCTCTGCCTTGTTGTTGGTTGCAGCCCCCAGATACATGACCTCATAAAATAATTTAGGGAAGTTATTGGCATTTTACACAATTATTCCATGATTGTATAACACATACAGGAGTCACACCACTAACCTTTCTTGAGTAGCCATCTATGCCCCCAAATATTACAAAGCCATATCTGAATTCAAAAGGAAAAACATCTTATGCACACAGGGACCTTTAATAACATAAGTTATCTTACTGTACAATAAGTGACTTGTATAAAAATAATTTAACCTACCTGATCAGCTTGTGGTTGGTGTCCAAATGCATGAGGGACAGAGGGGCTTGAACTGAATATGATCTCCTCACAACATGTCCAAGTAGTGACATTCTAGCAAGGACTCCAGCTGAATCAACTCTATTCATAGAGTTGAAGACTCTGCTCCACTGGACTCGATGACCAAGAGCTTTCAAGTGTCCTCTCATCATTCTGTAGCCTGAGTGTGGTGATGTTGTTTTGATTGCAACCACAAGATTGTCTAACTCTTCATCAGTCAATTGACTGTATGTTCCTCTCACTGTTATACCAAACTCTTGCATTCTGCGTTCTATGGTTCGTATTGACACGCCAAGCAGTTTTGAAATGCAAGGTACAGTCAGACCAATTTCAATCAATCGTCTGATGTGCTGCTCAGATACAATGGTTTTGGGACATCCCATTAGTCCAGCAATTTCATTTAAAATCACTAAAGAGGTACGTCTTGTGTCCAGGCGATTCACAAGAACAGAACATAGGTTTGAAAGACACTGCATTATTTCTTGAGGTACATGTTCACGGCTTGTATGTGAAGTGATCAAAACCAAACCATTTGTGCAAATAAAATATAAATAATCCAGGTCTAATGGCAAGCGCTGCAAAGCAACCTGTAGTCGTGACAAGAGTCTCTCTAAAAGCAACCTTGAGACTGCCTGTGAATAAATGAAATATAAAACTATCAACATAAATTCAAGCAATCAATTCATTCTTTGCACCTAAACCGAAATCCTCAAAACTGTCATAATTCACACACACACACTATATATATATATATATATATATATAAGCTATATATATATATATATAAGCTGTCAATCTAGAACTTGTGGGCCAATGGTGACGCTGAAGCCTGCCCTTATTTACATGAAACTCTAACTGCAACTTTTAGAAACGCAAGCGCAGAACGTGGAAACAAGAGCAAAGGGGGAAAGACCACAAGCACACAAAAAAATAACACGTGAGCAGGAAACCTGATTTTGTTTGCAATTTGGAAAATTTTTCACACATGTTTCAGTTTTGTGCAATATAATTTTAAATGTGTTTACATTTTTGATTCACGCTTATTATTTTTTGATCCATGACCGCGTTGTTTGTTATTTAAAAAAAATTGCATTTGTTTTTCGGTTTTGTGCGTTATTATTTTACACATGCTTTTAATTTTTTTATTTATGCTTATTATTTTTCGATCTGTGACTGCAATACATTTGGCGGGATTCTAATCCCATAGTAAACCAAGATGATATAAGTTCAAAGAACTATGTTAATATTAGCTCTTACTGGTGGTGGCTATATTAATTGTCAAAACTCCTTTTCTGAACTGGTATACTTGTTGTAGTTGGCTTCCATCCACATAAAGAACAAACAAACAAATAAATCAGAAAGTTATCTGACATTAGAGACCCATAGAAAGTGCCTCCTAGGTTGTATTAAACCCTCTTGTTATAGCATTATGCTAACTGTAGTGTCAAAACTGACCCCTCAGTCTTTGGAACTATTGTATGGAATAAGTTATGAACGCAACACCAGCTCAATGCCATAGAGTCTTTATTGTTTCTCAACCAACACAATAAACGACCCGAGTAGTCTTCCCCAGCAACTACTGATCTTTGAACAGTAGACATAAGCTTTTATACAGTTTTGATATGACAGTACAGTAATAAATCTTTCTGATATCATCCTGTAAGGCCTGGTAGATCTCCTCATTAACTCCCTGATGTCATTCTGTACGGCCTTGGGGACTCTCCCTCAGGCTCTGTGTCCTCCGACGACAGACACCTGCGTCTTTCTCTAGTCCTTCCTGTGTGTGTCTGACATTAGGTTTTGTCTTTTATATTAATATGTTTAAATGAATAACTAACTGGGTCTACATAGTTTAAAACACATAACATATAAAATATTACACCACATAACCATTAGGTTAAAAAAACAAAATAAAAGATAAAAAAGAATTAAAATAAAAATAAAATCAAAACAGAATGTTTTTTTTTCCAATTACCACCATAAATTGTTATTTCATTAATTAGCATTTCTAATTATTCATCTTCTTTATGTTTTCCAAATAGCATCACTTTTGTTTATGTTATATTTAACTTAACTTTGTTTAGTTCAGTTTTAATTTTAGTTACCATTAGTTGTAGGTCTTTACCTGTAACTGTAATTGGTATCTTCAGTTGATGCAAACATAAATAATTTATGTTTGCATCCCCCTCTGGGTTTAAACCAGTAACAGCAGCATGTCCCAGCTGCTTGAACACACAACAAAGCCTCTGCTCTGCTCACACTGCTTTCCTGCAAAACACCATCACCTTTGTGACTGTCGTTTAAAAGGAAAGACTAAACATAAAATCAAGTTCTTTTCAAATTCTGTTCTATTTACTTTTAAATTAAATTTCTTTAGGATTTTGTTCAATATAGATTTGTTCAATACTGTCTCTGTAAAACTCAGTTTTACCACCAGGTGCTCAATAAATACAATAAACCATTTTGTTTTTGTATTTTTCCCCATATTAATTTTAACGTAACATAAGAAACGTTTTATCAATTACTATTTTCATGTTTCCACTAATTTGGCATTCAGCTTCCACATAAAGAATTCACCTCACTCAGTGTTAAACAGAAACTTAAACATCAAGTGTAAAATCAAAATAACGTGTTTCGCTTTATTTATTCAAATTCACCAAAATTGCAATCAGTAATTATCCTTACTGTTCATTCAATAAAATGTAACATCTCAAAAAATTCAATTCTGTTCAAAAGGACCTTGTGTTAGTCCCAGTACTTTTTTTTTTTTAATCACTTCAAACAGTGATTAAACCCAGCGAGCCATTGGCATATGCTCTTAAACTTTAACAATTCACCTTGTTAGTTTAACAAATATCTTTTTATTTACTTATCTCTCATTAACTTTCAATTTTTCAAATAAAACCTTTAAGATTGTTTTAACAGTTTGAACTGTTTTAACATAGATATGTTTTTAATCACCAAACCCAGATTACCAATTTACATTACAGTTTAAATCTTTATTGTATAGATGACACTATACCTTAATTATAAAGTACCAAAATAAATAATGATTATTATTTCATTTCAGTACATTTCAGTTTTCCAATTAACTTTAAGTGTTTCTTCTCAAAAACTATATTCAATCTCATTCATTAAATCATTTAATTTACCAAATCATGTTTCATAGATTCAATAAAACTCAAATGTGGACTACAACCGTATCAACAGACCTGTCAGAAGGTCAAACAGTTTTCATAATTAAGTATCATAAACTTTATTTAACACATCAGTTCAGTGCAGACTGTCTCTGTCACTGACATTTATAACTAAGCATTTTTCAACATTAAAAAGTTGTGTTTAATGTAAAGGCTCCAACCGTGTCTGTGGAGCTAAAACTTCATCTCTTAAAAAAACAAAAAAAATCAAATCCAAAACATTTCTAGCTCCAGGGAGCAAGGGGGGTTGTTTTGAATCCACTTTCTCCAACACTTTGTCAAAACCAAACCAGAAAAATACATAAATGTTTATTTTCTTTACTTAGGTTCTGGTAACCTTGTTTTCTTTTAAATGTGAGCTCATGGGCCAACTATGAAGTTATATTATCTTTATAAACTTACTCTGTGCAATTCAAAATTGTTTCGCAAAACATCACTCACTATTCTCATTTTGGATCCAAGTGTTGGATCTTAAACTTCTTCAAATCTTTAATTTTCACGTTGCCGTGTCACATAAAATACAATACCAACTCTGTTCTTTAACAGACTACTCATTCTTTTCTTCTCATAAAGCAAAAGCACATCCTCCTCTGTAGATGTGTGTCTCAGGTGTCCATGTTTGTGTGTTTATGTGTGTTTATGTACCTGACCTGTTAGTCAAAGCGGTCAATTATGAGGTCATCCCCTCGTCTCTCGTCTGGACCCAGTTTCGGCCTCCTCCCTCTCCTCTCAGTTCCCTCTCGTCTGTCACGCCCACTTCCACCTCGCTCTCGTCTCCATGGCATTTGTGCATTTTTCCTCAGAGAAATATATTACATTCATATTAATTTCAAGTTTCATCCAATTTACAAACACACTTTACAAATACCTTTTTGGTCCATCTTACCACTTCCGTATTGCTGCTGCTTGTCTGTCTGCAGCTTCTTTTCAGCCGAAAGGAGCAGGTGGGAGGTGGGGTGCAGAGGAAGTTTGGAGAGGGCACTGTTGTCCGAGCGGAGGGAGGCCGAGACCTAGCTGTGAGGATAAATTGTGGCTGGCTAACATTTTCTTGTGGAAATTTAAGGGACTTAACTGGTCAAACATTAGTGAATCATTGACTCTTCTAATTTGCATTTGTGCCAACTGAGTTCATGTAATATTTTAAATGTGTGCACTGGTATATTTAAAGATCTACTAAAAACTAGCTAGCGATACATTGTGAGCATGGTTTTGCTAAAAGAGGCCCTGTTTGTCTAGCAGGCCAGGTGTGCCCGGTTGGATAAATCAACCATTGATGGCGAGCTAAGAGTCACAATGAGCCTGAACAACAAAGAACCTGAACAACCTCCACTCTACTCAACTGCCTTCCATGGTCTGGTAGGAGGCTGTTGTAGCCAGTACACTCTCAACTTTCTTTCGACAAATTCACATACATTCAATCTGTTGCATATGGACATTGAAATTCGTGAATTATTTTATTCACATACAGACAATTAAATGGACATTGCTTTGAGGATGTAATTGACTGTGAATTGTGGATTGGTCTATTGCTGCTGTTGGTTGGGGTTGGTAAAAACTGTGTAAATGTCTGAATGCACTAAAGAAACTATATATGGGTAAATGGTATTTCTCTTTTGTATCACTTTCACATTTAACGGTACCACCACCAAACCAAATCCATGTCTCAGTTTCCTTAATTACATAATCCAGCTCCAGCAGTCAAACCTGATCTTCTGATTCTATACTTGTAGCCTAACAATAAACCCTCTTATAAGCATTTCTATAGCGCTAAGAGACGCTACAGGTTTTGGTTAAATGATCTCTGGGGCCCTTTTAGTTCCTCCTTAGACATATGGACAGAGGCTTTTATGGGTGTGTGAGTTATTTCAGGTCATGTGAACGGAAAACCACTTCTGTGTCCCACCATAAAAGGAATGACAATTGATGTATAACAGTGACAGAGAACACCGTGAGCAGAAACTCACACCTTAGGAGCAAGAGAGCAGCTCCTTCAGGTTCATTTGATAGCCATCAACGAGATAGGTGTCCTAAATAAATATAAGATTAGAGACTAAAAATCAGATAGCAGCAAGATTTGACTCTAATCTCTTTTGAAAAAAAATATACAAATGTGTATTAAATTAATTATATTTAAAACCAACATAGATTTATTAATTACACGAGCAATGCTGTAACTGTTGATAAAAAAAGAAAATTTGAGAAAACTGGTCCAATGACTGGAAAGAACAAAATAGCACTGAGCATGCTTTTAGCTGAAAAGGATGGGGTATACAAAATGATTTTATCCTAAGTAACACAGCTCTAGATAACAGCATAACTAAGGCCTGTAAAGAAACGGACTTTACACTCTAGCAGAGGAATTGGCAGAGTATTCTGTAGTAGAGGACTTAATCTAGACCTGGTTTGACAAAATGTTTATTATGCTTAAGATAATTGATTTTAACCATTATGAATGTGCATATGTCTCACACCTTGTTTTGTTTCTTTTTAATATAGGGACAGAAATTGGACAGGCAGAGTCAGGCCGATGCTCTTGAGTCCGATGGGTCGACTAATTCAAACTAACATTTTTCTACTTTGTTTTGGAGTGATACTGTGTTTTTTATTCATTCATTCATTTTCTATCGCTTAGTCCCATTAGGGGTTGCAGGTGACTGGAGCCTATCCCAGCAGCTTTGGGCCTGAGGCGGGGTACACCCTGGACATTTAAATTTAGTCATTTAGCAGACAGTTTTATCCAAGTGTTGAAAACAATGAAAGCAATTTTAGCAGCACAAGGTAGCAAAAAGCATAAGCGCACCAAGAACTAGTCAGTTAAAACCCAGCACAGTATACAAGCTAAGGATAGGAATCAATCAGGTATCAATTCCTTTTGAAGAAAAGGAATTGATAGAAAGGAAGTAAAATTCAGTGTTTGTTAGTCAGGTGTTGACGGAAGCGATGTGTTTTCAGGTGTTTTTTAAAGATGGCAACAGAATCTTCTGATCTTGTAGCAGCAGGTAGATCATTCCACAAATGTTGAAGAGATCCAGATAAGGTGATTTTCTTTGCAAGCAGAGACCGTTGGAACGTCAGGTTGAAATGACAAGTGGAATTGAGTGTCATCTGCAGCAGTGATAGGAAAAGCCATGCTTCTGAATGACAGAGCCGAGGAATGTCATGTATATGGAAAAGAGTAGCGGTCCAAGCACTGAGCCCTGAGGCACCCCTGTATTGAGATGTTGGGACTCGGAGACCTCGTTTCTCCAGGATACTCTGAATGACCTATCTGAGAGGTAAGACTTGAACCAGTGCAACGCCATTCCAGAGACACCCATCGCCCTGAGAGAAGACAGGAGGATGTGATGATTAACAGTGTCAAAAGCAGCAGACAGATCCAGTAAGATGAGTACAGATGACTTGGATGTGGCCTTTGCCAGTCTCAGAGCTTCGATGACTGAGAGCAGGGCAGTTTCGGTGGAATGTCCGCTCTTTAACCCAGACCGGTTCTGGTCCAGGAGGTTGTTCCGTGTGAAAAAGGATGAGAGCTGGTTGAACACAACTCACTCCAGAGCTTTGGCAATGAAGGGAAGGAGGGAAACCGGTCTGTAGTTTTCTAACAGTGTAGGGTTAAGAGTGGGTTTCTTCAGTAGTGGTGTGATGCGGGCCTCTTTGAAAGCTGTGGGGAATGACCCAGTGAAAATAGATGAGTTGATGATGTGGGTGAGAGCAGGCACGACAGATGGAGAGATAGCCTGAAGGAGATGTGTGGGGATGGGATCCAGCGGGCAGGTGGTAGGGTGGTTAGAACCAATGGAACCTTGGAAACATCTACTTCAGTTAGAGGAGAAAAAGAAGGGAGCAAACACATATCAGGGGTGTGGACGACTTCAACAGGGGGTGGCGCAGAGAACTGACTGCTGATGGCGGTTGTTTTCTTTATAAAGAAAAATCATCAGCTATTAAATCTGAGGAAGGTGGGGGAGCAGGCGGACAAAGGAGGGCAGAGAAGGTTTTAAAGAGAGTGCGCTAGTCAGGGGAGTTGATTAACCTAGAATGGTAGTAGTCAGTTTTTGCATAGGTGACATCAGCGGAGAAAATAGAGAGGAGAGACTGGTATATACAGAGGTTAGTAGGATCTTTTGACTTTTTCTCTCAGCTGACCGGAGGCTGGTGCAATGCTCGCATAGAACATCGGATAACCAGGGGGCAGACGAGGATGTATGGGCTGGTCTAGATGTAAGAGGGCATAAGTTGTCCAAGCAGGATGTAAGCATGGAGCACAGAGTGTCGGTGGTATTGTTGGTTTTTAAAAGATAGAGCTCCTCAGAAGAGGGGAGTGCAGAAGAGACAGCAGAGGAAAAACGGGAGGGGGTGAGTGTACGCAGGTTGCGTCGGAAAGTGACCTGTGGTAAAACAGTTGCAGTGTCTGGAGAAGTTAGGTCGAGAGTTATGAAGAAATGATCAGAGGTGTGCAGTGGCGTGACCTGAGTGTGCTGAGTGGAGCAGTACCTTATGTAGATAAAATCTAGTTGGTTACCAGACTTGTGGGTTGCTGATGTGGAGACCCGCTTGAGGTCAAATGATGTAGTCATGTTTTGAAGTTAGCAGCCTGTGGCTTTTCAAGGTGGATGTTGAAGTCTCCTAATACCACCAGAGGAGTACCGTCCTCAGGGAAGGATGAAAGAAGCGCATCCAACTCCTCCAAGAAATGTCCGAGCTGACCTGGGGGCCGATAGATAACTACAAAATGACTTTTAACAGGGTGGGTGATGGTAACAGCATGGAACTCGAAGGAGCTGTTGTCACACAAGGGTGCTAGCTGTTTGAACTGTTGTAGCTGTTTTTTGGACAATGATATAACATTCAGATTATTATGGTTCCATCGCCTTTTGCGTAAAACAAATGATGATTTCCGTGTTGAAATGACTATAGGGATTTGAAAACACATCAAAGAAGATCTGAAAAGGAAATATGAAAGAAGAAATTAAAAGTATATAAAAATAATAAATTACAAGTGCAAACAATTGGTACAAAAAATGTGCAATACTCAGGTGCTCTGTCGGTGTGTCCCTGCTCGGTGGAGTCGATGGTCTTTACTCTCTTCGGTCTTCACGCCATGAGGGCTGCCACGACCGCTTCCGCGGTGGATACTCACACTTAAATACCAGTCTGGTTCAAGTAATTAAATTCAGCAGGACACGCAGCAGGAGGACAAACTTTAGTCGTTATCCTGCTGAGACTGCGGGCCTCAGTGAAAGCTACGTGAGTTGTTGATGTAGCTGCTCAGCTAACATTAGCTATTTTAGACAAACATTACATGCAGTAGATAATATATCATACAAAGTTAGCGATAGATCTAACTGCTGTGTTGTGTTGAACAACACTTATAAAACATGCCCTTGTCAAACATCGTCGTTCTCTTCTTTCTCATGTCTCAGGAGTTCTCTTTACTGCTGTGTCAACACTCGAGAGTCAAACATAGAAAAGTCTGTCAAACAATAAACTTGCAGAAGTGTAACTTTACCTTCACTGTCTGACACTGACTGCAGTTCTTCTAACAGCCACTGGTGTCAGTAACTGTTTTTCTGAAAGTTACGCATAGTAATTATTAACTTTATTATTCTCACTTTGATCTTTTAAAAACACTTTTATCCTTTATTAAATCAGTGCTCCACTTCAATGTTTTGACAACACACACCATTATCGCTGCTTATCAAGTCTGACTGCAGGAGGCTGGACCAGTTTTCACAAAACCACTTTAGAGCAAACTTTTGAGTTGGGGCCATCACATCACTAGGAAATTGGGTTAAAAGCCCTAAATATTTTCTCAAATATAAGACAAATAAATTGTGTCATTTCACTTTTAAAGTTGTCCGGTGTAGCTTGACTAAAGTGTGAATATATCCATAGGGACTGGGCGGCAGTAGCTCAGTGGGTAGAACGGCCGTCCTTCGATCCCCGCTCGAAACATACCAAAACATCGTAACATCCCGCTCTCCCCCACATATTGTTGTCGTGTCCTTGTTAACTTACACTTAACCTACATTGCCTCCAGTGGTGTGAGATGTAACACTGGTAAATAGTTTAATGTTTGTAAAGCGCTTTGAGTGCCTACTACAGTAGGTGGAAAAGCGCTATATAAAGATTATTATTATTATTATTATTATTATAAACCTTCTCCAGAACAGATTATGTCCCAGACAGAGGATAAAAACAGCCATCTGACAAATCAGCAAGGATCATTAGATCTGAGGGAAAGAGAAATACCTGGAAATGGAAGAAACATTTGAAGACTGTGATAAGAGTAAAGAGAGGTTCACAAACAACAGAGCATCAGTAATTTACTGTTAATATTTGATTAATTTGTACACAGTGTTTTTGCTCTTGGTTTGTAGTTCTTAATTTGTACTCTGCACTGCCATTTGGCCCGTAAACACAAACAACAGTGAGAGACCAATCCCCGACCCGAAGGCGCAGGGAATCGACCCTCTCGTTCACCGGGGTGAACTCCAACACATGGCGGCTGAGCTGGGGGGCTATGAGCACGCCCACACCAGCCTGCCGCCTCTCACCGCAGGCAACTCCAGAGTAGTGGAGAGTCCAGCCTCTCTCGAGGATTTGGGTTCCGGAGCCCAAGCTGTGCGTGGAGGTGAGCCCGACTATCTCTAGTCGGTATCTCTCAACCTCCCGCACAAGCTCAGGCTCCTTCCCGCCAGCGGTGACATTCCATGTCCCTAGCGCCAGATTCCGTGTCCGGGATTGGGTCGCCGAGGCCTCCGCCGACTGCCACCCAATCCACTTGCACCGCCCCTACGGTTCCTCCCGCAGGTGGTGGGCCCACGTCGCTCCTTCGGGCAGAGCCCGGCCGGGCGCCGTGGGGAAAGACCCGGCCACCAGACGCTCGCATGCGAGCCCCAACCCCGGGCCTGGCTCCAGGGGGGGGCCCCCGTTGCGCCATACCGGCGATGTCACGGTCCTTGATTTTTTCATTTCACCATGTCACCTGGGACCTGTTTGCCTTGGGAGACCCTACCAGGGGCATAAAGCCCCCTACAACATAGCTCCTAGGATCATTCGGGCACTCAAACCCCTCCACCACGATAAGGTTGCGGTTCAAGGAGGGGACAATTTCAACTGCCTGCCATATACCATGAATATGCTCAAAGCTTTACCCAGGGTTACTCAATGTGTTGCTAACCTGCTTCATAATTCCACAGATCCACTGAGGAATTGTTAGGGTTTGTCAATCTCGATTAAAAGGTCATCAACAGATATCATGTGATGTTTATTTCAATAGTGGAACTTAAAGCAGCCTTTCTTTGGACAGATAAAAGACTGCTAGCATTAAAGGAGAAATCGAATTCCCCTTTTTTAATTAATAATTTGTTGCAGGATTGTAAATTCTTGTTTAAAAAAATGTGCCTCGATTCATGGTTTACATGTTTGAGACAGAGTCCTAAGTGCAAGTGTGAAGAGTCCCAGGAAGAGACTCGAGAAGCCAGGGTAATAACAATGGCAAACCAACTTTGTTAAAAAACACTCTTAAAGCATTTAAAAGTGTATTCAACAGACACCCACTATGAGTAGTGAGTGATAGTCCATCTGTTGATATTGTGATATTTAGCTTCCATTAGCCCTAGTTGCTACATCGAGAGCCAGAGCAAACTGGTCGTGATGAGCTTTGCGGTATGCTGTACATTTCGGGTCTTTATCTAGTCGTCTTTCATTCCTCCATTATAGTTTATTCACTGATATTTCATGTTTTGTAAAATGCATTACAACAGTAAAATATTAAGAAAGTAACACTGGACTAACATGTCAGTTTATAAGTTCATATAAAGTAATTACTGGCTCTGTCTACATCTTAGCCACCTGATAGCGAGCTAACGTTGCTACGCAGTAGCAAAAAAACAACATGGCAAACACGTACTTTGCTTGGCAGCCTGTAAAGGGAAGTGATTTGAGAAGAGAGCCAGCCTCCTATGCATGTGTTGTCACAACAATAGATTTTGAGAAACGACGGGCTTTACATTTACATTACATTTACATTTAGTCATTTAGCAGACGCTTTTATCCAAAGCGACTTACATCCAAGTGTTTTACATTTTTACATTTAACCCCAGTGGATAGAATAACAGAGAGATCCTAGTTGCTTTGGGTCGTAGAGACCCCAAACCAGTGGTGTAAAGAGTAGTGAATATTTGTACTCAAGTAAAAGTTAATACTAACCTACAAGTGAAAGTACGAGTATTAAAAAAGTACTCATGTAAAAGTATAAATGACTCATAAAAAATGTATCAGAGTATTTAAGTGCCAATAATCCCCTGTCATTAACACTGGAGCCTGACACACTGCAGATGCCGCTTCTTTGGTGATTTTGTGTACTGAGTAATTGCTTTCACTTAGTAGGCTGTTACCTCTTTTGGTGAGCAGTGCATTTCATGACAGCCAGCTTTGTTAGCAGATTTATTGCCGCCAGTAGATCTGGTATCCCCTCCCTATGTATAGTATTGTTCAAAATAATAGCAGTACAATGCAGTGGCGGCTACTGGTCTGTCAGAGAGGGGAAGCTCATTTTCAGCCTACATCATAAAATTGTCTATTTATTTAAAAGTAAATTCTGCCCTACGTTCCTTTTCAAGAAAATGGTCTGTGACCCTGTCGTACCAACTAGGAGTCTTTTCAAGTGACTTGACCAGTGTCCTCTTAATGGCCAGCAGAGCTAGGCTGCTTAAACGGCCTTGGCCCATTGTGTTTCGGGTGTAGGACTTGAGTCGCTTTAAACAGGAGAAGCTCCTTTCTACACCTGCAGATGTAGCTCCAATTGTTGCCACTAATGAGAACAGTTTGTAAAGCTGAGGCATTGCACTGTCCAACTCCATGTCTTTAAGGAACACCAAGTAATCACACAGCTTTCCCCTGTTACCCTGCAAGTCCTGATCTGAATACAGGACTTGAAGTTCTGACCTCAGTCTTCCTGAATCAAAGTGATGGCCATAACTTTTCAGGACACTTTGGAAGGCCTCCTCTGGAAATACCTGTCTCATGTCATCAAATTTCCTGGATTGACTAATTCTAAGAAGAGCATGCTTTCCAAATTTGAAAACGCCGAGGAATCTGCTCAAAGATGTTATCAAGGATGGCCATGTACAGATTTCTGTATCGCACTTGGGGATCCTGCAATTGGGTCAGACGGCGCTTTCTCATGGGCTCATCTCGTGGGTCTGATGTGAGATCTGCTGTTTTGGCATAAATGGCTTGGAAAGCCCCCTCTGACCTCTTCTCTTTGACAAATGCAAGAAGAGATTCAATTATGTTCTTGCAGTAAAGAACATCCATCGCCCTCTGCTGGACAATATCAAAGACCACATCAGTCTCAGAGAAGATTTGTTCATATGTGTACAACATGAACACAAACTCAAAATCCTCCAGTTTCCTCACAAAGCCTTTGGCACAATCCAGTGTATCATCATCCATTGTTGTATCTGCAATGATGTTCTCAAATGTCTGCAGGAGGCCATCATAATTGTTTGCCACAGTGCTCACTATCCGTGATGTGAAATTCCATCGAGTAGGAGCGTTTCTGGGCAACCTTGAACAGCCTGCAGACTCCAGAAAAGATGTCCTCTTTGTGGATTTTGAAAAAAATGTGGCAAATCCAGAGAGTGATGCAAAAAAAATTCTGCACTCCGGCAAGCATTTAGCCCCCTGTGACAGCACCAGATTCAGTCGGTGTGCATAGCAATGCACAAACATTGCACTGGGGGCTATTGCTTTCACTTTGGCCTGCAGACCATTGAGATCTGAAGCCATGACAGCAGCCCCATCATAGGTCTGTGCCACAAGCTTGTCCTTAAAATTGTAGCCCTGCATGTTCTCATTTAATATTTCAAAACGGACTGGGCATCTCGCCCCCCCGAAACATCAAAAAATACAATAAAGCGCTCCTGAATTTTACCTGCACTATCCACATAGCAAACAATGACAGAGAGTTGGGCACGGCAGGATATATCAGTTGTTTCATCCACCTGCCATCCAAAAAAGGGAGCATCCTGAATTTCATCTCTGATCTGATCAGAAACGATGGCTGCAAGAGCAGAGATCAAATCATTTTGAATAGTATGGGACATACCAGAAAACACAGTTGAGGACTCAATTGTGTGGACAGGACAGAGTCATATTTAGCTAATGTTTCTGTGAACTCCTGTAATTCCTTGTTGGATGATTCACTACTCTCATCATGTCCCCTAAATGACAGCTCCTGCCGGCCAAGCAAGGATGTCACATCAATAAGGCGGTTTAGGAAGGCCCTGTTTTGATTGACTATTTCATTATGTTTAGCCACTTGAATGCGAGCACCTTCATTTATTGCATGCTCAACACTGATCCTGCCCATGCAACTTAATCTTGCACATGCACTCACATGTTCATTGCTCCTTTCATGTCTTTTATATGCCCTGTCAAAGTTAGACAGATCTCCAAACCCCACCTTTGACCAAACAACACATCCGTGAGATGGTTTCATCAAGAGGCATGGCCAGCAGTACATTTTATTTGTCACAGCACTTCCAGTCAGCCAGCTAACTTTGTCATACCAGGAGAGCTGAAAAGACCTGTTATTTTTCCCTATCTTTTGCACTAAATCAATCTTAGGTGTTGATCTGCCCTGCTGTTTAATTCTAAGTTTTTCCTCGTAAGGAGCACTTTCAAATTGCTTCGCCAAAATCAGGTCGACAATATTAGCACCGTCTGCCATCGTGCGCAGTTTCACCCACGACGCTAGCCTAGCCTACTAACGTTATATGAATGAATGAAGGAATGAAGGAATGAATGAATGAACGATCTAAAAAAATAATATTAAAGTCTGTAAAACTGAAACAAGGAATGTGGTGTATAATTGTGTGAAATGTATGATGAAAATCAAGCAATTTCGCCAAGCAAATATCAAAGAAATAGGTTGCAGCAGTTTTTATTTCGACTGAACTTGAGAAATCTGATGGGACTGAGCGAATAGCTTCAGTGATTCCTTATAGTACAGAATCACTGTCAGTCAAAAGGAGATGCAGTCTTTCGACAGGACCCTCCAATCATCACGCAGAAGCTCGGAGTCTGGGCCAGCCCACTCCCCATTCACCCCCAGAGACGCTGAGCGTCCGTGGGCGGGACATAATCGCAGCGTTTATCCAATGACCATCTAGTTTCGAAGCGCTGAAAAAAAACGTTCAAAGCAGCCCCATTGAAGTCAATGGACGCTGGGCTTCAATAGGGAAATTCACTGTGACGCTGCGGGAATGTATGAGAAGGAAATCGAGTCAGCCGACCTGCTATATGTAACTGATTCTGAACGAACTCGTCTTTGAGATGAACGTTTTCTAACGCATTTTTAGTCAATAAAATGTTAATACAATAGTACATATTTGACCATTAATTTTGTGACATTATAAGGGAAGCCGAGCTTCCCTTGCAGTCTTAAAGAAATCGCCTCTGGGACAATGTGACTAACCAGAATAATCCAGGTTACTAAAACTAAAGGCATGTCCTCTTCAGCATAAGGCAACATGACCTCTTCAAGTATTTTGACAAATACAAACTGATCCATGATCCCTGGTATGTGATAAATAGGCCTAACACCATAGTAGGAGAAACATGCCCATATCATGATGCTTGCTTCACTGTCTTCACTGTCTTCACTGTCTTCACTGTGGACTGTAGCTTCAGAGTTTGGGGGTTGTCTCACAAACTGTCTGTGGCCCTTGGACCCAAAAAGAACAATTTTATTCTCATCAGTCACAAAATGTTCCTCCATTTCTCTTTAGGCCAGTTGATGTGTTCTTTGGCAAATTGTAACCTCTTCTGCACATGCCTTTTTTTTAACAGAGGGACTTTGCGGGGGGTTCTAGAAAATAGATTAGCTTGACACAGACGTCTTCTAACTGTCACAGTACTTACAGGTAACTCCAGACTGTCTTTGATCATCCTGGAGCTGATCATTGGCAGAGCCTTTGTCATTCTGGTTATTCTTCGATCCATTTTGATGTCATTCTGGTTATTCTTCAATCCATTTCTTCAATTGTTTTCTTCCACGTCTCTCTGGTTTTGCTCACCATTTTAAGGCATTGGAGATCATTTAGTCATTTAGCTGACGCTTTTATCCAAAGCGACTTACATTAAGGTTCCATTCACCAGTGTTATAGCTGGAACACCACTGTAGGCAATGTCTTGCCCAAGGACACAACAACAGTGTAAACTGTGGGGAGAGCGGGAATCAAACCGCCTACCTTCCGGTTGAAGGACGACCGCTCTACCACTGAGCAACAGCCTATAATTTTTTGCACCTCTTTATAGGTTTTCCCCTCTCCAATCATTTTTTTAATCAAAGTACGCTGTTCTTCTGAACAATGTCTTAAACGACCCATTTTCCTCAGGATTTCAAATGTTCAACAAGTGCTGGCTTCATCCTTAAATAGGGCCCACCTGATTCACACCTGTTTTTTCACAAAATTGATTACCTCAGTGATTGAATGCCACACTGCTATTTTGTTTAACACACCTTTTTCAACTAATTGCCCAATTGCACAGCCTTAAGAGCGTACATATCATGAATGCTGGGTCTTGTTTGTTTTCTGAGAATCTACTGCACCTACTGGTAACTTGTTTGCCACTTAACAATAAAAAATATACTAAAAACCTGGATAATTCTGGTTAGTCACATTGTACTGCTATTATTTTGAACAATACTGTATCACCGGTGTCCCATCTGCCTTCTGATAGACTTGTTGTTCCCATTTCTTCGCATGTAGATGTATCACCCCATATCCATACTGGAAATCTTTATAAATGTTAACTCTTAAGCCTTTAGCCAGTTTACATGCCTCAGTCAGTGCCTTAATTTTAGCCATTTGAGCTGAACATGGCTGCAGAATTTTAGAAGCCTGTACTGGGGTAAACGTATTGTCTGCATTCAATTTTACAATCCCATAGCTTGCACGAATTCCATTATCATCTTGAAAACAAGATCCATCTACAAATAATGTTAAATCTGCTTCAATAGGCTGACTATACATTTCTTCTCACAGCTTCAGAAATGTATCTGTTTTCAGGATTCCCAAGAGCAGGAGCTGTTTGCAGGCTTTCTTTTAATGCAGAGAATGCTCTGTCCGTCTTCTCATTCCTATTTAATTGAGCCTTATTATTACGTTGGCCTGCAGTTTTTATCAAACCTCTTAACCGAGCTATTAATACTAAATTGCAAATCCACGGTCAACTATAACCTGCTATTTCTAATAATGTCATCATTTGTCCTACAGTCTGTTTGGCCCAAATATTCCACCTTAGATTGACAAATTGTAACTTTTTTTTACTAACTTTATGTCCCCCAAGTGCTAAGGTTTGTAACACAACAATGGAGTCTCTTTACATTGCTCCTTGAGCGGACTACAGATTAACAAATCATCTACACACTGGCTCACTGTACTCACTACGTTCAAATTTTGTAGATCATGAGTCAGCGCCAGGATGAATTTGTATGGGGATTTCTTTAGGCCTTGAGGGAGTAGACTGTAAGACAGGCTCATTTCTCTTCCGTCTCAATCATAATATTGAAAGCAGAAAAGGTAGCGTGAGTCACGATGCAGGGGCATACTAAAAAATGCAGAACATAAACAATAACCGTAAACAACTCCGACTCAGATGAAATATTGGACAATATTAGACACTGATCAGGAACAATAGGGAGTTCATTTTTAATAATTGCATTGATTGATAAATCGTGTACCGACCTATAATCATTTAAAATTTGTTTCTTTATTGGAAAGAATGGTGTATTACAAGGACACTGTTTATTTAGGTTTTCTGGTTGTTACGTCTTTTTATTTGTTTTTCTATTTTGCATGAGTTCCAAGCTTGAACTTAGGTACTTCCTTGAAGATCCCTGTCTTCTATTATGGCCTCGTTAGCATTAGATCCCTGCGCATTTGCCAGGTTCTTTGTCTCTCTATCTTCAAAATGTATTTGTATTCTTCTGAATTTATACCATAAAATATACCCTGAAAGAAAAGCAGACCATTTTACTTTTTTACATAAATAAATATACATTTCTTCCAAAGATTATAATCAGCGCTATATGTAGAATATGCCCAATTTTAAGGTGAGTCTATAAAGCGGTCTTTCCCTACTCCCCAAAACTACTCCCCAAAGCTGCACTTACAGACACCTCTCCCAATCTAGCGGAAAGAAACCACCTTCACTCAGCTCCTCTCCTGGCTTTGACCCGCCAAGTGTTGTGTCTGGTACTCAACCCCCAGCCGTCAGAACACTTTTATGCAATAATTCATGAGCAGGCAACGAGTTCAATGCCATAGAGTCTGGCGACAACAAACAACCTGAGTAGACTATCCCCAGCTCCACTAAAGGTCTGCACACTCAATCTTTTAGACATTTTTCACATGACAGTTTGCAAATTTACGATTGCTCCTCAGGAGGACAGAAGACCCCCTCTTTCTAGTAGAGACTTGACCATCCTTCCTCTTAAGAGACTTGTGACATCTGAAGTGTGACATCCTCTGCGACACTGTGTTGATTAGGCTGGGTCATACACCAGATAAATTTAGATAGTGTTTGCTGGCGTTATGCTAATCAATGCCACGACACCTAATCAATCTTCAAAGATGCTCTGTTTTCCAACAGTTTTTCCACAATCATATAAAAACTCTCTGTATGTAATGATTGTTGAACCCTTTCATGCTGTACTATTTCATAAATGCTTTATGAAATGTTCCTCTTCCAAGAAAATAAACTGTGGCCATCAATTTAAAGTGCTGCCAACTGCACAGCTGTCTATTTACAGTAATGGCCCTGAGCTATAGATTATACTGTACTTGAATGGTCCTTCAAATGTAGTCGAGCTTTATTCATGTCCACCTCCCAGGACCAAAAATGTCTTTTTAATAAATAGATTTTTTCCTAATCCTGGCCACCTGACATGAATGAGCAGAAGAATAACTATAAGGATTAAGTGTGTGTCATTTGGTAGTGCTCATTCATTCAGAGGGCTATTTTTAATAAAGAGGGCATAAAAAAATCAGCAATCATCTGTTCAGTAGGACAATATTTTAATATTACCCTTCCATGTCCCAATGTTTCTTATGACATTTTTTTTGCATCTCTGTCTGTCTACAGGGTTTTTGGAAAGTGTAATTGTACCTTGAATGTCTTTGTACAATCATTAAATCTTTATTTATTTCAGGCTCAAAAGAGGTCCGTATAAAAAATAAAGCAAACAAAAATCAAACAAACACCACCAACAACCAACATGTGTTTACCTCTAGAGTCCATATAATCACTTTCTCCAGTGCCTCCAAAGTGCAGAAGTGTACCTGACACTTCTCTAAAACCACAATCATTTCATTTTTAGAGACCTCAAGTAGCTTTATAAATCTATACACAAAATTTTGCACTGGACACAGGCAAAGTCTCTCCTGCTCCGGCAAGAATGACCGAATTCGGACCTTCGGGAGATAAGTGCAAAATAACCTTGCCCAGCCCAGGGGGCAAAATCGATTACTCCAACTGGAAGTCCAGCATCCCTCAATTGGTCCACCTCAGGGGACAAACGTGAAGGTTCTAGAGCTTAGGCCTGGGATGAAACACTGTCCCCTGCTTATGAGAAAGAAGGTCCTTCCTGATTAGTCTCACCCACGTTGAGCCGGACACACTATGTCTGAGAAACATATTCTGGTTGGCCAACGGGGCGCCACGAATAAGAGGCGAGACCCTGTCAGAATAGAAAGTAGAATGGGATATTGTGCTGTCTCCTGGGAAAGAGGTCCACCTCTGCTCTTAAAAATCTGTCCCAGATTTGACCAACTTTGTTGTGGTGGAGTTTTCAGTCCCCATGTGTCACAGCTTGTCCAGATAGTATGTCCGCTCCCACATTCATGCTCCCAGGAATGTAAATCGCCCTGAGGGACAGGAACTTGTTCAAAACCCACAGCAGAAGCTGCCACGTTAGCTTGTTCAAGCGGCGCAAACGCAGTCCGCCCTGGTGATTTATGTAAGAGACTACTGCCGTATTTGTCCACCTGGAATAAGACATGTTAGCCCCTTAGCTGCTGGATGAAGGATTTCAGGGCCAGAAATACAGCCCTAATCTATTTATGTGCCATGCAAGAAGATGGCCTCTCCATGTCCCCTGGGCTGGATGGGCATCCAAGACCGCACCCCAGCCCAGAAGGGATGCATCCATCAACGACAACATGGACCTAGAGTGGGACCCAAGATGAGGAACCAGAGTCTAAACCACATAGTTAGGGTACAAAGCCCTTCATATCCTAACTTAAGTACCACTGCCAAGCTTCCTGAAAGGGGCATAAAAACTGACACTGCATCTTTTTGGGATGATGGTAGGCACCCAGCGCTCTGAAAACTATGAGAAACCTCTATGAAAGAACAAAAGGTCTTGCGTTTTTGTCAGCTGACAAGACTTTGGCAATAACCCTTTCCTGTTCCAGAACCCTCTCAACCATTTGCAGTCGTGATCCCCAGCGAGTGGTTGACTCGGTTATCAGCTGGTATGCTGGCAGACCCAGCTGGATCTGTATCCAGCTGTAGTTAAACAGTAGCAAGTAAGCAATTAAGCATTATTAAGCGGGTAAATAAAATTATTTTAAATACAATTACATTGTATTTTTGTTATTCCACTATATTATTATTAGAACAAATGAATTATGTCAGGTTAAAGTAAAGACAAATCCATTATTTTGAACAATATTTTAACATGCTGCACTCACCAATGGCTGTGTCCAAAACACTGCATTCTCTGCCACTCGTTGAGTTGCACAGTGTTGATGTTTGTTCCGTTGTCAGTAGTAATGGCTACAAGTCCCGCTTGATTGAGTTTTCAAGCAGTGTTGACATCTTTGAGTGCCTCTGCAATGTTTTTCCCTGTATGATTCTGGGAAAAGTAGGTAGTTTGCAGACACGTGCTGTTTATCTCGCAGTCTATAATGAAATGGATTGTCACGCACATGTAAGGCTTGCAAGTCCTGCTGCTCCACAAAACTGTCAAGGCATAGTTTGGCTCTTCTTGGCAAAGTAATGGCAGCTAGGCAAGTTATATTTTGGGTCAAAGGTTTTTAACTTGTGTATAAAACCAAGCCGCTCCAAAGTTAAAATGGGCGTCATGTTTGTGGCTAAATGACAGGCTACAGGTCTGGTCACTTTTCGCCACTTTTTTTTCTTTCATTAGGAACACAGCATGTGAAAGCATTTTTCAACAAGGACAAGTTTTAGTACAGGAGCCGGAGGATGAGCAGCGTTTATAGCTGTGGTCTCAGCTTGCGGTTTTATGCACTCAATATACAGTAACTCAATTTGTGGCGCGTTTGTAAATGATAGTATAAATTTGTTGTGCTCAAACTTTTGCTGGTACCTGCTTTCAACATTTCCTGCAGTATTCTGAAACTTTAAATACAAAATATCTCTCATATCTATTTATCTAATATCTTTTTGCCAACTAGCTCCTCCTCTAAATTGCTCTCTGTGCTTGTTGTGGCCTAGCATGCACTAGTATCAGAAGTAAAGAAGGAAAAAAACTGAACCATATTGATATAACGATATAACAAAATTTATATTGTATTTAAAATTATATTGATATATTGTTTTTAATCAATATATCGCCCAGCCCTAGGATGAAGCAAACGAGTGTGGCTTTAGAGTGGTGACCATAGTTTGTAAATAAACATGGATGTAGTGTGCCCTTTGCTCCACCAATATTGGCTTTACTACGGGGCAATAAAATGGCAGTTACATCTGGGCTTTTCTGGTGTCACTACATTGTAAAACTATCGTTTTCAGATAGCATAAATGGATGTATTAATCAAAAATTCACCCCTCTAGAGTTGTCATGTTGTAAAATGTTATAAGAATTCTATATGTCCAAAAGAATTCTTTATCCTTATATTATCCAGAGAGACACGGAGACAGATTATATTATAAAAGCGAAAGGCCAGGTTTTATTCCTTGCAAGGAGAAGCAAAATACACAGATATATACAAAAGGTTCATAGTGCGTTTTGCTTACAGAGGTAAGCAAAACATTACATTTTATATCACTAAAGTGGGGGCTGTCAGTGGGAGGTGTATCTTGCATACACCCTCCCCTCAAGGCCCCAGCTCCAGGCTCCAGGCTCCAGGTGCAGAAGTCCTCCGGCAAGCCATGTCTTTAGTTATGTCTACACCATGCTTGGAATAACATGGAGGACACAACATGTTTTGACATGACCTGTAGAGAACTATGAGCACCAACTAACTATAAACAATATACACAATTATAAGAATAAAATTCTTATAACATTCCCCTCTTTATGCTGATAACCATTAGCATAAACAACCTACTAGCTTGATTTTGAGTTTTAAACTATGACAGAAGCGAAAACCCAGCAGGGCGTTGACCTAGCCAGAAGAACATTTTGACCCATTGGTAAAATGACCTAAAGCTGGGAAAAACTCTTCCATCCACCCCTTGCCCCAAAGCGGTGACAAAACACAAACATCAAGCATCAAACGTATGTAATCACTTCAAATGATTAACTTACAACACATGTCAAAACAAACATAACAAATGATTATAATGGGATATGTTTCAAATCAAATGGGAACCCACAGAGTAATGCACTGATTCTTCAAAGTCAAATTCTTTAAAGTCCATAAATCATAAATGTCCATAAATCATAAATCAAAACACAGTGTCACTCCAAAATAAAGTAGAAAAATTTGCCAGAGGTTGAGCTGGTCAACCCATTGGACTCAAGATCTCTGGCCTGTCCCTGCCTGTCCATTTCTGTCCCTGTAACGAAAAGAAAAACACATGGAGTGAGACATATGCACATTCATAATGATTAAAATCAATTCTCTTCAGCATAATCAATTCAATGAACCATACGGCCCTTAGGTCTGTAGTATGATCCGTCCTGGAGCTGTTGTCCCGTTGGTGTTCATGCAAACAATAACGTCCCTCAGATATCAAAGTGTTCATCTGAGGTCAAAGCCTTGACCTTAGTCGTTTGGCAGGTGCATGTCCAGGAATGTTGACCCAGCAATGGCCACATTCATCAATCTCACCAACAAGCTCCGGATACATGGAAAGCAACATAAACAAACGTTATTAGACATGGAAGTGCAACAACAACAAGTACTGTATCTCAATACAGATTCTAAAATCCCAGTCAGTTTTCCAAATATGTTTTAAAACCAGGTCAAAATAAATTTCTCTATTCCAAAATAAATTTCTCTATGTTCTCTGTTAGAGGTTGAAGTCCTTTCTTAAAGACTTTAGTTCTGCTGTAACTAGTCCTGTGTTACTTTGGAGGAAATCCTTTTGTAGATCCCCCCTCTTCAGCTAAAAGCATGCTCAGTGCTATTTTGTTCTGTCCAGTCCTTGGACCAGTTTTCTCTCATTTTCAGTTTTAATTAACAGTTACATCATCTCTCGTACAATTCATAAACCTTTGTTGTTTATAAATATACTTCATTTAATCCACATTTTCATAAATTGTCCCAAATGGTAAACATTCAAATCCTAATGCTAATTTAATTTTAGCCTTATATTCATTCATGACACCTTGAAGGACACCTCTGTCGTCGATGTAAATGGGGCTCTCAAATGAACTTGAGGAGCTGCTGTTTGGCTCCTAAAGTGTGAGTTTCCACTCACGATGTTCTCCGTCACATTGTATGTGAACACAAATAAAACGAGGATCCTTTAAGGACGCATGTTTCCAGTCAGCAGGCAATGCTGGTCTAATGGTCTTACTTTCACAAAACCTCCAGACTTCTGCTTTGCCCTGCACCTGTCCCTGATCTCTACGTTTGTCAAGTTCAGAGTGATGTCACAGGAAGTCATGTGACCCACGTCACTAGCCCTGCTCACAGGTGTTCTTCCCTTCATAGGTGTAAACCAAGATGATATAAGTTCAAAAAACTATGTTAATATTAGCTCTTACTGGTGGTGGCTATATTAATTTTCAAAACTCATTTTCTGAACTGGTATACTTGTTGTAGTTGGCTTCCATCCAAATAAAGAACAAACAAACAAATCAGAACGTTCTCTGACATTATAGACCCATAGAAAGTGCCTCCTAGGTTTTCGTCAAACGAAACCATAAAAGCCCTTAAAATGATCAAACCATAACGTTGAAACAGCAGATAAACCCTGTTTCCACAGATATGGTCTGCTGGAAATGTACTTTAATCTGAAAAGGTTTAATCAGACTAAACAGTGCTTCTCCAGAAAAGTCCTGTCAACTTTCTTTATTTCATTATTTGATTTAAACTTTTAACTGTATTAAACACTGTTGTTTCAGCCTCCTGCTAACCATTAGGTTAACCAAGCATCCCTTCAACACTTTAACACAGTTTTGTTTAAACCTTCATCTCCCCCCTTTTTGAGACGTGGGACAACCATGGCTCAAAATACCAAAAAAAAATAAACAAAACTCAAATAAAAGTTAAAAAAAATCTAAATAAAGTCAAAACAGAATGGTTTTTTCCCAATTACCACCTTAAATTGTTATTTCATTAATTAGCATTTCTAATTATTCATCTTCTTTATGTTTTCCCAAATAGCATCACTTTTTTTTATGTTCTATTTAAAACTTCACTTTGTTTAGTTCAGTTTTCATTTTAGTTACCATTAGTTGTAGGTCTTTACCTGTAACTGTAATTGGTATCATCCACAATTTGATAAATTTTAACTCAGTTGATGCAAACATAAATAATTTATATAGATCAGATCTGGTTTCTCATGATCTATTTTCACAAACCTTTAAACATTCACCTTCAATTCACAATTTATTTCACGTTCTTTTAAATTAGAATATTCTCAAAATATTGTTTAATTTACCTTAAATTACTTTATTCAGAAAGAAAACACATTTTTCTTACTTCAAAACAAAATTTCTTAATCACCCTTGGGTCAGACCCCCCTCTCTGGGGTTAAACCAGTAACAGCAGCATGTCCCAGCTGCTTGAACACACCACAAAGCCTCTGCTTTGTTCACTCTGCTTTCCTCCAAAACACCATCACCTTTGTGACTGTGTTTTAAAGGAAAGACCAACCATAAAATCAACAAATTTCCTCTTAAATTCTGCTTTATTTTTAAACTAAATTTCTTCAGGATTGTGTTCTGTATAGATTTGTTCTATACTGTCTCTGTAAAACTCAGTTTTACCACCAGTGCTCACTACAATAAACCAGTTTGTTTTTGTATTTTTCCCATATTAATTTAAACGTAACATAAAAAAATTTCATCAATTACTATTTTTATGTTTCCCTAATTTGGCATTCAGATGCCACATAAAGAATTCACCTCACTCAATGTTAAACAGAAACTTTTAACATCAAATGTAAAATCAAAATAACGTGTCTCTCTTTCTTTATTCAAATTCACCAAAATTGTAATCATCATTACTGTTCATTTAATAAAATGTAACATCTCAACCTCTTTTTTCTTTTTCTTTAGGTTACAACGACCCAAAGTTTGTCAAAACCCAAACCAAAACAACGTCTAACGTCTGTTCAAAAGGACCTTGTGTTAGTCCCTGTACTCCAAAAAAAATTCTTAAATCACTTCGAATAGTGATCAAAACCCAGCGAGCCATTGGCATATGCTCTTAAACTTTAACAATTCACCTTGTTAGTTTAACAATTATCTTTTATTCACTTATTTTTCATTAACTTTAATTTTTCAAACTAAAATCATTTAAGATCATTTTAACAGTTTGAACTGTTTTAACATAGATATGTTTTTAATCACCAAAACCAGATTACCAATTTACATTACAGTTTAAATCTTTATTGCATAGATGACACTATACCTTAATTATAAAGTACCAAAATAAATAATGATTATTATTTATTTTGAACTATCTTCATTTCAATTTTCCAATTACTTAAACTTTAAGTCTTTCTTCTCAAAAACCATATTCAATCTCACTAATTCAATCGTTTAGTTTACCAAATCATGTTTCATAGATTCAATAAAACTCAAATGTGGACTTTATTCATATCAACAGACCTGTCCGAAGGTCAAACAGTTTCATAATTAAGTTTCATAAACTTTATTTAACACATCAGTTCAGTGCAGACTGTTTCTGTCACTGACATTTCTAACTCAGTATTCTTCTCAACATTAAAAGTTTGTTTAATGCAAAGGCTCCCACCATGTCTGTGGAGCCAAAAAACAAAAAACCCAAAACAAAACATTTCTCGCTCTTGGGAGCAAAAAAAAGGAGGGTGCTGTGAAGCCCCTGTTACCTCGACTTCCATAGAATGTTATCTTGTTTAAACATTCCTGTGAATCCAAACAGTGGTTGTTTTGAATCCACTTTCTCCATTTTCACACTTTGTTAGAACCAAACCAGAGAAATACATAAATGTTACTTTTCTTTATTTAGGTTCTGGTAACCTTGTTTTCTTTTAAATATGAGCTTATGGCCCAATTAGTCTGCAATCCAACTTTAAAACATATATTTAAATTCTCCCAATTACAAAGTATTCATTTTCATTCTTTTATTGGCGTTATACCGTGTGTTTGAACCACACTGATATTAAGGACCTCTATTAATTCTCGTACTAATGGATACACAACATTGTTTAGCAAAACATCAATCACTAATTCTATTTTAGATCCAAGTGTTGGATCTTTAACTTCTTTAAACCTTTAATGTTCACATTTCTATGTCACATTAAATTCAAAACCAACTCTGTTCTTTAACAGAATACTCATTATTTTCTCTCATAAACCAAAATCACATCCTTCTCTGTAGATGTGTGTCTCATGTGTCCGTGTTTGTTTCGTTATGTGTCTGTATTTACATGTGTTTATGTGTGTGCAGTTACATGTGTCTTTACGTGTTTATGTACCTGACCTGTTAGTTGAATCGGTCAGTCCTGAGGTCATTCCCTCGTCTCTCGTCTGGACCCAGTTTCGACCTCCTCCTCCTCCTCTCAGTGCCCTCTCGTCTGTCACGCCCACCTCCACCTCGCTCTCGTCTCCATGGCAATTGTGCATTTTTCCTCAGAGAAATACATTACATTCATATTAATTTCAAGTTTCATCCAATTTGCAAACACACTTTACAAATACCTTTTCGGTCAATCTCAATAGATCAAAATTTAAAACAAATAAACGTTTGTCTGAATTCGTTTATCTTACCGCTTCCGTGTTTGCTGCTGCAGGTCTGCCAGCCTTTTTCCTTTTTTTTTTTTTTCTTTCAGCCGAAAAGGAGCATGTGGGAGGTGGGGTGCAGAGGAAGGTTTTGGAGAGGACACTGTTTTCCGGAGGGAGGAGGCCGAGACCTAGATGCTCCAGAAACATTTAAACAAAATACAAATGATTAGTGTTTTGAAGTACATGCGTGTACTTCTTTCAAAAATCTCTTCTCTACTTCTCTTTTTTTTTTTTTTAACTAGAAAAATAGCTTATGGAAGTTACCTTTCTCTCTCATGTTGTTCAAACTTTTCTAAACAAAAACATTACCGTTGTTCTGATTCACATCATTAGACTCATTCTTCATCCAACAATGGCCCATTCATAACACATTTATTCTCTCACACACCTTATATCTTTAACTCTTAGGTCAACAATTCTCAGTATTGCCAACAATTCTCAGTATAAGCCCGTCACTTTCAGTGGGCTTTTTCTTTTAACTCACCGCGTCACCAGCAGTGAACATTTCTTCAGCAAAAGCTCGTGGGCTTTTAAAATCACCGCTTCACATGCAGTGAACACTATACGTAGGCCTCACGTCTTCCTATACGTCACGTCCCAACGCGACAGGACTCCAATCTCACCATTAACCATAGGTTTCGGCAGGGTCTCGATTAAAGAGTCAGCTCGAGCTTTTCCTGTGCATATCCCACACTTCCCGTGTGAGTGTCGCACCATAAACCAACAATACTAGCTATGCAAGGCAGTTCGATTGTGGCGTATTACGATCGTGATTATTAATCTAAGATAAATTCCTGTGCTCTCTAGACAAGCTTTTTAGACCCCATACCCCTTATTGTAATCAGCTGCTCTATCTATCTCATAGATTCCGCACTTGTCATGGCCAATGAACTCCCCGCGCGTTCCGTTTCAAGAAACACCTGAAGACTTACAAAGCATAAGGTATCTATCAAACTAAAATCCAGCAAGACAACAAGCTTTAACACAGATTAACATCAGAATATCCCGTTTACAATCTCACCATAAACCACGCAGGCAGGGTCTCGACTGAAACTCATACTTTTTCCAGCTTTCAATCTCACCATAAACCATATAGGCAGGGTCTCGACAAAGCGTTATCAGCGTTTAAGAATCTCCTATGCTGGCCAACTTCATGGAAACACATCAACTTATGGTGATGTAAATACATGCAGCCCGCTCAACATACGCCAGATTTCCAAAACTAGCTACTTCCGGAAGCTTTGGTAATTACAAACTCACACACACACACACCAAAAATAAATTAAACAGCTGTTTACCTGAATTTTCAGTCCAATAGTCCAGTTGTTCCGCAGCCAGACTGTCTGTTCTGTTCTCTCGTCTCTCTGCTCTTCTCTTTTTTTCAGTCCAGATTTCGTCATCGTGCCACACACACAAAGAGGGATATCTGGCCATTACTGCTAAATAGCACAGCTTGGGACTTACAAGAAATGCATTGTTTTGCATTTCCCGTGCACGTCAGTTCACCTCTTTGCATGAGAAACAACGAATATTGAAATCCGGGTCACGGCACCAAATGTTATAAGAATTCTATATGTCCAAAAGAATTCTTTATCCTTATATTATCCAGAGAGACACGGAGACAGATTATATTATAAAAGCGAAAGGCCAGGTTTTATTCCTTGCAAGGAGAAGCAAAATACACAGATATATACAAAAGGTTCATAGTGCGTTTTGCTTACAGAGGTAAGCAAAACATTACATTTTATATCACTAAAGTGGGGGCTGTCAGTGGGAGGTGTATCTTGCATACACCCTCCCCTCAAGGCCCCAGCTCCAGGCTCCAGGCTCCAGGTGCAGAAGTCCTCCGGCAAGCCATGTCTTTAGTTATGTCTACACCATGCTTGGAATAACATGGAGGACACAACATGTTTTGACATGACCTGTAGAGAACTATGAGCACCAACTAACTATAAACAATATACACAATTATAAGAATAAAATTCTTATAACATAAAAACTTGGCTCTAGACATCGTCTTGGCTCTAGAGTCATTTTTTGTACATTTGTACAAGAACGGTGGTACAGAGTGTGCTTGTTTTAACTCTTGAAAGCTTAATTAGGTAGTTTTAACTGGACTACTTCTCCCAGCATCAATGAAAGGAAATATGTTGCTGTCCACAGTGCTTTGCTCAGGCTTTTGCCTAAATCCATGTAAACTTAGATTTTTAATACAATTTAGTGTGTTAAAAAAAGATGGGGTAAAATAAGCTAATGTTAAACCTAGTGTTTATTTGACTGGTCCAACGCAGAATGGGATAAGGTTAAGATCCTTTCAACAGCAAAGGCATTGAATATTATGCTTTAAAATGTACTATTGGGCTGCTATATCCTCTTCTGTGTAGCCTAACTGCCCAAAGACAGATGTGTGAATATAGTTGGTGTAGCAGATCAGTCTCCAGAATTACACACACACAGTAACATCTGTTGTAAGACTTAGAGGTCTTCAGGATTAACAACTGTTTGTTTTCACTATCAGGCCAAAAGGACTCAGGACCAGGACAGAACCCTGGCGCCATTTCTTTTTAAACGTAAATTCTTGGAGATAAAGTTGTTGATTCAGCTTTACCCAGAACGTTCTTTAGCCATCCTGAAGGACATGTGGAATGTCTTTGAAAATAGACAAGAAGTAGAATTTTGTGTTTATCCCATTAAAGGAAAATGTATTAAGACATTGTGTTGTTTATACTGTTCTTTTCCAGGACGAGGAGTTGTGACGAGAACTCCTTACCCCAGTTTACGGTTTCCGTTTTGTTTTAATGAAATGTAATGAATTTTTCAATAAGATAAGATAAGATAAGATAAGATAATCCTTTATTCGTCCCACAATGGGGAAATTTCTCTGTTCTGTAATATTCTGACATATGCATTTTCTCTGTACAATCCTACAAGTACGAATGTTTGTGTGTTTTATGAAAAACCAAGAAATACATCGCGAAGCAAGGAATGTTTTAAAACTTAGTTTAACTCAGTTTAAATTTTCCAAAGCGACTCCCATTTTGCCGGAAAGAGAGCGCGAGACACGCCCGATCAGGTGTAAGACGGGCAACTGTCAAAAAATCGCTCTCTTGCCTCTTTTCTTGCTCTCTCTGATCCTGTGTCTACCTGCGGCTGGTCCACCCTGGACTGTCATCGCAACCAAAGCTTCGGGCCTCGTGGAAACGAGTAGATTTTCTTTGTTTAAAGCCTGCAAGCCTAGCTTGCTATGCAAAGTTTTCCTCCTTCCAACGGCTGCTAAAAATGCTTCCTCCAAGCCTGCTAACAGACAGAAGTTATTTTGGCCTTTTTATTTTTAAAGACCGTGCCTGCTCACGCGTTTGCTCTAACCAACGAGCGCTCGAAGAAGCAAGTTTTTAAAACCAGCAAAGCAACCGCCGAGAACTCTTTCATGGACCTTGCAATAACTTTCACAAACTTAAACTTTTACACAGTGCAACGGAGAAGATAAAGGCCGCGCTAGTTTGGACAGCAACAGGGCGCTTTTGTTTTCTTCCCGGACTGCAAACCCCTCTGGAGGAGGACGGCACGTGACGGCACTCCTGGTGTGTGGAATGCTACATCAGTAAGCGACAAACTTTCTGGATAACATTCAGGATGCTCGTCTCGGACCACTGATATCGACCCCACCGAACTGGGCCAGCACCCGATGACTTCAGAGTAAGTCCGCACGTGACACAACAGCTTGGCGTCATAAAATCTACTCTGGCCAAAACTCTAGCCCCGAAGCCGTCATCTCTTTCCCACGTTAAAAGTCACTTAGTAAACTTCAATAATATAGATTAACATATCTAAACATTCCTGGTTTCACGATACCCTCTGAAAGCAGATGTTTATCCCTGTGTTTATCCCTTGTTGTGTCAATCCTTTCCATGTTCCCATCATTTTTATTCACCATTGTTCATTTGTTTAATTTTTAATAAAATCCCATAAAAGACATTAATGTTTCTCTGTTTATATTAAGTAATGTTCGAAAACCAGAGGAATTCTCTTCCTTCAGATTATTATGTCCAATGTTCGCTACATTGGATAATATTCAGAAATGCAAACTCATACAAAGCTGGTACCATGTCACTAGGAAAGGGTTTGTGCATTATCTAGTCGTTGCTTATCACCTCTTGGGGACTGTTATCAACTGGGAAGATCTCTGAAAGGCTACTGATGTACTGTCTTTATGTGGTCCTGTTCCCTCAAACACAAGCTTTCTTTTGTATTCTATTATTGAAGCTGTGTAACTGATCCTCTTGTTTATTTGAGATTTGCTCTTATGTTCTGCCACATGAACAAACAAAGGGACTTTTTTATCATCAACCCTCCAATTTTCCAAGCCAATGCCCAACAAAGCAACGCCCGTTGTGTTCTCATCATACTGCTGTGTGTCCTCGAGGTGAGTCCACCAGGGAGTGAGTCTGTCTGTTTATGTGCAGCTACAGAGGAAATGGATGCTTTAAATATGAAGAGCAGCGAGAGTCAATGAGCCTGAGGCAAACCAGAGTTCCAGCCTTCTGCTTTTGCATGAGAAACATTTCTTCAGGATTCATCTTTCTTCTTGCCTCTGGACAGAGATTAATAAGTAGAGGATTGGAGGTTTGATATTTTGGTTTTTCAAAGTTTTCATGGCATTTCTGTGTGAGAATTAGGTTTTATCTAGGTCTGTGAATTGATTTGAAAAAAATGTACTAATTAATTGACAGTCTGGCTGTAATTTGCAATTAATTGCGATTAATTGCACAATTTGTCAGCTTTTAATAAACACAGATTCAGAAGGTAATTAGGCCCAAGCCGGTGACCGGGAGGGCCTATTGTTTTTGCTCGGATTATTTATTTATTTATTTTTATTATAATTTTTTTTTTCTGCAAAATGATCCTAAATTTGACCCAGTGACAGGCATTTTTCTTGACGTTTTTGCTCGAGTTATATATTTTTTTATTATAATTAGTTTTTTTTTTTTATTATTATAATTTTTCTCTAAAATGATCCTCAATTTGACCCGGTAAACGTGCAACTAAAAGTGATTTGTATTGGTCCCAGACTTCAAGCCCGGCGAAAAAATTAATGTATTTGAAGTCGCCGGAAAAAAAAATACGAAAAATGACTCAGTGGCGACCCCTAGAAAAGTCAAAATACATTGGGCCTAAGGAAAGTGAAAGTAAATTTTTTCCAATGTAGAAATACAGAACTTGGTACATCCATAGGACACCTCAGGGCGAACAGAAAAGTCTATGACAGCCACACCCTAAACTCAACAGGAAGTCCGCCATGTGGGGTGAAACGCGCGGCCACTAAAATCGCACCCCTTGCGCAAAAAGATGCAAATCATAGTGTTTTAATCTAAATGGCCCCAAATTTGGTGAGTATCATCTAAACATGTGTGCCAACCAAAGTTGTGACTTTGTTTTTGATATCTTATCGGGTGTGGCAAGCCTGTAACGAGGTGGCCATTTTTGTGAAAATAAAATGTCTCTTAACTCTCAAATGCCTTCTCGGATCGAGTTGGACCCAAAAGGCGTTTGTGCACATTCATGACCTGAACACAAAGATATGTAAATAAAAGGGTTATCTTTAGAAATGGCTCTCCAGCGCCCCCTACAAACTTATAATGGGACCCAAGAATTTAGTTTGTCATAGAGACATAAAATTTGGTACACACATCTCTTATGTCATGACGAGCATAAAAGCCAATGACAACCACCCCCTATCTATAAATGTGTTGCCATAGCAACGTCCCAAATATGTGGAAAAAGTCAATGGCAAGTGAAAATATTAGTTTGTCGTAGGCAAATGAAACTTGGTACACACATCCAGTATGGGCTTATGAACAAAAAAGCCAATGGGGACCACACCCTATCACACACGGGAAGGCGGCCATTTTGAATTGAAAATGTGAACAGACTTAGAATACACCTCTCTTTTTAAAAACAACAGAAAATAGCTGCTTCATTCCACAGACACCAAACTTGGGAAAAATGAGCTAAACACATGTGTGTAAAATAGACAGGTGTTTTTCTTGACGTTTTTGCTCGAGTTATATTTTTTTTTATTATAATTTGGTATATTTTTAGGCCCGAGCCGGTGATGACCGGGAGGGCCTATTGTTTTTGCTCGGATTTTTTTTTTTTTTTTTTTTTATTGTGACCAAATGATCCTAAATTGGACCCAGTGAACATGTACGAAAAGTCATTTTTATTGGTCCCAGACTTCAAGCTCGGCGAAAATGTTATGTTTTTGAAGTCGCCGAAAAAAAAATACGAAAAATGACTCAGTGGCGACCCCTACAAAATCAAAATACATTGGGCCTATGGAAAGTGAAAGTAAGTTTTTTTCAACGTAGAAAAATGAAACTTGGTATATCCATAGGACACCTCAGGGCAAACAGAAAAGTCAATGACAGTCACACCCTAAACTCAACAGGAAGTCCGCCATGTGGGGTGAAACGCGGCCACTAAAATCGCACTTGCGCAGAAAGATGCAAATCATTGTGTTTTAATCTAAATGGCCCCAAATTTGGTGAGTATCATCTAGACACGTGTGCCAACCAAAGTTGTGACTTTGTTGTTGATATCTTATCGGGTATGGGTGTGGCAAGCCTGTAACGAGGTGGCCATTTTTGTGAAAATAAAACGTCTCTTAACTCTCAAACGCCTTCTCGGATCGAGTTGGACCCAAAAAGGCGTTTGTGCACATTCATGACCTGAACACAAAACTATGTAAATAAAAGGGTTATCTTTAGAAATGGCTCTCCAGCGCCCCCTACAAACTTATAATGGGACCCAAGAATTTAGTTTGTCATAGAGACATGAAATTTGGTACACACATCTCTTATGTCATGACGAGCATAAAAGCCAATGACAACCACCCCCTATCTATAAATGTGTTGCCATAGCAACGTCCCAAATATTTGGAAAAAGTCAATGGGAAGTGAAAATTTTAGTTTGTCATAGGCAAATGACTTGGCAAACTTGGTACACACATCCAGCATGGACTTATGAACAAAAAAGCCCATGGGGACCACACCCTATCACACACGGGAAGGCGGCCATTTTGAATTGAAAATTTGGTCCGACTTAGGATACACCTCTTTTTTAAAAAACAACAAAAAATAGCTGCTTCATTCCACAGACACCAAACTTGGGCAAAATGAGCTAAACACATGTATGTAAAATAGACAAGTGTTTTTCTAGACTTTTTGCTTGAGTTATATTTTTTTTTATTATAATTTGGTATATATTTTTTTATTATAATTTTTCTGCAAAATGATCCTCAATTTGACCCAGTAAACCAACAACTAAAAGTCATTTTTATTGGTCCCAGACTTCAAGCCCGGCGAAAAATTTATGTATTTGAAGTCCCCGAAAAAAAAAAATCGAAAAATGACTCAGTGGCGACCCCTACAAAAGTTAAAATACATTGGGCCTATGGAAAGTGAAAGTAACTTTTTTCCAACGTAGAAAAATGAAACTTGGTACATCCATAGGACACCTCAGGGCAAACAGAAAAGTTCATTACAGCCATACCGTAAACTCAACAGGAAATCTACTATGTTGGGTGGAATAAATGACCACCTAAATCGTACACTTTGTACTAAAGGGTTTTCATCTAAACAGCTCCAAATTTGCTTTAAAGCACGACATGCAATCCTCCGAATATATGTGTCCCCGCGGTCTCAAGGGAGGCGAGGGCCTTTATCGCCGCTTGCGGCTTTAATTTTAATTATAATTTTTCTGCAAAATGATCCTCAATTTGACCCAGTAAACGTGCAACTAAAAGTCATTTTTATTAGTACCAGACTTCAAGCCCGGCGAAAAATTTATGTATTTGAAGTCCCCGAAAAAAAAATACAAAAAATGACTCAGTGGCGACCCCTAGAAAAGTCAAAATACATTGGGCCTATGGAAAATGAAAGTAAATTTTTCCAATGTAGAAATACAAAACTTGGTACATCCATAGGACACCTCAGGACAAACAGAAAAGTTTATTACAGCCATACCGTAAACTCAACAGGAAATCTACTATGTTGGGTGGAATGCGTGACCACCTAAATTGCACCCCTTGTGTCTAAAGGCTTTTCATCTAAACAGCTCCAAATTTGGTGAGTATCATCTAGACACGTGTGCCAAAAAAGTTGTCAATTTGTTTTTTGATACATTTGTGGCTGTGGTCGTAATGAGTCTGTGAAGAGGCACCCATTTTTTTGGGAAATAAATGCCATTTCCCAATTGCCAGGATCCTTCCTTTAGAGGAGGCCCCTCCAGAGCCAAGGCTAGAGTCTTAGAAAACTCCTCAGAATCCTTTGGAACTTGTAAACTTGTACTTTTAGACAAGTAATATTTACATTTTGCCTTTTTAAACAGGGGGGTGCAGCGATTCCTGAGTCATCTCAAATCTCCAGCCAGTACTTTGTTTTTCTCGCCTTAGCCCAAGCATAATCTATTATTTTCAAAGGTTCAGACAGCTCCCAGAAAAACCAGGGATTGTGGAGACCTTTAACTCTAAATTACAAGGTGGTGTAGCAGGCCCAAGCAGTAGCACAGGCCCAGTTATTTGACATTACCGTGAAGTTTACGCTTTAAAGCATGAAATGCGATCTTCCGAGTGCATGTGTCCCCGCGGTCTCAAGGAAGGCGAGGGCCTTTTACTTTTTAATAATTTAATTGTGATAGTGATAGTTTTTACATAAAAAATTATAAATTAGAATGTTCAGACAGACTTCAAAACTAAGCCCAGTCTAGGAATGCAAAAATAATTTTACAAATAACTTAAATGGTATAGTGCTTATATATAATGCTTTTTTGTACCTGGGTGTAAAAAAGCACTTAACATGTTGCTTCCATTCACACACACACAAGCACACGCAAGCACACGCGCACGCACGCACTTACACACATGCACGCACACGCACACACACACACAGAGCAGACAAAGGGGGCTTCCAAACACAAGGCGCTCACACCTGCGACTACCACTAAACTCACCTCTACAGTCATACACATTCACAGTGTTGCCAACTATTTTCAAAGGAAAGTAGCTAAAGCCTGGCCAAAAAGTCGCTAAATGTCGCTAGATGACGTCATGCGTAAATTAGCATATTCGCAACGTCGTTACGTCATCACGTCATCATACTAAATTGCATATTTTCTTGCGTTCTGCCTGCCTAATGTGCTTTCTTGACAAATTCGTGCTCACATAGTCTCTTCTACTGTATTTTATTATGATATAGCCGACTGTCCCAATAAAGCTCTTCTCATTTCTCATCTCAATTAAGTGATAAGCACACGAGAAGAATAGAAATCAAATCAATCAAATAGGAAAGTAGCTATTGGCTGTCCTATAAGCCGCTAAATGACACCATCGCCTCACTTGCATATTGTATAAGCCGCTAAATGACACCATCGCCTCACTTGCATATTGACCATGTGCATTGTGCATGTGATTGTGATGAACGCTGTAGGAGAGAAAGGAAATAAATCGCTGAAGAGACAAAAGGTGAGTAAAAACACACGGGATCCACTAGCGGGGGCTTGCCAAGTTTCCGCACATGCGCAATTAATTTGCAGTCTGGACGTGGAGGGGTGAACAACTCCTGCTCTGACTGCAGCTGGGAGGGGCTGCTGCGCGAGGACTGGGCCGCCTATGAGTGCTTTGGGATGGGGGTGGCTGCTCATTGATTAGACTAAGAACGATGTGTGCTTTCACTTCAACTTCGCTAAGTTGGCAACACTGCACATTCATACACCAGATCTGTGGTGAAATACTGTATATATGACTTTATGGCTATGCAACACATAGGATTGTCTAACCCGTAATTTAGTGGCAAAATCTTTGAGCGTTATGCCAACCTAGTCTGTCTAAAGGTGCGTTTACACCAAACGCGAATTAAGCATTAAGCGTGAGTGATTTACATGTTAAGTCAATGCAAAGACGCGATTAGATGCGCGTGGGAGTCCTGCCGCGATTAGCGAATGAGGCGGCGCTTGAATGAGGCGGCGCGAATGAGCGGCCTTGAATGAATGAGGCGGCGCAGCGCAAGTTGAAAAATCTGAAAATAAATGTTTTTTTCCGTGTCTAGGAGGGTATAGCGTGTAATGACATACATTTAGTGTGTAAGAGAATGTTTATGTAACCCTTCTATTATGTTTTGAGTCAATTTGACCCCAGGCTGTTTTAGCTTTATAAAACATTATCCTATGGTCTTTTGATTTAAAATGCAATTCAATTGCAATTTCAGGAGCACTTCTAAAATATTTTGGAGCATCCTCTGCCACTGGTCAGGGTGACAACCACCTCCCCCGCTACACAGGCCTCTTCTGGAATGGTCTCGACCCTTCAGGATGAGCCAACCACCTCCTCCGCTACACATGTCTCCACAAATATCTGATATTGAGGATGAAGACCTCTTTGCCTCTACTTCTCCCCAGTATGAGCTTTCAGGTGTGTGTATAATAAAATATAACTGTTTGTGCAGAACTTTGTTTGTTATTTGTGTGTGTGTGTGTGTGTGTGTGTGTGTGTGTGTGTGTGTGTGTGTGTGTGTGTGTGTGTGTGTGGAGGAGGGGGGGGGGGCGCTCGAAAAGGGTCTCGCCCAGGGTGTATTTCAATGTAGAACCGCCACTGGCTTCAGCTTCCCCTGCCCCATCCACATCTGCTGCTGTATCCACAGGTGTGTACAGGCAATAAATACATATCATATACAATCATTTACAGTAAGCCCTCATAGCCTCTTACATTCAGATACAAACACAACCCTGGTGGTTTGTTAATGAGTAGATAATGTTTTTCTGTCTTTTTCATGTGTCATTGAATACAGAGCAACCAAAGAGAAGACCCCAGGAGAAGACTCAGTTCAGAAGCTCTCAGAACACATGCTGTAGCTCCATGTTCAGAGGATGAGCTCTTCTCTTGAGTCTGGTCCCTTCTCTGCAGAAGTAACTGTCTTGGACGAAACAATTTGTCAAATTTCAAATGCATACATTAATCTATGAAAGCAGCACAGTTCTGCTTCATTTGGAACCCAGTGTATAGTTTTTAAAATGATGCAGCTGTCACAGCAGGAAATAAACCAGACTCTCTGTGTTCTCCTCTCCTTCACTTTAGGATTCTTTTATTCCTGCTCAGAAATAGTGCATTAAGTTTTGTGTATAGTTTCATAATTCCATTTTTTTTAAATAAATGTTTTATATAATGACCAAAGGTTTTGATGTGTTTGTCACAAACATTTCAATATTTCAGACTGATTTATTTAGAATAAATAGAAGAAAGTTTATAATGTTCAGTATTTAAGACTAGATTACTTATGGTAAACACTTGTTCATTTTTATTATATTCTAGTGCAAACACATCTACAATAGTACAGTAAGAAAACAGTTATGATTGGACCAGTATTGTATTAATGAGAAACAAGCCATGAGTCAAAGATTCCTTTTGGAGGCTGGCTCCATTTATTAAAGAAATAAAAATAAATAAGAGCTACAACACACTGTTATAAATACAATTCTAAATACGATTTTATAGACATAATACTATATTGACTGAACTAATAACTGTGTTCAGAAGACTGTAGTTGTCCACATATTAATTACTCATAATCACACCAAATATTGACTGGAGACAGATGGACAGACTTGAATAGAGCGTCAGTAGTTGGTGTCCTGTGGGAAATCCTCGCACCGACCCGGGACAACAGGTCATCGAACTGCGCCTGGATGACGCCCGCTGAAAGCTCCTGGAGAAGTTTGTGAAACTCACGGAGCTGGGTCGGCCACTGAAGCATCTGATGTAACCCCGCACAGCGCCGAACGGGTTCACACGATTTTTCAGTCCTCCAAAGTAAATAGAGCACTGCTACTTTCTCAACAAAATCCATCTCAACCATTCTTCAACAAGACCGGAAGACAACCCGCCTGAAGTCCCTCCTATGACGTGAATTCACGTCTGTTAAGTGGAATTCACGTCTGTTAAGTGAATTTCACGCGCGAATGAAGCGAAATGTTCAAGCGTCCAACTACGCGCGAATAGCACGATTTATTCGCGCAGTTCGCGTTTGGTGTAAACGCCCCATAAGTTTTTGACTATGCGCTCTAACTCATTTAGGTTTCCTAACGACTGAGTGCTATGCCATCCTAGTTAAAATATATATAACTTTATGGCTATGCAACCCATAGGCTAGTCTAACCAACAACCCGACTCACTTTCTGAGACTAATCAGGTCTCAAAGAGTATTAAACCCTTCGGGTTATTTTCTCTTTATATATTAAACTACACACAAAGATTTAACCAAGACAAAACATTTGTTGTAAAAACACAAAACATTAAATATCTAATAATTCTTATAACATTTTTCTGAGTGTGCTGCTAGTTTTTAAAATAAACGTACAGGCAGATTTTTTGGACAGTAAGGTCCGTTCCCTTAGGACAGGCAGAAACTTTAGTTAACAAGGCTTTCTGTTCACCTTTTTATTTGCGGCCGCCTAATTGTGAAGAAGAAATTTGTCCGTCGTGCAGAGAACACTTAAAGAATAAAAACTTTTCCTTTCCAACACAGCAACCGAGCAGAAGCACCAATTTGTTACTCCAAAAACAGTTCCTCCCGGCTCTTTTGGTACGAGTGCTGGACCTATTTCAATAAAAACTATAAAACCAATATAAATTTTGTCTGTTTAATTCCACTCAGAAAAAGGTATAAGCAGTGATGCCAGTAACGCGTTACTTAGTAACGCGTTACTCTATTCTGACCACATTTTTCAGTAACGAGTAATCTAACGCATTACTATTTCCAAACCAGTAATCAGATTAAAGTTACTTAACCAAGTCACTGTGCGTTACTATTTTTGTCATTTTTTTGTCAAGAAAGACATACCTTGTTCCCGTTCTAGCTAGGTGCTTAATTATCCACTCCTTTCCTTTAGAACTTAATGATTTCGGAGAGTTTTAAAACGAGATGAGATTACTTCCTCCTGACTTCCGCATGTGCGTCTCGCTAACCAGTCCCCCTTTTCTAGACTCGAAATTAACGCCCACTATAGAGGCGGAAATAAAAGGCTCATTACATTTACATACAGAGGAGACAAATACAATAAAGTACAAAATAAATTATTACTTATTTACTTTTCCCTTAGAGTTAGTTACAAAGGAAGACTGCCTTTATTTTTTATTAAAACAAGTATTTATGTTAAATCAAGAGAGACTGCCTTTATTTATTGTAAAAACATGTATTTTTCAGGAAATAGTTTTTAAATTCAACTTTAATTGTCAGGAGATAGATTGTTGATGTTACTGTAAAAAAACACTATAAATAAAGTGATTGTTGGCAAAACCAGTTGTCATTTTTATGTTGTCGACAGCTGCTGAATGTAACTAATAAAGTAACTTGTAAAATAACTTAGTTACTTTTAAAATCAAGTAATCTGTATAGTAACTAAGTTACTTTTTAAATCAAGTAATCTGTAACGTAACTAAGTTACTTTTTCAAAGTAACTGTGGCAACACTGGGTATAAGTCCAGCGCTGGAACACAATACTTAAGTGTAGCAGATCAGTCTCCAGAATTCCACCCACACAGTTACATCTGTTGTAAGACTAAAGAAGTCTTCAGGATTAACAACTGGTTGTTTTCACCATCAGCCTTCAGAAACAAGCTTGTATCTGAAGAAGACTGGGTTAACACTGTTTTCTTTCAGACAAAGGAAGGCCGAAGTGTCTTTGAAAATAGACTTCTACAATGGTCAAAACACCACCCCCTGGTGGTCAAATGGACAAATGACTCTACCCCCCTCAAGGACGTTTTTATGTTTATTCCATTACAGGAAAATGTATCGAGATATTGTGGTGTTCATACTGTTCTTTTCCAGGACATGGAGTTTTACAAGGAAAAATAATTCCTTATCCCATCTCTACAAGTTTACATATCTTTAATAAAATGTAATGAATATGTTTTCATAATAAGTCTGACAAATACATTTTCTTTGTATAATCCTACAAGTACAAATGTTTTTGGTGTGTGTTATGAAAACCAAAGAAAATATGGTGAAACAAAAGGAATGTTTGTGAAACTTAGTCTCCACATTGTAAACTTTAGTAACTTCCCAGAGTTACGCCCTTCCGCCGGAAGAGAGCATAGGACACGCCCCGGCCCAAAGTTGATAAAGCTGGCTGCTAGCCAAAAATATCTCTCTTGCCCTTCCCCTTCCCCTTCCCGGGAGGTTCCGTCCCCAGGGACCTCCCCCAACGCTTCAGGCCTCGTGTAAACGAGTAAATTTTCTATGTTTTAAAGACTGGGCCTGCTAACGAGTTAGCTTGACCGACAAGCACTCACAGAAGCAAGTTTTTAACCAGCAAAGCAACAGCCGAGAACTCTTTCATGGACATTGCAATAACTTACACAAACTCGAACTTTTACACAGTACACGGAGATCCAGGCAGTGCTAGCTTGAACAGCAACAGGACGCTTGTGTGCTATCCCCGGACTGTGAACCCCTCTGGAGGAGACGTGCACGTGACGGCAACCCTGGTGTGTGGAGCGCTTCATCACTAAGCGACGAACTTTCTGGAGAACCTCCAGGACGCTCGTTTCGGACCACCGAACCGGGCCAGCCCCGCTGAGCACAGAGTAAGTCCTCACGTGACACAAGAGCCTTAGCGTCTGTGTACGGCCCAAACTTTAGCCGAAACCGCCATCTCCTTGTCCTCCGTTAAAAGCCCCTTTTTTAAGTTTCCATAGTACATATTAACCTGTAAACATTCCTTTGCTTCACAAACCCTCTGAAAGCAAATGTTTATCCCATGTGTTTATCCCTGTGTTTATCCCATGTTTTGTTAATCCTTTCCCTGTTCCCATAATGTTATTCACTATTATTGATTTGTGTAATTTTTAATAAAATCCCATAAAAGACATTAATGTTTCTCTGTTTATATTAAGAAATGTTCGAAAACAAGAAGAATTCTCTTCCTTTTAGATTAATGAGACTAGATTAAACAGTTTCTTTGGACCTGTGCAAAAACCAGAGTGGTGCCCCATTTTAATCAAAAATAAATTTTAATAAATTAATATTAATGTCAAAGTTATTTATTAAAATTATTAAAAGTAATCTGATATATGTTCATGCAACTTAGCTCGTACGCTACATAAGTTAACACAAGGTCAGCCCACGTGTTGTGCTGCTGGTCAACTCAATGCCCCAAAAGTCCTAACCTTTGGCCACACCTCAGAAGGGGGCTCTTCCTGCATTTGTGTCAGTAGTTTTCCACTATGTGTCCAGCCAGCTGTGACTAACTGGTTCTAACTGGTTTCAACAGATGAGGTATTTAGGTAATCTAGGGTGCAGTGTAGAATGCAAAGTTAACAACTAACAACTATAAACAGTTATAAAGATGCATCTTAATAGAAAAACCCTAACAATTGCCTACCATTATATAGCCTATATCTTCATTCCCCCCTTTGATTCTGTTTCAAGAATCATAAACAAATCACCAGTATTAGTAATCTGTTGATGCGTTTGAACACTTTTGACAAAGACGCCATTCCCAGACTTGATCTGCAGCAGGGAAGTGTTGTTTCTGTAGAATTCTCCTCAGCACGTTTAATCTGTTGGAATTTAACTTTGTATTTCTGTTAGATGTTGTCTAAAACAGTATCTAATTCATGAGTCTGTTTTATGGCCTCTCACTAGAGAATCTTGCAACACTTATCTATCTCCATAACTCTTATCTCTAACCCTGTCTAAGTGACTTTAATGACCTCTCTGTGTTTATTCTACTTTCATATAGGCCTTCTTTTCCCTGGGCGAGGATTAACATGTCAACATTACTTTATGCCTTGTCTTCTTCTGCCATTGAAACTGAAGCCTAGCATACTCCAGACCATATTGTGAGATGTTAATTTTTAAACCTTTAACCATTTCTCATGCCTCAGTCAATGCTTTGATTTCAGCCACTTGTCTAACACTGCTTTGGTAGAATTTTTTTTTTAAACATGTGCTGTAAAAGTATTATCTGTATTTAGTTTCACAATTTATATCCTACATATCTCAAAAGCATTATACATCTACTAATAACATTAACTCTTTTTAATTAGTTAATTGTACATTTGTTCTTGTTGTTTTAGAAATTATCTGTTCATTTCAAGCAGACATATGGCTCTCCTTCTAAGGGCTGATTTTCTTGTAGCTGGGTTAACTATTACATCTCTGTTTAATTCAGGAGCTGAAAGTATTCCTTTATATCCTCTTCTCCTAGCCTGTGTTAAGATAAATTTAGGACTTGTCAAAAGGCGTGTAACTGGTGTGTGGTATACATTGGTACTGGAAAACCCATAGTTATCACTGAAGTCGTTTTAAATCCAGTCACTGCTGAAGCTAATTATCTGTATCATGGTGTTAAACCTTCTTCAATATTGTCTAATTTAAAGCTATATTAAACTATTGGTTATTATACTGCAGTATCTTGCATCAGTTCTGCTGATGAGAAGCCATCTTTCTCCGCTACGTATAGATGGAACATCTTTTTATAATCAGGATTTCCTAAAGCTGGATTATTTGCCTGCTTGAAGCCCCAACAAGTGAAATAATGCTGAACGAGGCAGCGACTGACCTGAAAGACAAGATCATGGCGAGAATGAATGCAAGGCAATCCCCGACGCCAATTACAACGGCTAAGTGAAGTACCATCAGAAAGTCTCCTAGAAGATGTGAATGCAGCATTGAGTGCGATCCCTACCACATCCATCACTGAAACCAATGAGCTGCTATACACCTCCGCAGCAGTGATCCTCGAGATGCTTGGCTATAAGAGCAACCATGGGAGCCATGAGAAACGGTACCCACCATGGAAACGAAGGCTGGAGGCTAAGATCAAGCAGACACGTAGAGAAGTAAGCCAACTGACAGAGGCCAAGAAAGGTGCAATGAGAAAACATGTACCCAAGAGGTACAACCAGATGCCCATACCTGAAGCACTTGAAACTGCCAAACAAAGGCTCCAAGCCTTGGCCAGCCGCCTAACGAGGTACACGAGAGAGAACGAAGCCAGAAGAATAAACCGGCTGTTCACAACTCAACCTGCAAAAGTGTACGCTCAATGGCAGGGTAATAACAGCAGAGCAGACCCTCCAAGGCTGGAAACTGAACAATACTGGAAAAGTATATGGGAGAGGGAGGCATCACACAACAGCGATGCACAGTGGCTGGTGGCTCTGAGAGAGGACCACAGCAACCTCCCTGAACAGAATCCAGTTAGCATCACAGCGGCAGACATCCAAGAATGACTCTCAGGTATGAAAAACTGGACAGCACCGGGCCCTGACAGGATCCACACCTACTGGCTAAAGAAGCTCACTGCACTCCACGAGCGCCTTGCAGCACAAATGAACCAGCTGCTAAGGGATGGACGCACCCTGAATGGCTTACCGAAGGGCGTACAATCCTGATCCTGAAGGATCCCACAAAGGGTACAGTCCCATCCAACTATAGGCCAATAACCTGTCTCTCCACAACATGGAAGCTCATGGCAGGCATCATTGCGGCTAAGATAAGTGGGCACATGGATCAATACATGAGCAAAGCACAGAAGGGCATCGGCAAAGAAACCAGAGGAGCTAAACACCAACTCCTGGTTGACAGAACAGTCACCCAAGACTGCAGAACCCGACACACCAACCTGTGCACTGCCTGGATTGATTACAAGAAAGCATATTACTCAATGCCACACACATGGATCACTGAATGCTTGGAGATGTACAACATCAACAGGACTCTAAGAGACTTCATTGCAAACTCAATGAGGCTGTGGAAAACCACCCTTGAGGCCAATGGCAAGTATCCATCAAATGTGGCATATACCGAGGAGATGCTCTATCCCCACTGCTGTTCTGCATAGACCTGAACCCCCTCAGCCAAATAATCGACAAGACTCAGGAATGGGGCCACCATCAGTCACCTCCTCTACATGGATGACATCAAGCTATACGCTAAGAGTGAACGGGACATCGACTCACTGATCCACACCACCAGGATCTACAGCTCTGACATTGGGATGTCATCTGGGCTTGAGAAGTGTAGTCGAATGGTGACGAAGAGAGGGAAGGTAGTCCACACAGAAGGGGTCTCACTCCCAGAAGGAACAATAGCAGACATTGAGGATGGTTACAAGTACCTTGGAATACCACAGGCAAATGGCAACCTCGAAGAGGTAACAAGGAAAACAGCAACTGCCAAATACCTCCAGCGAGTAAGGCAAGTCCTAAGAAGTCAGCTCAATGGCAAGAACAAGGCACGGGCAATAAACAGCTACGCCCTGCCAGTGATCAGATACCCTGCGGGAATAATAAGGTGGCCAAAGGAAGAGATACAGATCACAGACGTTAAGACACGAAAGCTCCTCACCATGCATGGAGGGTTCCACCCCAAATCCAGCACCCTGAGACTGTACGCTAGCCGTAAAGAAGGTGGCCGTGGACTAGTGAGTGTGAGAGCCACTATCCAGGATGAAACATCCAAGATCCACAAGTACATCAAAGATAAGGCCCCAACAGATGACGTGCTCAGTGAATGTCTCAAGCAATAGGGAACAGAGGAAGAGGAGCTGGTGGAGGGACCATCATGGGAGGACAAACCCCTACATGGGATGTACCACCGGAACATAACTGAAGTGGCTGATATCAAGAAATCCTACAAATGGCTAGAACGGGCCGGACTGAAGGACAGCACAGAGGCACTCATCATGGCTGCACAGGAGCAGGCCCTGAACACCAGAGCAATAGAGGCCCAAATCTACCACACCAGACAAGATCCAAGGTGTAGGCTGAGACAATCCAACACTTAACTGCAGGGTGTAAGATGCTGGTAGGGAAAGCATACATGGAGCGCCATAACCAAGTGGCTGGCATAGTGTACAGGAACATCTGTACGGAGTATGGACTGGAAACCCCGAGGTCAAAGTGGGAAACACCTCCAAAGGTGGTAGAGAATGACCGAGCCAAGATCCTGTGGGACTTCCAGATTCAGACTGACAGAATGGTAATGGCGAACCAACCAGACATTGTGGGGGTGGACAAACAGCAGAGGAAGGCCGTTGTGGTTGACGTTGCAATACCAAGTGATTGCAACATCAGGAAAAAGGAACATGAGAAACTAGAGAAATACCAAGGGCTCAGAGAAGAGCTGGAAAAGGCTTGGAAGGTGAAGGCGACAGTGGTGCCTGTGTGGGCAGTAACCCCCAAACTGGAAGAGTGGCTACAGCAGATCCCTGGAAGAACACCAGACATCTCGGTCCAGAAAAGTGCAGAACTAGGAACAGCAAAGATACTGCGCAGAACCCTCAAGCTCCCAGGCCTCTGGTAGAGGACCCGAGCTCGAAGGATGAGACCACCCGCGGAGGGTGAAGGACAAAGTTTTTTTTTTATACACTCACCCAAAGGATTATTAGGAACACCTGCTCAATTTCTCATTAATGCATGAATCTCATCAACCAATCACATGGCAGTTGCTTCAGTGCATTTAGGGGTGTGGTCCTGGTCAAGACAATCTCCTGAACTCCAAACAGAATGTCAAAATGGGAAGAAAATGAGATTTAAGCAATTTTGAGCGTGGCGTGGTTGTTGGTGCCAGACGGGTCGGTCTGAGTATTTCACAATCTGCTCAGTTACTGGGATTTTCACGCACAACCATTTGTAGGGTTTACAAAGAATGGTGTGAAAAGGGAAAAACATCCAGTATGCGGCAGTCCTGTGGGCGAAAATGCCTTGTTGATGCTAGAGGTCAGAGGAGAATGGGCCGACTGATTCAAGCTGATAGAAGAGCAACTTTGACTGAAATAACCACTTGTTACAACCGAGGTATGCAGCAAAGCATTTGTGAAGCCACAACACGCACAACCTTGAGGCGGATGGGCTACAACAGCAGAAGACCTCACCGGGTACCACTCATCTCTACTACAAATAGGAAAAAGAGGCTACAGTTTGCACAAGCTCACCAAAATTGGACAGTTGAAGATTGGAAAAATGTTGCCTGGTCTGATGAGTCTCGATTTCTGTTGAGACATTCAGATGGTAGAGTCACAATTTGGCGTAAACAGAATGAGAACATGGATCCATCATGCCTTGTTACCACTGTGCAGGCTGGTGGTGGTGTAATCTCCATCAACTGCAAGATGCTATCCTATCAATATGGGCCAACATTTCTAAAGAATGCTTTCAGCACCTTGTTGAATCAATGCCACGTAGAATTAAGGCAGTCCTGAAGGCGAAAGGGGGTCAAACACAGTATTAGTATGGTGTTCCTAATAATCCTTTAGGTGAGTGTATATTGGAGAGCATAAAAATAAATATTATGGCTGAGCTCATGAAGAAATGTGTTCCTCCGTGCCAGAGGAACTTTTTTTGATGAGGATTAACATGAGTTTTGTTTTGAGTGCATGGGGGAAGAACACGCGGCCCTCGGACTTTCTGGGGAGTGTCAGCACTGTGATCTTTTGCCTGTTAAGATCCTACGTGCCCGGCTTGCTTTCTTTCAAAAGGAGCGGGCCGCCTCCCCACTCCGGTCGTGGGGTTCGCGTGTTGATCTGGCTGAGGCGCAGGGATCCTATGTCCCTCGCGCTCTCGCCAGATGAGGCAAACACCGGCTCTGTGCCCGAAACTTCCCGCGAGCATGTCGATGAAGCCTCATCCCTGGCTTCTGCGGGCGCCGCCGCCTTGGAGCGCTCCTCCCACTCTGACGTGGCGTTTGAGGAGATGCTCAAAGTGGTTTCAAGAGCAGTGGCGTGGCTGAATATTGAGTGGCCACAGGAGCAGGCCCCCCCTAAATACTCAAAACTGGATGACAGGTTTCTGTCAGGTGGCCAGGGGGAGGGATCGCAGCGGCGGTCAGTCCCTTTCTTTGGGGATCTCCATGAGGAGGCATCTGTGGCTCATCCTCACAGGCATCTCGCCTTTCCGGTCTTTTTGGCGACACGGTGCACTAAGTTCCGGGATTCAAAACCCTACGAGGAGGCGTTTGTGAGGTTCTTCCCTCGCCGTGCTCAGCAGTCGGGACCGTCAGCCACCCAGTCCCAACCAGGTCTGGCTCCTTCCAGAGAAAAGCGTGCCGTCCAGAAGGAGAGTGTGGCGAATCGTGCATCCGCCCTTTAAGGACCAGGCAGCTGATTTTTGCGCTGCTCCAAAGAGGCCGGACCTGCGTAATATCTTCTCCGCCAAGAAGGGAAGATCCTGAAATTGGCGCACCCAGGGCCATGGGGGTCTGCCCCACAGGTGGGGCGCAACAAAATCCAATGGAGAATAAAGACTCCATGTTGGCACCCTCAGGAGCCCGCTGTTTTTTCTCCGCCTCCACTGGCGTTTCAGTGAGCAATGGTCTCCAGCGCAATGTTAAGTGTCCGGCTGTCTCCTGCCTTGGTTCAGGATGGCGGGTGTCTTACATCCCCCACTCAAAACGACGTGTCTGCGACTCCAGAGCATCCGCATTTTGATCCGCAGCATCTCGACTCTCTAGGCTTGAGACTTAACACAGAGAAGAGCGTTCTCTCGACCGCCCAGAGGACAACATATCTAGGGGTTGTTTGGGACTCAACCGAGATGCAGGCACATCTGTCTTCTGCACGTGTCGAGTCCATTCTAACTACCCTGAAAGCTATCAGGCTAGGCCAGGAAGTGACAGTGCACTTCTTTCAAAGAATATTGGGTCTCATGGCATCTGCATCCACGGTAATACCTTTGGGCCTTCTGTACATGAGACCGTTTCAGCTGTGGCATCGAGCCAGGGGGTATCATCGAAGGGCCAATCCCCTGAAGCAAATAAGGGTTACGCGCCAAGGGCTTTGTACCCTATCTATGTGGTTCAGACCCCAGTTTCTCACTTTGGGTCCCACCCTAGGTCCATGTTGTCGTCGCATGATGTTAATGACAGATGCATCTCTCACAGGCTGGGACGCGGTCTTAGATGGCCGTTCAGCCCAAGGGATATGGAGAGGCCATCTTCTCGCATGGCACATCAATTGCCTTGAGATGAAGGCTGTATTTCTGGCCCTGAACTACTTCCTCCAGCAGCTACCATGTCCTAGTACAAGTAGACAGCACAGCGGTGGTCTTTTACATAAATCGTTAGGGCGGACTGCGTTCGTGCCGCTTGAACAAGCTAGCGCAGCAGGTTCTGTTTTGGGCTCAGGACAGGTTCCTTTCCCTCAGGGCGATTTATATCCCCGGGCACATGAATGTGGGAGCAGATTTATTGTCCAGACAGGCTGTGACACATGGGGAGTGGAAACTCCACCCCGAGGTAGTGAGCCAAATCTGGGAAAGATTTTACGAAGCATAGGTGGACCTTTTTGCTTCACAGCAGACAGCACAACTACTTCTCTCTGACTCCTCCAACTTCCCTGGGTCTGGACGCAATGGCCCATGCATGGCCCAGACTGCGCCTTTTACCCAGACTTGTGTTTGGAAGGCGGAAACACAGACTTGTTCGTGCTTTAACCATTTCTCTGGCATTTAAATTTGTATATCTTCTCTGTCTTGACGGGACTTCTTTTCATTTTGTCCAGCTCTTTTCTTTTATTGTTTCTAAAGTCAGGAGAGCCCTTTAACACCTTTGGTCGGGAGTGGGTCTCCCCACATTCTACAAATGTCTTTGTCTTATCTAGATCGGGGATGCTATTCCCAGAGGGAGAGACGGTGCTGGAGTCACTCTCATCTCCTCCAACTAATGCTCCTCTGTTTGGTTCAGTCAAAACCAGCTTGAATTGTCTTGTTATTTCTCCATTTATTTCTTCAGACAGCACTTTATTTGGAAACTGTCCAGGAATTTCTTTATATTGAAAAGGCAATAGGGCTGATGGTTCGGTACAAGTCTTAACAATTATTTCTGGACCCACAACAGATGACTGCACTGGTTTTGTTTCAATTAGTCTCCGTCTTGACTCGTCAACAAACCATCCCAATATTTCACTGTCTTTTATACATTCTTTCTCTCGTTTATTACTTTGATCCTAAGCCTTGTAAAGTTTTATATTATTCTCTATTTTATTGAGGCACGTTGGGTCAAAGCTGCTGTAATAGGCCATGAGTTATTTTATGCCATTTATTCATATAATTCCTGATCCATTTTCTTTGAGTGGGTTTCTGTTCAACAATCACCTCCAGTGGAGTCCAAACATCTCCAGTTTTAATAATTTTAGTAATTTTGCCTCCGCTGAAGGAATGAGAATTCCTTTTACCTTCTTTTAATTCTAATACTAATATTCTTCTTTCTTTAATAGTTACTCCCACCTTTGTTGTCTTGCGGGATACTAATACTAGCTTTCCCTTTTTTAGGGGGGGCATTTAAATGTTCTCAAGTCTTCCATCTTCCCACAGTAATTCTCTAACAGTGGCAATGTCAAGCCATGGATTTGTAATGTCGCTAGAAATTTCTCTCTAATAGAATAATTTAAATGCTTCCGGATCACACCACAACTAGACCTATTTTGAAATAAATTCAGACTTTCTTGAGACCACAGTTCCTTTTAATAATTCTCTGCACGGCGTTTTAAAATTGATTGAGTTTTACTTGCGACTAATTAAACTCGTTCTATTTAACTATTACTATATTTCGCAAACCTCTAACTATATATGTCTTTACGTTTCACAAATTATTTCTTCAGCCAAATAAAATTTGTATTACTTTACTTATTGTTGGTTTTAACACAACTATTTATTATTATTAGCAATCGGCTCCACTTCTTCCACAACTTTAGGGTTCTGTTCTGAACCTATTTTTAATTTTATTCTACTAATAATAATACTAACCCTTTTAATAGTCGTTTTTATTTTCTCAACCTTAATTGATATTATTTCTAACAGCGCTCTTATTTAATTGACGACATTATCACTTTTAAAACCCTAAATCTTTCATGGACAAAGGCCCAGACACCGGAAGACTCCAGCGCAAACACCAGACACAGGCAAAGAAGTTCAAAAAGTTTATTTAACCACCAGTAACAAAACAAAACCAGGAACCAGAATAAATAAGGCTAAGGCCTGAGCATAAATTAATCTAGGACAGAAAATATTAGAAAACACAGGCTAGAGATCCAGGACACAAAAATACAAGACAAAAACAGACTAGGAATCTCCACAGAACCCACACGGAACAGACTCACGGTAGGGTAGAAGACGACCTGGCACTGAGTCACAGGACACACAGGTATAAATAGACACAGACAACAAGGGACAGGTGAAACACATCAGGGCGGAGCAGGTAATCACACAGAAGGGGAAGACAACAGGCAGGAAGTCAATCATAAAACACAGACAGGAGTCAGACATTTCAAAATAAAAACCAAGATCTCAAATACAATCTTAAAACAAAAGTCAAATACAATAATAAATATGACATAAAAAAACAGACAGACACACAGAATACACTAACAAAACCGACAGACTATATAAACAGACATGAATCCTGACCAAATCTAGTTAATACTTGCTATTAAACTTTTTCCAGGGCTCCGTGTACAAACACTCACTCACACACACACACACACTTGACTAGTCCACACGCCGTAGCATTCTAGTTCAGCTTGAACTAGAAGCTGAACTAGACCTCTTTCCAGAGATTGTTCTGAACACATAACTGGCCTTGTGTCGCTTAGACGCACGTCTTCTAACTTTTCTTCAGCACCCGGCTGAATTTTAAGATAGAAAAGGAACACTAACTAATTTGCATTTATGCTTAAGTGTTTTTAAAACTTGTTACTCAGGCAGTACATACCACTGTTTAATGCCGTCGACCTGGGACAGCGTGTTACTTCTATTAAAGCAGGCCTTAATCTAATTTTCTCTGTTTTTTTATTTTATTTTCATTTACTACCCCTTTTTTATTTGATTTTCACTAACTTAAGTTGCCTCGTTCACTCAGACCCCTGCACGCTTTGCCAGGTTTTGTGTTTCTTATCTTCAAACATCTCTATATTCTTCCACAAGAAGAATTAGACCGTTTCTTCATAAATTTCTTCCTCTGGGTATAAACGGCGCTATTTTGACTTTAATGTATGGATAGAAATAGCCTTTAGTTCCTCGCACTTTTCCTTTGCGCACTAAATTCTTCCTAGAGTTATATGAATGAAGCCCTATTTGGATTATACCCAATGGATAGAAATAACCCCTTTTTTATTAATATCTTCCCTAAAGTACAGGCAACACCATCTTTAGCTATGCTCAGTGGATAGAAATAGCCTTTAGTTCCTCACAATGATTTTTTAAATTTTCTTTTAACTGCACCACACGTGCAGACTTTATTAGCTCTAATAAAGTCCCCTAATTGTAACACTTGTATGGCTCTTTAAACCTTTTTATGTCTTTACTCTAATCTAGGTTCTTTTGAGGTGAGTTTTTCAAGCGGTCTTTTCCTACTTGTTACTTCCCAAATCTACAATTCACAGACACCTACCCCAATCTAGCAAATAATAAAAGCTCACCCTTGATGCTTCGTTCTCCACATCTGGGATGCTTCTTCTGGGTGGTCAAGCAGAAAGAGAACCACTCTCTCTCAGATCCTCTTTTGGCTCAGGCTCGCCAAATGTCGTGTTTTATTCTGACCCCTCAGCCTTCAGCACAATTGTATGGAATAAATCACAAACGCACAACCAGTTCAATGCCATAGAGTCTTTATTGTAATGACAACAAACAACCCGAGTAGACTATCCTCAGCTCTACTAAAGTCTGTACATCGTCCTAGGGTTTTTATACATTTTCACATGACAGCAAAATTTACAACCATTTTGTTAGGGGGCCCCGAGGACCCCCTCCTCCTAATGGCCCCTCCTTTATTTTAACCTTTATCCTAGTTACCTCTGTGGACTCTTGGTACCAGGCACCCATGTCTCTATCTTCAACTAGATCAACTAGATCTTCCCTGTGTGTGTGTGTGTGTGTGTGTGTGTGTGTGTGTGTGTGTGTGTGTGTGTGTGTGTGTGTGTGTGTGTGTGTGTGTGTGTGTGTGTGTGTGTGTGTGTGTGTGTGTGTGTGTGCTCATTAAACTAATCATGTTTTAAACCATACACATTATGTTTTCTCTTTTTTATTAATATGTTTCTAGATGTATTACTATAACATCCCCTACATGATTATAAACCATGCAAGTATAAACCATAAGACACTTAATAGAAACTCATGCATAAATGAATAACTAAATAAGTACATACATACTGTGTATGTACTTATAGAGTGGTTAGCACTCCTGCCTCACAGCAAGAAGGTCGTGAGTTCAAAACCCGACCGACTCGGCCAACTCCGGTCTTTCTGTGAGGAGTCTGCATGTTCTCCACGTGTTACCGTGGGTTCTCTCTGGGTACTCCGGCTTCCTCCCACCGTCCAAACACATGCATGTACAGGTCAATTGGCAACTCTAAAGTGTCCCTAGTGAATGAATGTGAGAGTGAATGATTGTCTGTCTCTAAATGTTAGCCCTGCAACTAAATGGCCACTGTCCAGGGTGTACCCTGCCTCGGGCCCAAAGCTGCTGGGATAGGCTCCAGTCACCCGCGACCCCTAACGGGACTAAGCAGTAGAAAATGAATGAATGAATGAACTGTGTAGAAATTTGGGGACTATCAGGCTTTGCTCGGAGGCACCTCTAGTGTCCACCCTCCTCTGTCCCTAGCTCTGTACCCATCTTCTGATGGCTACTTCCAGCAGGATAATGCACCATGTCACAAAGCTTGAATAATTTTAGACTGGTTTCTTGAACATGAAAATGAGTTGACTTTACTCAAATGGCCTCCACATTCACAGATCTCAATCCAAGAGCACCTTTAGGATGTGGTGGAAAGGGAAAGTCACATTATAGAAGAACCTGCAGCAACTGCGTGATGCTCTCATGTCAATATGGACCTAATCTCTGAGGAATGTTTCCAACACCCTGTTGAATCTGGGTCAAACCCGGTATTAGTATGGTGTATCTAATAAAAGTATCCGGTGAGTGTATGATCTCGTGCTAGAGTTCACTGAAGTAAGTTCTCAAATTTCTAAGACTTGAGCTGTAAATGTGAATCTTATGCTGCTATTTTTATGTAAAGTTAAGAACTGTTTTTGTGTTTCACTTAATTAAAATCTTTCATTTTTATTCAAGTCAACTGATTGAACTGTATTAACAGTACCAAAGGTACCTATTTACTGTGTTTGTTTTTTGTTCGGGATATCGGCCACTATATCGGCTATCAAACTTGGTTGGGCTCTAAAACATACATGCTGATAACTTTCTGTTGTGATTGATAACCAGTGTTGGTCATCTTACTTTAAAAAAGTAATTAGTTACAGTTACACATTACTTCTCCCAAAAAGTAATTGAGTTAGTAACTTAGTAATTGGTTACTCAGAAAAGTAACTGTGAAGTTATTTTTATGTTCTATAACATCTTTAATATCAAGGATTAACTGACTGAGGAATAAAACACTATATACAGTATTTTAGAACATTTGGTATTTATTTGAACTCATATGCAGTCTGCCATATGATATGTATTGAAATAAAAACATAAAAAATAAATATTGAAAATAAAATTCAAGTAAAAAATTAAGACACACAAATGTAAACTTGTGTAAAAAGAAACAAAGAAAGATCTGACCATTAAGTAGTGCACATCTCTGTATCTGTAAATTATTGCACAATCCAACTCTCTGTAGATTAACATGTTGTTCATATTCAGTAAAAATGAACAATACATTAATCTATGTAGTGGCCGTTTGTCAACAAACAAAAATAAATGAAACTTGAATCAAACCTTCAAACGACAACTTCTAGCACCCTGGGCAGGTGATGTACGCAGGCAAGAAATAAATCTAATTCAAGCTGGATTCAGGTTTGTGGCTGGTTTATTTGTTCCAACTGAGCAAACAATAAGAGCATCTCTCGCGCTGGTAAAAACCATATGCCCATCACCCAGGTGCTACAGGACACCTCCTACTTCCTACTCCAACATTGTAGTTATTAAACTAACCAAAAATAAAAAACTAAACATATAAATAAAACCAATTAACTAAACAAACAAACAAAATAATATTACCATAATATATATTACTAATATGAGCAAAATCATAATATTAAACAATTTAATGAACAGAATTACCATTACTAAAACAAACTAATCTAATGTAGCTCCAACAATCTATAATGAAAAACTCCTCATCTAACAACTACACACAACAACACAATCAGTGTTTGAAACGTGGGAGGAGAAGCAAACAAGTGTCGTGTCAGCATGTGTTGATGTGAGGTGCTTCATAAGATTTGAGTTACTTGAGGCAGACGTGGATAAAGTATTTTTTCCTGGACATAGCATGTTACAGAAACATTCTTGCCTTTAATTTCAATTAACGAGAAGTAGTGTCGGTAATTCCAGTTCGAGAACGCCACCTTTGAATTTCCCCGGCTCGTCTTTATTGTCACTGAAGCTGTCTAGAGCGCGCAGAGAGTCCGTGTGAGCAGGGCACCGCCCACCCAGCCAATCATCATCGCATTTGCAACTGTGTCATCATCCCCCCCGCCGCTCTCTCCAGGAGCAGCTGATGTGTAGCCAAAGCATGACACCAACACTTTACATTCTCAGTAACGATAACGGCGCTACAACAATGGGAAAAGTAATTAATTAGATTACTCAGTTACTGAAAAATAAACTCTGTTAGTAACGCCGTTATACTCTAACGCCGGTACTTCCAACACTGTTGATGAGAGCACTGACATTAATGTAACTGTACTTCTATGCAGCAAAACAAAGGGATAACGGTTATTATTGTATTATTACACTGGTCAGGCCCACAAATTAGGCTGTATTTGGCCCCTATACTAAAATAAGTTTGACACCCCTGCTTTATTCATTGTTGTCCTGTAACCATTCATTTGTTATCTTTGCTGTGTGCTTAAGGTCGTTCTTCTGTTGGAATATGACCCTTCGTCCCAGTCTGAGGTACAGAGCGCTGTGGAGCAGGTTTTCAGCAAGAATGTCTCTGTACATTGCTGCATTCATCTTTCTGTTGATCCTGACTAGTCTCCCAGTTCCTGCCACTGAAAAACATCCCCACAGCCTGATGCTGCCACCACCACTATCCAGGGACTATCCTGGTTAAATAAAGGTTAAATAAAAAAAACATGCTTCACAGGTGCGTATTTGCAAACTGCCATGTGCCTTTTTCTGAGGAGTGGCTTCTGTCCACCACTCTACCATACAGGCCTGATTGGTGGAGTGCTGAAGAGATGGTTTTTCTGGAAAGTTCTCCTCTCTCCACAGAGACACGCTCTGTCAGAGTGACCATCGGGTTCTTCGTCACCTCCCTGTCTAAGGCTCTTCTCCCCCGATTGCTCAGTTTGGCAGGGTGGCCAGCTCTAGGAAGAGTTTTTGTGGTTCCAAACTTTTTCCATTTAAGAATGATGGAGGCCACTGTGCTCATAGGAACCTTCAATGCTGCAGAACTGTTTCTGTGCCCTTCCCCAGATCTGGGCCTCGATACAATCCTGTCTCGGAGGTCTACAGACCTTGGACATAATGACTTGGTTTGTCTCTGACATGCACTGTTAACTGTGTGAGCTTATATAAACAAGTGTGTGCTTTTCCAAATCATTACAATCGACTGAGTTTACCTCAGGTGAACTCCAATCAAGTTGTAGAAGCATCTCAAGGATGATCAGTGGAAAAAAAATAACCTGAGTTTTATTTTGAGCTGTGAATACTTATGTATATGTGCTTTTTTTTAATTAATAAATTTACAAATATTTTATAAAACTTCTTTCACGTTTTCATTATGTTTGTAGAATTTTGAGGCAAATGAATTCATCATTGAATAAGACTGTAACATGACAAAATATGAAAAAAGTGAAGCGCTGTAAATATTTTCTGGATGTACTGTACATTTTCCTAAGAATTAATAGTAAAGTATCTGTTGAACTATCTAAATACGAATTAAAAAATGCATAACGGGTTGTATACAGTTCAGTCTGGAGACCATATAAAGAACTTTAGATAAGAACAGGAACTAGCTAGAACTTAAATGCAGAAAGAGTACAGTAAAACCTGTGATAGCTCTGTTTAAAGCAGTGAACTGCACAAAAGTGATGTATAGTGACAACGGAGGTAATTATCTCCCTCCAGCCTGAAACCATCTCCATGCTGTTTCCTCCAGCATTATCATCCCAGAGTGGAAATAATGAAGCAATTAAATGCACTGCAGCAACACTCGTCTATGTGTTTCCTGTCGTTTATTTAAGTCTGTACCATTGGTTCAGGAGCTTAGAGTAGGTCATAGTGGAGTTTATTCTGGTCCATGACCAATTTTATAAAATTACCTTTTATGGAGGGGAAAACAAATGATATTGTACAAGATTTCAGTGCCATGAAATGTTGAAAGAGAAAGGGTTGAATTACAAGATTAAAAAAGAAGGGCGAAGGTCATGTCAATTAGTTACATTTACATTTACATTTATTCATTTAGCAGACGCTTTTATCCAAAGCGACTTACATTACATTACCAGTGTTACAGTCACTGGAGGCAAGGTGGGTTAAGTGTCTTGCCCAAGGACACAACGACAGTATGAACTGTGGGGAGAGTGGGAATCGAACCGCCTACCTTCCGGTTGAAAGACGACCGCTCTACCCACTGAGCTACTGCCGCCCACAGTTACAGTTGAATGTTTACATGAGCTTCTGCAACATGGCGTTTGTGGTGAAAAGGGCTGTGAAACGTTTAGGGCTGAAATGAGCAGACGCCAATGAAAAGCCGTCCTGACAGCTGTGACCTTTGTGGACTGAGAAAAAGAACAAGCACAAATTTAGGAGGTTCCGGTTTTGTCTGCACTAATTTTCAGGTTACAGCTGCAGAATCAAAAAGTGGTAACTGTGATGTATTGTACACACATGGGACACATCTCACTTCCTGCTTAATGAAAACCTGTGTCACATTTTAAGTAATACGGCGACCATGTCTCTGCTTATTGGAGACTGTTAAACTCCAGGTCTCATGTTCTGACAAATATTTGTAGAAACTTTAATATGACATAATTTGTGACATTGTATGTCCATTGTATGTCTAATCCGTGCTCATCTCCCCAGTTCATACTGTCATTGTGTCTTTGGGCAAGACACTTCAGCGTCTGTGAGTGTGGTGGTGTGTTTGGTGGTGGTCAGCTGCCATTATTACTATTATTATTATTACATGTCATTGAAACAAATAGAAGGGGATTAGGGTGGTGCTTTGGTGACTCACCATGTAGAAATGGGGTTTTAATTCCTTCTATCATCAAACTCTTTGAAAGGGCAGGTACTTAACATAAATATCTGTGTTAAGTATGGGATTGTGGCAGTGGGACTGAGACCTGTTGTGTACCAAGAGAGTCACATGTCATTGTGGTTACAGTTTATATTTAACCAAGAGCTGTACCAGACACTGTCTGTGACATCATCAACATAACTGTTTCAGGCGTCCACTGGCTGCTGTCTGTGCAGCCAGTGGACGCCTGAGATCAGCAGGACAGAAGGCCACAAGAACTCCTTTTCCATCTGCCATAAGACTGTACAATCAATTAGTCTATGACAGTAAAATCGTAATCAAAAGATTTTAAGATGCCTAACAACTGACTTTCCCCATGGGGATTAATAAAGTTGAATTAAGTTCAAATGGAAGTGACTAGAAAGAAAAATACTTGGCAGTAACCACCTATCACCAGGTAATTTGATCCAATCAGAGCAACAGCATGTTGTTTACATTAGTAAAATTAAAACAGATGCTTCCTTGTGAAACCTTAAACATGTCCATCTCTGTCATTACTGCCACAGCTTGGTCTGAACATGTGCCAGTTCTACAGAAATCACTCCTCATCGCGTCCACAGCATTATTGCTGTAGTTTGATAAAGTAAGTACAACACCAAGCATTTCTAATTCTGTAATCATGCCATTTGTAGAGTGTTGTTGCATAAACATCCCTCAGTAACTATTGACTAAAAGATTTGGGAATGTAATGCACACAGGTGCTTAACATGGAGTCCAGTCAGCAGCAGGTCTTTTCACACCGCTCTGCTGGATATGGATGGAGACTGATGGATTGAGTGTTGTCTGAAAGGAAACCAGCAGGGATATATATGCTTCATAAAGAAAACTCTTTTAGTGGGTCTTTGTGCCTGTGACAGTTTCCAGAGATGGTCCAAGAGTCTGCCTGGATTAAACTAATCTACCCAGGGATGAGCTGACGCCACCGTCAGGGTGGAGTCATATCCTTTGAAAGCTGTGTGAGCACAAAGTGTAAAAAGGAAAATAGTGGTCATGTTAGACACATTTATGAGGCGTTTTTCTTTTTTTATATAGATTTTAATTTTATTTTGATGATTTTCTCCAGACAAAAATTTTAGTTCCACAGGTGTGACAGGGGTACTTTTTGGGGACTTGATTTTAGATAAAGTGTGTGTTCACACTTATTTTCACTCTGACAGCACGACTCAACCAGAATGTGCTTATAAAAGCTGAACTGGCACGTCTCTGAGGGTCAGTGCTTATCGGGTGTCGGCAGAAAGTGTTGTAGAACTTTCACTGGTGTGACTCGACAAAGTTCTGATTTATGTTGGTATCAACTGATTTTATTTGGTCTCACTTACTCTCTCCATGTTTCCCACCATCACCCTTCACTGCTGCTGTTGTTTCATTCACTGTAAACCACAAGTGACAGTACAATGTTCATTGAGACCACTTTGACCCCATAATATTTGATTGTCTTGAGCTGTAGAATAAAACATTTTATAAAAGAGATCAGTGTCTGTTATACCATCAGCAAAAGTGTGGCATGTTAGAGTCCACCACTAGATGGAGTCATGAGCTGTTGCAGTGCTCTGCTCAAGTGGGTTTCGTGCAGACTCCAGATGCAACTTATTCTACTAGAATAAAGCTACTGGAGAAAAATTGCTGATAAACATATACAATTTTTGGTTAAGGTTGGAAAAATAAAATCATAGTATGCATCTGTATGGACTTGCATTTTAGGAGAAAGAAAGCATACAGTTTTCCTTTGTTGCAATATGTTACAATTATAGTTTGTTTTTATTTATTTTTTGTGTAGTGCATGTCTGTGCATGTGTGTACATGTGTGTACATGTGTGTACATGTGTGTGCATGTGTTGTTGTGAGACTTTAATGAGGTTCAGTGAGCAGCAGGTGTCGGGCTGCTGTACATGGCCCCTGTCTGTTGTTGGCTGACTGATAAGATAAGGCGGCCTGTCACTATCACATTCACACAAACCAAGAGGTGTCCTTTCATCCTGCTCCTGGGGAGTTTTATCACTCTCAATCCTCAGACCACAAACACATTACAGCATCTCTGACACAGCAGCTGCTTTAATGCACTGACAGATTTAAGAGGATTTTACACATGACTAATTATCTGATCGACTCTACAGTTGAACTTGGCAAAGTAATGAGCAGTAGCTCAGTGGTAGAGCGGCCGTCCTTCAACCGGAAGGTAGTAGGTTCGTTTCCCGCTCGCCCCACAGTTCATACTGTCGTTGTGTCCTTGGGCAAGACACTTAACCCACCTTGCCTCCAGTGTCCGTAGCACTGGTGTATGAATGTGTGTGACAGTAGAGGTGTGTTTGGTGGTGGTCGGAGAAGGTTGAGTGCCGTTTGTATGGCAGCCCCCATCTCTGTCTGCCCCAGGTGTGAATGTGTGTGAATGGGGTGAGTGGAAGCACGATGTAAAGCGCTTTGGGTGCCCGAGAAGGGTGCAAAAATGCGCTATATAAATGCATTACCATTTACCATTACAATATTTGAACCTTAGTTATGTATTAATCCATCTTCAAATGTCACAGAGTTAAATCCCTTGTTTCTTTGTCTGATTAAAAATAAATGAAAGATGAAAAAAGGATTTTTCATAGGATTTTAAATATGACCTATTGTCTCTAAGGTTGCTCAGCATGTTGCTGGACATGGCATAAATGTGCAGAGTTTTTTTTTTAGATTGACAGGTTAAAGTGAAAGCACAGTCGATATTTGGTCATTTTAAATGTTTTAATGGCTAGTTTCATCTGAGAACTTGGGGGACGTGAATTTACAAGATAAAAATTACATATATTTCACAAATAACAGCAGTTATTAATATACGTTATTTTACTCAAGTCTGATGTGAGTCATGTTTGAACAATGAACTTAATAAATGCACCTTAAATAGAATATAAATGGAGGAGATTTATTTATAGAAACACACCCATATCAAACCTATCATTTTTAGGAAAAAGCATTGATAAAGTTGTAGCAACTTAATGACTTTCTTTTGCTTAAGAATTGCTTTGATTTTTTTCAGTCAGGATTCCGACCCATGACACACCGAGATTGCACTTATCAAAGTCACGTTTGATACAGTGGACCATGGAATCCTGTCCAAAAGATTAGAGGAATGGATCTCTGGAACTGCCCTTAAATGGTTTCAGTCCTATCTTGAAGACAGGAAGTACTTTGTTTTGGTTTGTAACTGTGTATCTGACCAAATAGTCCTGACATGTGGGGTTCCACAGGGGTCTATTTATTCATCATATTATTAATGTATAATAGCTACAGTATAAATTTTAATGTATAATCAAATTATATATTAAATTTGTCTATTTGTCTCTTTTTTTTTTATTTAGTAAAATAAATCATCAATACATTTTAGATACATTAATAATGTGTCCTGTTGCTCTCGTTCGTCGATAGTAAGTGGACTTCATGACTTTGACTGCAATTATCAACTAATTTGAAATCAACTCCAATAGCTGTTAAAACTTTTTTATGCTAATTTTATTTGACATTTTACTTGCAAGTCCACTAAAGAAAGCAAAGACTTCAATCGTATTAATACTTTATTCCCACTTCTGGCTTTTGTGCATGTTTTTGGGATTAAACTATAGATTGAAAGATTGTCACACATAAAACATGTATTAAATGTACAGAAAGAACCTGTAGATTGTGCAATTAAAGCAAAAATACTATAAATACTTCTAAATTAAAATAAAATGATTTTAGATTTATGAACACGCTATGTTTCTCTCTATAATATGTTATATAGTTAACATTTTACAAGGCTTTGAATAATGCTTGTGGTATGTAGCTATAATATAGCATGCTAATCTAACTTTTTCTATTGTAGTTTAAAATATGGAAAAGGTCACTGTTCAAATTGCTCACTCCCAATTCTCAGTTACAGTCACGTTATACATAACTCTTTCTCTTGTAGTTTTCACGATGGACCTGCCCTCTGCTCACCTGCTTCTGCCTTCTGCACCTGGAAACATCTGTTAAAACATCTGCAGAAGTTTTTTGTTCTAATTATTATTTTATTTGTGTTCAAATACTTTTTAAATAAAATACTGTGATTTTCAAAACACTGCATTCTTTTTTTTATCTTAGACAATGTTGTAAACAACAGGTTTGACATTTTTGTAGTTTTTGATTTTATACCACTAGATGGTAGATTAAATTATAAGTAAGGCGTGCCCATACTTAAAGCAGAAAAAAGGTTTGTTTAAAATTGTAAAAACATATGATACAATACATTTCATTGAAAATAAAAAAGTGTAAATGAATTGTAAACAATTTTTCTTTTTAATGCTAAAGTGTGTAAAAGGTGTCACATATTTGTGTTGCAGTTCCAAAAGGTTTGAGAAGCAACAAACGAAGCCTTGTCCCATCAGGTTGTAAGGGTGAAGGTGGACGTGGCGAGGATGGCCCGGGGGCCAACTGCGGCCCGCAAGACGATATTTTGTGGCCCACAGGACGATAAGAAAGCTTTATTTGAATGGCACATTACCACGTTGTGTGTGGAAGGTTCCTTTTTGTGCAAACTGGAACTGAACCAACCATCACAGTGGAGTATATGGCTCCTGGGGGCGGGCCATCGGCTGGGCTTGATGCAGGCAGAGAAACATTTCATAACTATGGAGGAGCCCGTGCAACATCACATAGCCGTCATAAAATTACTGCTTACTGTGTTTGAAATGAGCATGTTTGACCTTGTGCTGGACAAATTCAATGTTACCAGCATTGGATCATTTGAAATGGGCTGATTTGTTTGAAAGTTGATGGCAATTTGATCGCCACTATCCATGCGGATTTGTTATCATGACGAATCTGCAAATTAACGCTGATGTTCTGTTGACAATATTACCGAGGGGAGTGGGCATCCAATGGGGCCACTCAGCCAGCTCATTCATGTACTTCAATATTCCATTTAAGTTCAGGATAGTTCAGGTTCAGAAGAATCCATTGAAGTTAAAAACTGTTAGAAATGATGTTTGAGAGGATTTAACAAAGCTTTTTTTGTGGAATACCTGACCCAGCCTCACCCAGACTCTGCCTCCTGTGGAAATTTGAGTTTGAGACCCCTGCTCTACGACATATAGAAAATGGTCTAATCAAGTTCATTCATTTCCCATTAAGGTTTACATGACATACTGTACATAATAATATTTACACTTTGACACTCAACACTGTCATTTGACACATTATTAACATTCTCACCCTCTTCAATGTAATTGACACTTACCTTTTCAGCAATACATACCTGCCGTGACCGTCTAGGCTTTGGATGTATGTCTTTTGAAAAAAATAAATTGGTGTGCACAGCTGTGCTTGTCGAGCAAGTCAAGTCCTTCCCTGTTAAAAAAGATTTAAAGAAAAGACATTATATGGCATTGTAGCTACTTTATTTACCGTATTTTTCGGACCATAAGACGCACCCGACCATAAGACGCACCTGGTTTTTAGAGGAGAAAAATAGGAAAAAAAATATTCTGAACCAAATAGTGTAATAAAATATTTATTAAGTATAACAGAATAATATTTGAATTATATGACTGGAGTGAAGGGCATGCGCACTGCTGTGTACTGTAACACCGCCTACTACATGCTATCCTCCAATAGCATACGGCGGTGACACAGTACAGCAGCATTGCGCCTTCCTGCACACATCGGCTTCCGTAAGGAAGGTGAGGGAGGACCCGCTGCCGGCGCCACTATGGTAAGGCAAGGCGACACGGCGCTGCCACTCTGCCAGTATCTCAGTGGACTACTGAGAAGCCTGGACACGGGGCGGGGGAGGGATGATGCAGTTTCAAGGGACACGGAAGGTCCCGGGGGACTCGCTGCCGCTCTGCAACTCGGACCATGAGACGAGTTGCAAAGCGGCAGCGGGTCCTCCCTCAGAGCGGCAGCGGTCCTCCTCACCGCGAGGAATACCATAAGATATGGTCCGAATACCGTAATATATGGTATTCTGACCATAAGATGAGCACTTTTCCTCCCACTATTTGGTGAAGAAAAAGTGCGTCTTATGGTCCGAAAAATACGGTAATTGATTTATTGTAGAATCACAGTTGTACATATTTTTTATTTAGAGCATTCCTGTATCAACGAGTTGTGTCCATGGTCAACTTGACACCACAAAAGTAATACTAATCTATGGCCGCGCCCCTCGCCGGAAGCAGTCTGCAACCAGTCTTTCCCACTGGTTCTAACTTGTTTCAACAGGTGAGTGAGTAGGTGTCTAATCTAGGTGCAATGTAGCAAAGTGAGAAAATAACAAGTGTTAAAAGAGTGCATCTCAATAGAAAAATACTAACAAATTGATAGACTAAATAGATTAGAAAAACAGCTTTCAGTCAGTCTGACGTTTCGGAATATTATTCCAACTACCATCAGAAAAATTTATTTAAGTGGATTATTTCACTCTCTTTTAAAAATGTGGCTTTTCAGATCA